>CAJQUW010000290.1:0-594119 GCA_907163375.1 Prostheceraeus crozeri
CCTCGTTTGTCCACCCGTCCATTCAATGTCAGTCAATGTATGTATCAGTATGAAGAATCTGAACCCACCAACCTTCTTCTCAATATCCAAACGAAATCGTCTCGTGTACTAGATTTCGGGTGTTTATACATTCTGGAGTATGTTGATATACTATATACATAGCCCGTGCCAAACCTCCTCCTATCTTCACGCTTTCTACCATGGGGAGAAGTGTCGAATACATGTTTCTGTAGTGATTCCATGATTATAACTACATCTCCTTCATACATTGGGAGAATGTAAATCACGTTCAAAATAAAGACAGTCTTTCGGTTTCTCCACACCGTTGTTGTAATTGGATGCTGATATGTCGGTGTTACTTCAAAATAGAATGTGTCAATATACGTTGGAATTATTTCATTTTCCAATTCTATCTTACGGCGTGATATCACTACACAGTTCTTCGTCTCTGAAATTATCTTGTCTCCATGAAATAATGGAATGGTACGGTGATATTGCCAAAATTTACCTTTCCAATGACGTATTGGATAACGTACCTCACACTCTGGAACCTCACACTCTGGAACCTCACTCATGATGATTATATTCCCATCTATTTTCACTTAACTTATTTATACCCATATCCATCTTCTTCTAATACCATCCTATTCATTATAGTATAACTCAAAGGAAAATGATCACATGTATGAAGTATGTTTATTCAATAAAAGTTCATTCAATATATACATAAAAGTTCATTGAAATACAAATTCTCCACTTATTTCACTAAAGGACTTATAATCACCTCTCTCTTCATCAATGTCTCTGTACCATCCGTTGGGAATGACACGAATCCATGCTTCACCATCTAGACGGAATCGTTGCGTCTCATACGGTGGGTCCATGAGTGGCTTTGAATGATGTTCAACTTCCACATACGCCCCCCATCCACCTTCCATCATCCACCCATCCTGGTGCACGACGTATCATCATTCTTGTAGGGGAGTACCCCAGAATTACATCCCCTTCGTACATAGGCACATCTCGTTCCATGTATAGTGGCTTCTCCGGTGGGTCATTCGTACTTGAATGTATACGATATACAGGTGATTTAGTAAAATAAAAAGTGTCAATCGTAGTTGGAAATATGTGAGTCTCTGTCTGTACCACAGCCCGCTTGACCACCACACATGATATCTTATCTGATAGGATCACATCCCCAGCGAAAAGGGGAATATCTCGATACACCATTGCAGGTACTCGATCCCGAGCAATGGGAAGAAAATAGATGCTGACGTTGATGCTGACGTTGTAGATATCGTTACTTCACCGGCTACTGCCATATTGTATCTGAGTAGTCTTCTTCAACGGTATAATTCATCTACATTCAAACTCCTTCTTATATATTCTCTAAAGGGGCCCGACCCTTAGTAACGGGTCCCTTAGTTACGGGACCCGTTTGTAAATCTAAAAACATTTCATATGGACGATGATGGTAGATAAAATAGTGTCAAATAAATTAAGATAGCTTACACTTCTGATACAGGGATAGCAATCGACTGCGATCCATGTGTAAAGAGCTTGTTAGACTATGGATGGGCTTAAGTGGATGATTTAACCATGTATACTTTTTCATTTGGAAATAGTAGCACGCTTAGTCTAACTTGTAAATCTAAAAACATTTCATATGGACGATGATGGTAGATAAAATAGTGTCAAATAAATTAAGATAGCTTACACTTCTGATACAGGGATAGCAATCGACTGCGATCCATGTGTAAAGAGCTTGTTAGACTACGGAAGAGAGAAGTGTGTTATGTTGCGTGTGGCGCGTGAGTGTCCTCCCATTTCATTCCATTCATCAATTCATCTCATTGATAGAGACAGGTACAACTCATGGTTCTCATAACGTATGCAATGGAAAGTTTTAGGCAACCTTCGACAGTTGGCTAAATGTCGCCCTGGCGCGAATGCATACTACGTTGAGACAGAGGCAATCACTTGCAAACATGACGCAGAGAGGTTTAACAAGATTGACCATTGCCGAATGTCCCTTGCGGTATACATAGCTACGGGTTTCACCGCCGCCCTTTACAGGAACGCCCGTCGAAAGGAAGTATTACACCGAACTTCATTTGCAACGTTCAAGTTGACTGATAGCAGATTCAACTTAATGATAGTATTCGCCAGTCCGAAGACTGCCCAGGGCAAACCGCGAGGAGGTTCTATCATGTCTTGCCCAATGGTGGCCCTTAAGAGAGCCGATGGTTCGTTCTCGGTGTCAATGGTGTCAATTAAGTTGACTATTGGCTTGAATAGTCAATAGGTATGACAGCTAGGTTGTCGTAGACCCTATACCGCCGAGGTCGTACTGGTGCATCTGGCACCTTTCGGATGCGGTGGTTTTAGGAGTCCACACCCCATCCGTCCAAATGATCTTCTTGATCTTCCACTTCTTCTCATCCTCTTCATCCCACTCGTCGAGGATGATGAAGTTGGGAATGCCGTTGTCTTCATCGGTGAAGACGGGAATGTTGTCGGTAGATGTCGCTTCCATCGTGACTTCAAATTGAATGAGAAGCGCTACAATCTTCTGGCTTATATAGGGTTTTCAACAATGAATTGCTCAACAGCGAATCAGAATGCTTCAGGGATGGCAATCGACTGCATAATGTTCAAGTTGACTGATAGCAGATTCAACTTAATGATAGTATTCGCCAGTCCGAAGACTGCCCAGGGCAAACCGCGAGGAGGTTCTATCATGTCTTGCCCCATGGTGGCCCTTAAGAGAGCCGATGGTTCGTTCTCGGGAGTCGTCATCCTACAGCCTACCAATTCTGCTGAGAGAGTCAAAGACTCTCTCTTTGGTAGCACTGTCGACTTCCACACTAACTGGCACATGACTAAAAATTGGAATGTAGCGCCATTCCGTTGGATTGACAGCAGTTGCTGTCATCGGATTGCCAATCCGAGCAAGATTATTAAAAACTCTGTCTTGCTCCTCTATTCTAGCAAATTCATTAAATAAATTTCGCGGCCTTAACTGCGGTCCGCGAGGAGAGCTGACTTGACTGTTCGGCGTCTGCATGATTGAAATGAAATGAAATGAGAGGCAGTGGTTTATATACCCCTCTAACGCGACGCAACGTTCAAGTTGACTGATAGCAGATTCAACTTAATGATAGTATTCGCCAGTCCGAAGACTGCCCAGGGCAAACCGCGTGGAGGTTCTATCATGTCTTGCCCCTAGGTGGCCCTTAAGAGAGCCGATGGTTCGTTCTCGGGAGTAAATTGATGGGGTGGTGAAGGCGGGCAAAGATCTGCAATGAAAATGATATGTATTAGAATAGGATATACTATCTTATTTGCTTTTCACTTACCAAGTTAGTCATCCTTAGGTAGTCTCGCGGGCTTCCTGATTGAAAATTTATGGAGATGGCCGCGCATTCGTAAGCTTGCATGCAGACACTTTTTCGTGGGATGACCGTTATAACATATTATAGATTCGTCGAGGCTTTTATTTACCAGTACTTCGCCGGCCAAATGATTGTCCCGAATAGGGATGTGGAATTCAAACAAGCGATCCTCATTCACACGCTCCCACTCATCCCTCATGCGCTCCAACTTCTCACACGCCTGCCTCTCATCACCCCGCCGAGCCACAGTCCTCTCCAACTCAACATTCCTCGCTCTCAACACACTCATCTCCTTCATCATCTCCTCAAACTTCGCCTCTGCATCTCTCATTCTTCTCTCCGCAGCACTCGCCCTCTTCTCACACGCATCATTCTTCTCTTCCAACTCTCGCGTCTTATTCTTCAAATCAGTCACACAACGCCTCATTCTAATGTTTTCATCCGCCACCTCCTTCGACTTCAAATCCTTCTTTTTCAACTCATCCAACTCCTTCACAACTTCATCCTTCACTTTCTTCAAACTCTCAAACTTATTCACTAACAACTCATGCGCCATCTGCTGCGAAACATGTCTCTTCTCTTCATCCTTCAACCACCTCGCCGACTGCACACGAATCCCACCACTCTTCACTTTTGGGGAAGATGAGCTCTTCGGGGGGTCGGTGATGATGATGTCGGACACCGATGACGAAGAGCTCAACTTCCTCACACGCTTCCTCACACGCTCCCTATCTAAATCCACATCATCCTCATCATCACTCTCAAGCACTCTCTTCCGCTGCTCAATCTCACCCTCCAACGACGCAACCGCTCTCGCCAACTCATCATTCTCAACAACATTCTCAACAACATTCTCAACAACATTCTCAACAACATTCGCAACATTCGCCAACATTCGCTCCCTCTCTTCCACAATCAACTGCGTAAACCTCAAATCAGTCACTAAACCACCACTACACTCACCATGCACTCTGTAGAAACGCGCCTCATCCTCACCACCCTTCAGCACTCTACACTTCACGCACGCAACCCTATTCAAGACAATCATGTGGCCGGTGCCCGCCTTCTTGACGTGAGCCTTGGCGTCCGCACTGCGATTTATACGACCGCACACACACATTTTGATGTGAAATTTTCGATTTTTGTCGTTGGCCATGATAGATTTTATTGTGAACTGTAAGATAATGAAATTTGTATAAGTTTGGAATCATGTAGTACAGTCATATTCCTAAAGAGTGTAGTGAGTGGCACTCGATCCCGTCGACAGCCCGAAGGCCTTGTACCGATCACTAGGGAAGTGAGAGATCTTCCCCGATACCCGCTCTTTACAGCTGAAGACATCATTGTCACTGCCCCGAAGTGGTAACAGGAACGCCGAGTCAAAGGTAGTGATCAGTAGCTGGGATCTAACCCCTCAAAGCTGCCTTAGACTTAGTTAAATTTCAAATCTGATAGCAGATTTGAACTCAGGATACTTGAAAACCTTAGTCTACATGTTAAAACTTTGAAAAAACTGAAAATTAAGAATTTTTAAAAAATTCCGCATTTTACTACTCATACTACTTTTAAAAAATTTTATCAGTAGTAAAGACACTATCAAACTCTATCACACAAACTTTGAAGTAAGAAGATAGCTTGCCTACTTCAAAAGATAGAGTCCTTTGCACCCGATATCGGGAGCTCAGAGCGACGACCGTCGCTTACCTCGTCTTTCGATGAAGTGATCAGACTTACGTTGTCGCGGGTTTATATATGCTCGGAAGAAAACTTAAAATGGCTCTATCTCCGAAAGTATTCATCGTAGCGACATGCGGTTTGTTGCAAACGATTTGTCTCATCATTCTTTACAATATGACACCTGAACCATTCTCATATGACCACGGGAAGTTGGTGTGTCAGCACATGACCATGTAACATGCCACAAGTGAAAAAATTCCTAAGTGTGGGAGCTCCAGTGTGGTGAAAATTTTGAAAAATTTAAAACTTCCGAATTTTGACCTGGGACCTTTACCAAAGTTTGTTTCAAGAAATTTTGTCCGAACGAGTGGGGGGGGGGAGGTCAGTGAAATTTGATGAAAAATGTTTTGGTGACGGTCCCAGGTCGAAATTCCACACTTTGGAAAATTTTCAAATTTTACCCATACAAAGTCACTCTGACACTTAGGATTTTTTCAGGTGAGCGAGCTCCGACCTAAAATCTTGTAACCGCTCTAACTTTTGAACGAAGACAGATAGGAACAAGCCGATTCTTTCACTGAATTTGTCTCACTCTTAGCTTTCAAACGAGCTATCGCACGACAAAATCCGTCCACTAGAAGCCAAAATCGAAGCAAGCTGTCCAGAGGGGGGGGGGGGGAGGTCAGTGAAATTTGATGAAAAATGTTTTGGTGACGGTCCCAGGTCGAAATTCCACACTTTGGAAAATTTTCAAATTTTACCCATACAAAGTCACTCTGACACTTAGGATTTTTTCAGGTGAGCGAGCTCCGACCTAAAATCTTGTAACCGCTCTAACTTTTGAACGAAGACAGATAGGAACAAGCCGATTCTTTCACTGAATTTGTCTCACTCTTAGCTTTCAAACGAGCTATCGCACGACAAAATCCGTCCACTAGAAGCCAAAATCGAAGCAAGCTGTCCAGAGGGGGGGGGGAGGTCAGTGAAATTTGATGAAAAATGTTTTGGTGACGGTCCCAGGTCGAAATTCCACACTTTGGAAAATTTTCAAATTTTTACCCATACAAAGTCACTCTGACACTTAGGATTTTTCAGGTGAGCGAGCTCCGACCTAAAATCTTGTAACCGCTCTAACTTGTGAACGGCTGGTCCGATTGACTCGCAACAAAAAATGTTGTCGAGCAGTTTTTTCTCCTCTTTCAAACGAGTAGCTGTAAGACAAAATCCGTCCACTAGAACCAAAGTTAGAAGATTGTTGTCGGGGGGGGGGGGGGGGGGTCAGCGAAATTTGATGAAAAATGTTTTGGTGACGGTCCCAGGTCGAAATTCCACACTTTGGAAAATTTTCAAAATTTTACCCATACAAAGTCACTCTGACACTTAGGATTTTTTCAGGTAAGCGAGCTCCGACCTAAAATCTTGTAACCGCTCTAACTTTTGAACGGCTGGTCCGATTGACTCGCAACAAAAAATGTTGTCGAGCAGTTTTTCTCCTCTTTCAAACGAGTAGCTGTAAGACAAAATCCGTCCACTAGAACCAAAGTTAGAAGATTGCTGTCGGGGTGGGGGGTGTCAGTGAAATTTGATGAAAAATGTTTTGGTGACGGTCCCAGGTCGAAAATCCACACTTTGGAAAATTTTCAAAATTTTACCCATACAAAGTCACTCTGACACTTAGGATTTTTTCAGGTAAGCGAGCTCCGACCTAAAATCTTGTAACCGCTCTAACTTTTGAACGAAGACAGATAGGAACAAGCCGATTGTTTCACTGAATTTGTCTCACTCTTAGCTTTCAAACGAGCTATCGCACGACAAAATCCGTCCACTAGAAGCCAAAATCGAAGCAAGCTGTCCAGAGGGGGGGGGGGGGGGGGACGTCAGCCGAAAATTTTTTCTCTCCGATTTCGCTGGAAACATCCTTCCTAACCCAAAATTTCACGTAGATTCCGAATCTGGACTCCGTTTTCTCATCCGATGCTTCGTTTGGGCGCTACACACCAAAACGTCCCACATTCTATGTCAAAATTTTGAAGAAACAGTTTTTCTCGCCGATTGCCTTGAAACTCACCCTACCGATGCAGAATTTCACGCTGAATCCGAATCTGACCTCCGTTTTCTCATCCGACCACTCCTTCCACTCGAAACAACCCATTTTACAACCCAACATTCAGCAGATTGCACCAAAAACATCACACACTATAGCCTCAAGACTAATCCTGGCGGTCGCCCACGTCAACCAGGCGGTCGGACCCAGTCACCCGAGTCTCACACTCTGTCGTTGCAGAGGGGGGGGGACGTCAGCGAACATGTTGTGAACGTGGACCCACCCGGCCGGCACACCACGACAGACCACCACCTCTAGCGTTCCAGAGGGGGGGGGGGGACTCAGACACGAAGCACCACGGCGGCCGACCACGACACTCTGCCGTGCCAGAGGGGGGGGGGGGACGCAGCCACGACGGCGGCCATCTTGCGCTATCCAGTATTTGTCACTTGCTTACTACTATCGCATAGATTGAACTAGAAGCGTATTTGTAATTTAAGATATTACCCTAAAGACGAAAGATAGCCAGTACCTAAAATTCTATTCATGTTAAATCCATAAACAATTATTGTCGAAGAAGTGTTCGTGTCGAACAAATGTCTTGTCGAAGAAGTGTCCGTGTCGAACAAATGTCTTGTCGAAGAAGTGTCCGTGTCGAAGAAGTTTTCTGTCGAACAAATGTCCGAAAACATAGATATCAACTTGTCGAAGAAGTGTCTGTGTCGAAGAAGTGTACCAGATCCAAATTCTTGTGCAATAATTCGATGACATTAGTGGTCGAGAATATCAGGATGATTTTTGTAGAAGTCTTTATTTACTCGCATAATAGTAGATTAGATTGATTCAAAGCTTTTTCCTTCTCTACGTGTATATAGTCGATTTCTACTGCGAAACAATTCCAGACTTGAGATGCATAAAGGCCAAACTCGCTTTGACATTTCTTTATCGGCATTAATGGAGATAATTATCAATGATTGCTAAATTATATCAATTAACAAATATTAAACGGGAATATTCACACATATGAATATGGCATGATACACTGAGCAATAAACGATGGCTATAATGCACATCGGTAGACCGCAAAGGCCTACTTAAGAATTTTTGACAGGTGACTTTTTTGTGATAGAGTGACCATTTTGAAGTACTGGCAGTGTAGCAACATATGAATATTTTTAATTTATGTTCAACTTGTCTTTGTATGTTGATGAACTTCCCATTATTTGAAAATTGTATCACTATAAGCAACCAAACGAATGAAAAACTCATATTGAGAACCCCAAATGCCAACTTGCAGGACAGCCCAGGATTATATTCTATATTCTCACAAATGAAACATGTGAAATTCGCATATAATCTATCAAAACAACCAAATACATGCACAACATTAGTTGCAGCAAAAATCGAGTCGTCACGAAAAGCAGCTGACTAAAAATATTGTGGGGACATTAAAGTCCTTCAGGACCTAAACTAACAGTTAAAATGTCAATAGATACTCGTACATTGACAAATATTCATGCTTGCTTTGTGAAACATGTACTTAATCACGATTGTCTACAGCGAGGAATTTAAATATAGATCTTTTGAAATGAGTGTGTGTATATTTCATGAGAATGCTTCGCATGACATGTATGCATAATGTAATGTAAGCTTGTATAGACTGGTTGCTTAGTGTTATAACAGCGAACGGTAAATTGCGAATACAAGAAACATCGAAATTTCAAAGTAGCGTACTATGTAATGCTCGAGTGCTGTGCAGAACTAAGTACATACTCGTATTAATAGTTCATCCCAATATTTTAATAGGGCCATGTTTCCTTTAGTCTACATGTATAGTTGTTGAATTTTTATACAGATGTGTCTCCTTTAAGGGAGCAGCAATGCAAAAATTGTGCCCTTCAAATGATCCTGTAGCGAAATGAAGTAGGATCAACATGGTCAATAACTAGGTTAAGTGAACCAAAAATCCAAAGTGAGTAAAAGAGGAAGTTTAAAATGCACAAGCTGATCAATAACCGATTTGTTATAAAAGCAAAGAAATAAAGACAATGTCGTCATACTATTAAAAAGAAACATTTCGAGATAGAATTGCGTTTACGGTAAACTACGTTATGGCAGTTTTATGGAAGAATGGAATGGCGGAATGAGAAGAACCTATGTAAACTGTAGCTACGTGTAAGCTGGCAGCAGACGACAAAAACTTACGAATCAGTAGAGATAGATAAAGAACACTTATCTGCTAATGCAACCAAATGATTCAAGCAGATGTAAATTTGTGAGTCTAAAGCTAGATTTCCATTAACGACGCCCAGACGCCGAGCCGCGCTTCCGTGTGCGAGTGCGCATTCTTCCCTAGCAGTCGCTGCACGGTTAAGCGGCTGTTGTTCGGTGTAGTTGACAATATCGACAACATCTGTGTAATTTCCATTGACAACGTTGAATCTTGTACTGTTGAGAATCCATATATCTAAATATAGAAGAGACCATCAACTATAGTTCAAGCGCTCGTCAATGACAATGTCTTCTTGATACCAAAATAACCCATCGTCGCTGAGCTGCAACGCTAGCGAATATCAGAGCGGCGTGCACAGATGCAGGCCGCACGGCTGCTGAAGTAGGAAGCGTTGAAGTTCAATAGAGCGATCAATGGAAACACTCATTTCTGCTGTTGGGCGACGACGTTAATGCCTGACATCACTATTTTGATTAGACCAATTAGAAGAGAGAATAGAAGGACGGTAAAGCAGCTCGGCGTCCGGGCGTCGTTAATGGAAATCCAGCTTAATACGTGTGCATTGAACGAGCATCTAGTTAAATTTTCGGTACAATAATTTCTAGGTGGCAAGTCAGAATCAAGGCTCAATAATGATAGAAAATGGGCTGCTACAATTTTAAAGAGCAATAGTCCTTTACCGCGAAGATAGAAAAGAAAAGTCATAAAAGTTACAACACGCAATCGGTGACTTTCTTCAAGGACTCCCATTCCATATCTCTGGAGTCAAATACGGCCTTCGGATCGTTGAATGATGTGCAGAAGTTCTATTGAGATGGAGATATTGGACATCAATTATTCTATACGAACAGGAGCAACATATTAATCAGGAGCCTATCCTGAGGGGGCGTGAGGATTCTGTGAGGATACCCACACGTTTTTCTGTGGGTATGGGGTGGGGGTGGGGATTCAAATATCAATCCACACGGCAACTCCGGCTATCGTTCATATTCTCTACAACTTTGCTTTGTCGTTCTTTAAATTTCACAAACAATGATTGTTTTCCCAAATTCAAGGTAGGAACAACTGCCTGAAGTTTGTTTCCTATTATAAAAATATGGCAATGGAGCATATCGTAGATTTTTCACTTTTCAGTAGAATGAATACATGCCCGAAGTGTATTGACGGAGTAAATACAACTTTATCACTCCATAATTTTTGCATTTTCTTGTCTAATGGAAATTTATAGATGCATACATTATTAATACTATTATTACTCTTGTTCTTGTAATAAAGGGCACAACAGTGTATCTTGATGGTAGTCGAATGTCGACGGACACTGATGTTGTACAGGTTTTCCCACACACATTCGGACATAGCGCAAGCATAATCGCTATTTCTCATTCAGAATTACACCTTTGTGAAGAAATCTACACATTGTTCAGCCAAATTCGCTACGTGTGTCGTTGTGCAAGCATTTTCGCATGTAGAGAACACAATTGTCCGAAAATGAAGGTAGTTCACATACACACCATTCATATTTGCGTATATAAAGACCACATTCGCTGTGCCTGCATTGTTTGCACAGTAGGCTACACTGTACGTACACAATGCCACGTGTCTATGCATCAACGAGCTTCGAAATGAAGCAAAAGCTCATTGCGTCTTGGATCAATGGCGAGGATTACAACGCTGCTGCAAGAGTCCTCAACATCAATCAGTCGACTGCTCGGTCGATCATCAAACGACACCAACGGGGAGAAACGCTTGTCGACAAGAGAGGTGGCCGACGTCAAGAGTCTGTGCGTCTGACAGAGGGTCTAATCAGACGAATTGTGGAGATCGTAGAAGAAACGCCCGACATAACCTTGACGCAAATCAAAGGCAAACTGGAGAATGTAGTTTCCATCAGCACAGTTGCAGGGGCCCTTGATGGCCACCTAATCACTACGAAGAAGCTGCAAGATTGTCCAGCAAGGCGAAATTCTCCCGAAGTCAAGGAAGCTCGTTCGACATACGCACAGTGGTACTTGGAAGAAGGGTTAAGCCGCACCTTGCTTTTCATTGATGAGACGTGTTTCAATATTTTCACAAAGAGAACAAGAGGACGAGCACTGAAAGATCGACCAGCCGTGCGACAAGTTGGCGGACAACGCGGTCCAAATTTGAATCTTGTGATGGCAGTGGCTGCCGGAGCAGGAGTGGTCTACTATGAGCTGGAAAGAGGATGTATGACAAGTGAGTACATACAATACATGCCACAGTATGTACATGTAGTAAATGTCATTTCCTTAATACATATGCCATTAGCCCTATAATCAGAATAGATTTTATGTATTTATCAATTACAATAATGATCATGTTAATTTCCTCTCCAGGTATTCGCTTTGGTCACTTTCTCGACAACCTGAATGCAATCTCGGCAAATCTGGATGTCAACAATCCCACGCTCATCATGGACAACGCTTCTGTTCATCATGGGGCAGTGAGCAATGGTGCGAATTCAGGCGGAGTTCCTGTTCGCTTTTTGCCCGCCTATAGTCCTTTCCTCAACCCCATTGAGAATGTCTTCTCCGTACTAAAGCTGAAATTACGTGCAGAATTGCGAGAGGAGAGCAATTTGCAACGCATTTCAAATGTGCCGAACAACCTCTCCCAAGCAGAACACAGACTGCGCGTCCTGAATGGCATGGCAAGGGAAATAATCGAAGACCAAACGACCCTGAGTGGCGCTAAAGTTGACTCCATGACAACTCATGTTATGCGATACATTCACAGATGCTTTGCTATGACTGATATAATAGTATAAAGTAAATATAGAAATGTCTTTGGAAATTGGATGTTCTATTTACATTTAGCTCTTTTAAAATACAATTTTGGTTGAAAAACATGAGCCAATAATACATGGTGAATTTGGATCCTTATCTGCATTGCTTTTCGCGAATTTGCATGTTAAATATACAGTTTTGGCTGATTAAACGTTCATATGCGAAATAGGATGCACTACAGCGACTTTGCATGTTAAAGGTATCAATGTGATCGGGAAAACCTGTATTCGCGTTAGGCAGAACGACCGATCGTGATGCACGTATACTTTATTGTGTACATGAAACTGAACTTGGCATGGATGACATGAAATGAATCATGCTCAAAACAAATGTGAAACAAACAGTGAAGGGACAGTCACGTATGATACAGCGATTCATAGATATTAGTAAACAAAAGAATCCATCACCAAATCAAATAAAGTCAATCATAATACACGCATTACTTAAATGTATAAAACGGTAACATGAAGAAAATAGAATAATAAAAGTCAGCATGAGAATGTCACTTGAGGATGAATAACAAACTAAAGCGTACTGCACATCACATCTCCTCCCTTTCATAAAAGAAAAGAGTAAATTATCATAGGAGAATAAATTACTCAAAACACAACACGGGTGAAAATAATTTTAGTTGAAAATGCTTGAAATTCAGCATCAAGAAAACAAATAGTAATTGCTAGGATTTCTAACCTACGCATAAACTGTTCGATTACGCAAATGATAACGCTAGCGACGACCCGAACTGGCTCCTGTTGCTGGTCTCGATTGTTCCTTTGAATCAGATTCGGAGTTGAACTGTCTCGCAGCCTCATCATAAGCTTCATGCCAGTCATCGTTCAACGTTTCACCAAACCGTCTTTTCAAATGATTTTGATTGTAGATTCTGTGTTGACCCTTGTCATCCTGGACTTCGTAGGTGTTATTGCCACATTCTTTCGTGATAACTCCTGGAAACTTGAAGTCTGACTTGTCTTCTTTTCTAAAGAAAACAGTATCACCGCAGTGAAACTTGACATGGCGACCAAGAAGTTGATTGCCGTATTCTTTTTCAATATCTCTAAACGGAGCAGAAATTTGACGAGGAGAATCAGTAAGAGCGGTAAGTTTTGTTCTCATTGGTCGACCGAAGAATTTCTGAAATGGTATTTCGTCGGTGACAGAATTGACTGTACTTCGAATGTCAAATAAAACCTTGTCAAGAGCGGCGGTCCATTCGTATCCAGAGTTGATAATTCTATTAAGCCTTGACTTGGGCGTAGAATGCAGTCTCTCCACTGTACCATTTGACTGAGGATGGTAGTTAGAGGTGAGTATATGCTTTATTCCCAACTCATTGAAGAAGTAGGACATTTCTTTTGATTTGAAAACTGATCCATTGTAGCTTACGATTGATTTCGGTATGGACATTTTACCGTATTTACAATCGGAGTCAGCGGCGGAATATCACTTCTGCGCTGATAGATTGTACATGGTTGACAACGTCGAACATACTCATCAATGATTTCGTAAATCCAGGCCAATAACCACTAGGGCTGTCCATCTACGGTTTTTTGTTGTCGACTAATCTCGTAAAAGTAGTCGACTAGTCGTATTTCTACACTTAAGTATTTGACTGGGCCTATTTACTGTAATTCTGCAGATGTAATTCACTTTCTTGTCGTTTGCAATTGTTTTACTTTACCTGATGTTATTCCATATTGACAACCATATTAGCTAGGCTTACTAATAATCTATTTAAGTGATAAATTCTATAAAGTAAATTAAAGTATAAATAGTCGGATGCTTGTTTTTAAGATGACTCAGCATCGCAGATGTGCTGCCATTGAATGATAGACCACTGTTGCACAGAGTGCAATTCACTTTCTTAACTTCAACTTGTTCGAAGTACGACCAAGCTGCACTGGTACCCTTTTTGCTTGATGGCACTTTGGGCTGTTCACAATTTTCGCTTCGTTGGCGCTTCATCTTGCCAATCTATGATCGCCTGTTCAACTAAAAACCGATAATGTTTCGGTGTCTGC
This sequence comes from Prostheceraeus crozeri, assembly GCA_907163375.1. Classification (NCBI taxonomy): domain Eukaryota; kingdom Metazoa; phylum Platyhelminthes; order Polycladida; family Euryleptidae; genus Prostheceraeus; species Prostheceraeus crozeri. Next base: position 14,178 of record CAJQUW010000290.1, read on the forward strand.
CGATTACACACTCACGAAATCTTCGTCAGTTCATGAGTGAAGTGTATTGTTCGATTCAACCAATTACAGCGAGCCCGGAGATTGATATCCATTCCTCTTCATACTGTTAAAGAGCAAGGGATCGGCAGCGTGCACCTGCAGGAGCTGACAATCTACGGCTGCCGAGTAATCACTGTAGTGATTGGAATTAGGACGCTATCTGATGATCCCAAAATAGAATGACTGAGCAAGAAATCGGTTTGTGTAATGAAATGTGACTAGTCGGATTCTAAATTGTAGTCGACTAATCAGGGTAATAGTCGACTAGTCGACTAGTCGATAGTCGGTGGACATCCCTAATAACCACACGATCGAATTAGCTGCTTCATTTTCGTTGCTCCCATGTGCCCTTCATGTAGTTGATCGAGTATTTCTGGTACGAGAGCTTTTGGGATAGCGACGAGATCATCTTTCATAATGACAACGCTATCAGGCTGTGAATGATTGCAGAGTTTCAATGCCAATTCATTCCTGAATGTGAAGTAAGGATTCAAATGCTTGTGAGTTGATCGCCAACCATTTCGAATAGCAGATATAACACCCTGTAGCGTTTAGTCCTTGGTTGTCTCACTCGCAACTCGCTTGAGATCGATTGGTGAAGATTTAATCAAGAAACAAACAGTAAATTCGTTATTTTCTTCATTGAAATGGAAGATGCATGTATAGGATTACGCGAGAGACCGTCGGCTATCAGATTTGACTTCCCAGATATGTGCTCAAGGGTGAAATCGAAGTGTTGTATATTTAATATCCATCGCTGAAGTCGATTTGAAACTCGATCAATTGGCTTCTTTATAATTCATAGCAGAGGCTTATGGTCGGTTTGCACGACGAAGGAAATTCCGAGGAGATAAGTGCGCAGTCTTGTCAAGGTAAAGACAATTGAAAGAAACTCGTGTTCAATCTGAGAATATCGTTCTTCCGTGGTTGTAAGCTTCCGGGAAACGAAGATAAAGGTTTTCCTTCTTGCAAAATAACACCATCGAGTCCTTTACCACTGGCATCGACTTGAAGGATAACAGGCTTTGAAGGATTAAAGTATTGCAATCGCTGACTGTTAAGCACGGAATTTTTGAGTTCACTGAAGTCTGTGGTTAGCTTTTCATTCCAACTTATAGGTCTGGAAGCTCCAATCTCCCATAACGATGATGCCTTTGCACTAAAATGAGGCACTGTACGACTTCCGACGTAGGCGGCTAGGCCTAAAAATGATCGCAGCACTTCACAAGTGGAAGAAATGGGCATTTCCTTGATATCTTTTAACTTCTCAGGATGAGGAGCAATTCCGTCTTTTGACCAGACGTGACCAATGAACTCGACTTCTGGTTTTGCGAAGACACTTTTTTCAGATTCAGCCTCACTCCATTTCTATAAGTCTGGATAATACAGTCTTCAATGCGCGATTAAGCGAAGCAATGTCTTCACCGAATATCAGGCAATCGTCCATGTAGCACACGACGTTTGGTATTCCTGCAAGTAACGTATTCATATACTTTTGGAAAATTTCAGGAGCCGATGTAATGCCGAAAGGCAAGCGTTTGTGTCGAAAACGTCCAAAGGGAGTAGAAAATGCAAGAATACTCTGGCTGTCTTCAGCTAGTGGCAATTGTTGAAATCCGGACTGTGAATCCACTTTTGAAAATACTGACGATCCATGCAAATGAGAGCTGATTTCATCAATATTGAGCATTTGATAATGTCGTCGCTTGACATTCTTATTGAGTACTCTGAAGTCTGTACAAAGACGAATTGACTTGTCCTTCTTCAGTGCGGCCACCATAGGGGCACACCATTCAGTTGGTCCCTCGACTTCTTCGATAATGCCTTCCTTCTGTAGTCGGTTCAACTCATCTCGAACTGCAGGTAATAACCCAGGAGGCAATCGACGTGCTGGTGGCGCGAAGGGCTTGGCGTCATCTCTCGTAGCTAGACTTTATACTCGATATTTCGCAGTGTCCCACCGTGAGTAAAGATCATCTGATGGGTTTTCAGGACTTCGCAGACTTCTGTGTTGTCAGTGAACCTTGAAAAATCTTGGATTCCGGAGTCATTTTCAGTATGTCGAAATGCTGTATCGTCCTTTGAATGAAGGTCAGTATCACTATCATAAGCTGGAAAAACTGAATTAACTGTAGCAAGCTCGTATAATAATCCTAGCAATTTACATACTTCATATGAGAGCAAAGGTTTGTATCCATGAACATCAACGATCAGAAATTTGCATGTTACAGAACGGTTCTTGTACGTCACATTACAAGTAGCAATACCTAGAACTTTCACGGGAAAGTGACCCCATGCGGTTGGAGAAATAGTTGTAGGTTCGTAATCAATGCTAGGTATGTAACTGATGGGGAAAGCAGAAATAGCTGCACCTGTATCACAAATACATTCAATACGATTGTCATTAATGTAAACATATCTAGAAACGTCTGAATGAGAAGCAAAATTGCATGCCACTAAGCAAAATATGTCATGTGCTTTATCAGTACATTCCATGTCACTTACATTAACTGCTCGAACATCAGTTGAATTATTGCTTACACTCATCTTTTGAACAGCATCACAGGTAGGTGATTTGATTGAGCTCCTGCATACTTTGGCGAAGTGGCCACGCTTGTTGCACTTACGGCATGTCACCATCAGAGCAGGACATTTAGGATCATTTGCACTATGTGAAGAATTCCCGCATCGATAACAGGACATTGACTTGGTTGCATTGTAGCGCTTGCTTGGTTGATCGCGAGAAGAAATTGCAGCAATTGAAGTTGGGCCCATTGTTCGGCGTCCTTCACGAGCGCGTTCCGCTGCTTCGGCCCTGGCGAGTGCACCCTCGAAAGTAAGTTTTGACGCGTCTTCTGACAGGAGTCGCACTGCAATGGGGTCTTGCCTGATCCCAATGACGAAAATGTCTCGGAGGATTGTAGCTTGATTAACACCGAATTCTCAATCTTTTGTCAATCTGCGTAGTCTGCAGGCATAGTCTGTAGCTGGCTCGTTCGGACCTTGAACGGCAGTATAGAAGGCTTTCCTTCGAAGTAGAAGCGATACTCGGCAATTGAAGCAATCGTTGAATCGATCTTGCACCTCAGCAAGAGCAGTTTTGGGATCCGGTAAGCCGTCGTAAACATATACATGTATGTACCATCACGACCGAGGCAGTTCAAGAGAATCGGCAATTTTTGATCATCTGTAGCACTGATGATGACAATTTAGTTGTTGAACTGCCGTAGAAAGTATTGCCAATCCGCAGATTTAAGATTGGATGGTAGTATCGGAGCATTGAAGGTTGCCATTTATGCCAGACCGCTGCCACCACGATGTTGTATTCGCGTTAGGCAGAACGACCAATCGTGATGCACATATACTTTATTGTGTACACGAAACTGAAGTTGACATGGATGATATGAAATGAATCATACTCAAAACAAATGTGAAACAAAGAGTGAAGGGACAGTCACGTATGATACAGCGATTCATAGATATTAGTAAACAAAAGAATCCATCAGCAAATCAAATAAAGTCAATCATAATACACGCATTACTTAAATGCATGAAACGGTAGCATGAAGAAAATAGAATAATGAAAGTCAGCATGAGAATGTCACTTGAGGATGAATAACAGACTAAATATAAGTAAAGCGTACTGCACATCACCGCAACTGAGTAAGTGAATTTTACTTCAACGCGCAGTCTCATGGCATATTTCAACGCGTGGCTGTAACCTCCTTCTCTACAACACCGAGCAACGCATGATTGGTCTGTTCGTAGTGACGTCATCATCAGTTCTGTTTTCGCCTGCTATGCGCAAACGACGCTACTTGGCATGGCGACAGATGTCCCGTTTAACTCAGGAGGAGACAGTGTTAAGATTGAGACAAAGTCAAAAATTCGACTGAACTACACCTTTGACGTGCGATATATTGATAACGTTAATTTGGTATCACTATAGAAGCTTTCGCAGAAGTATGCAAAAAACTTTCAAAGTATTACATTCCATTAATCTTGATTCATGACACTATGCTCCCACTATAAATCCCAGGGAAAAGCTAAAAAGAAAATATAGTAATCGCATCATAGGAATTTTCAGACATTTCGAATCTTTTGGGACTCTAGGAAAGAGCTGATCAATTCATGAAGTCTCCCTTTGGTCATGCCACTAGTTGTAGGTTCTTCAATTAAGGAATCGTGCTTGACGCGTTTTTATAAAATAGCTCAGAAATTTTTTGAAGGTCGCGTGGGGCCCCAAATCCCTCCCATTGGCTGCGCCACTGCAACTGCAGCAATTACCCAATCGAATTACTAATGACAGCTTGTTCTTTAACCATAATTTCATCTTTATTCTCACTACATGTAGAATATCGAACTTACTGTATATGCTCGCCTATAAGTCGAGTTTTCTTTACCCAAAATTCATTCCAAAAGTAGGGGTCTCGACTTATAGGCGGGTCCCATTAAATATTTAACATTTTTCTTCTGTTACCGCAGTTACCGGTGCACGTGCAATACTCAATACATCGCTATTCATATTCATAGGTTGCTCCTCATGCCAGTACTTAGCTCAGACACAATCATGCCGAAACGACAACGAGCATCCTACGACGCTACCTACAAACTCAAAGTCAAAGTCGAACTTGACTCCACAAAAATTCAACCTTTTCATCTCGTCTTATAGGCGTGCCTATGGAAATACACCAGTATTTGGGCGGCAAAGTCGGGGGTCGACTTATAGTCGGATCGACCTATAGGCGAGTATATACGGCAGCTAAATAACGTTGGACACATTAAACAGCCATAAATATGTCAAAGTTTCTCTTCATTATCCTTTATTTGTTTTTTCTTTTTGAAATTCAACTGAACCATGTTGATTTTCTTCATCGGGCATTTCTTTACATAATTTTCATTGTCATAGCGGGTTATTTTCACTTTTTCAGAAACAGATCCAAAATCAAAGTTATCATAAGTGTAACCGAGCTGTCGAGTATCACTCCACATTTCTTTCACTTTGACTGGAGGGATGAATGTACCTATATAGCATTCACGACATTGGACATTACTCCGTGGAAGGTTGCGTAATTCTTTTGAAGATGCCACGACGCCTCTGCTGTATCTCTCAAAGAGACGATCTATTTGTGTGTGATGAAGAAAGAAGACTGGATCATAACAAGTGCTTCCCACCTGACCGAATGAGCCATGAATGAATTGATGAACTTTTGCATGAAGTTGTGTGGTCGTACTTTTCCATTCACAAATACAATTCCAGCTTGCCTCCATCACATCTTCAAAGCTTTGACATTTTCTTACATAGTTCATGTAATTCGGCAGACTTAGCAATTCTATGATTTCGTTAGATGTTGGATAATCATGTCTCAACCAAACTCGTGATAAACGGGAGGCTTTGTGTTTATCAATAGTACAAGGATGACACATGTTGTGGATGATCTCTTTCTCTTGACAATAGGTCTTCCATTTGGAAGTACCAAAGGGACTTTTTGGAGAGAGAAAGTATCCGGTAGTAACATTATCAAATTCTTTGGAATGAACTCCGGCAATGTCGTGAGTACACACATCACATTTTCGACTATTTGTCCAATCCCAGTAAGGCAAAGTAAAGTTATTCCAATTGAAGTATTTCCTCGCAACTCTTCGAAACAATCTCTCCCAAAACATGAGGAGATATCTATGATAGGCAAGGAAGCCAGAGTCCATGTGCCCATAGTTCCAAAACTTGCCCTCCAATCCATAACACAGCGTTCTATTCCCAGTGACCTTCCCCACTGTGCTGAGAAAATGAATAAAGTTAATGAGCTCCATCGGATCGACCTCGGTCACTTCACCAGACCAACGCGACTCACCCAATCGAAGCTTTGGAATCACATAATCCGACTTGACTTCTCTCACTTTCATAAAGACATCGACGAGTCGACGACGTTCCTCCTTCGAATAACTCAAGACATTGCGTCTTTCATATGTCACACGTTGAGTGCAGTTGGGACCAGTATATCCGTACCAACAGTCGCTGCAATCAGGGCCCCAAAACTGTCCCCGACATGTGCACAGATACTTGAAGATTCTTTCTGGCCATCGGAAACGAATGTCTGTCTTAAAGAGCTGCAAAAATTTGGCTGTCAAAACACTTCTATAAACTTGAATAGGCTCACAAACTCCCCGAGAAGGATATCCACAAGCGTGAGCGAAGCCCGACGGAGTAGGACAACAATAAGATGGAGATTTTGTGAAATTCCCTGCGCACGGCTTCGGAATGACAGAAATAACTGTGAGAATGTTGATAGAAAGGAGACAGAATAATGCACAGACGATAAAAGAAATCATTGCCATGACGATTTTGTCAGTAAAAGAGTGCTGTCAAGATTGGTGTGATAACTCTTCTATACTAGCACCTCACCTCATCAATTTATTCGAATAAGGGCGAAATAATTTGCTCATCTTGCTTTTGAATAATCTTTGAAGGAAGGTGTAGCTATCGTCCAATCAAAGACTCTTCTGAATTGACTTCGTATAATATATAGACCACAATAATAATGGACCACTTGCTAGCTGTTCTTATTGACCGTTGACATAATGGCGAAGATTGAATTCAACTTAGTGTTACATCATCTTTGCATGAAAGTGTGCCGTGAAAGAATTCAATCAAACCACTGTAACAATATGTAATTCATCCATAATCATTCATCTTCATGGGAACTGTGGTCGTGTAGGCCTACTTTTCTATCAACCCAGTGGTAATCACACATTTTCATGACGAATTATCATTTAGGTCTTCATGATAGGACCAATCAAGTCAATCAGACGCAAAATGGAAGCGACTATTGACATTTTGTCTATTTCATCGAGATCTTATTTACTCGTAAAAAGAAAATGCGTAAATGTCGCACTATATACTTGCTTTATAATTTTTTTGGTACAGACGTTGCTACAACAATATACATAAATGATATGCAAATGTATATTAATTATACAAGTCTGTCAACTAAAGAGTGCCTTCAAGACTGGTGTGACAACCTGTCAATATTAGCCTCTTGTATCATCATCTTATTCGAATAATGGCGAAAACCTTTGTGTCACATCCTCTTCATATGAAGTTGTGTTTATTGTCCAATCAGAGAACAGCAACTCATCTGTAATCAACTGATCTTCATAGCGAACTGTTCGAGGACGTGTTGATTATGTCGTCTGGTAGACCTGTTCTCTTTGACCGCCGAAATAATGGCGAAAACTATATTATCCTTAACACGATTCCTTTAGAAAAATTTCCAACTGCACAAAATTTGACATTTCGACTTTGGCTTCCCGCTGCTTCCCTTGTGCAGGGATTCATCTTCTGGGTATAAGATCAGCTTTAGTTGATTTTTCAGTCATAACAAACTAAAGACTTTTTCATTTCCTTTAGAAAATCATTTGTTGTTTGATATATAACGATACATTCAATTTTTTATTAAAAACAGAGCAGCTGCTTTCCACATGTTTGATGACAATTTTAATGAATTTCTTACTCTATCTTTTTCTTAATTTTTTAAACTGAAAAGTACGACATAATGCACTCTCTTGAAAGAGAGTACAATGTGAACTTAAACCGTACACCGTGAAACCATATAGATAAATCTATAAATGCGAATTTCATGTAAACGCTAAGTTTTGCTTTCGTGATTGGAGCAGTATGTTGCTGAAGCTCCATGAGAAGCAACCCAATTTAATAACTCCTCAATCCTCTCTCACTAACAAATATTTGGAGAATCATTCTTTAGTGATAATTTATTCGATAAAATTTGATCAGATCTTGAAAAACTGCAGATCAATCACTTATAAGAGAGGCACCCTAAGTGAAACTTCCCATAGAACACTCTTGACTATTTTCAGACTTGTGCCAATTACTCATGAAATGCATAATTCATTACAATTACAAATTGTTTGCTTAAATATGTACCGGGAAATTGATTACAATTTCAAATTATTCCGTTTTTCTTCAAGTACAATTCAATTACTCAAGATATCTGACAGCTCTTAATTTAGATTTTGACATTAAGTTAAATCTTATTAATGTCTAATTAAAATTTCTTTTTAACAGTTGTTGAAGGCCCTTCCCCTGTTACACACATGCTGTTATAAATATATAAATCTGTTATAAATCATTTAAATGCATCGTGGTAACCATTTACTTTCCGTATGGATCATCTTTATCCTCAACTATGATTCAAGAAGTCTCAAATTTTGTAATTTCCACAGTGGATGACATTTTGAACAAGTTTTCATCTTACTCCGTCATGTTCGCAGGTGATTTTAATCGCATCTCGAGTGACTTCCTCGAAGATAACTTTTGCGTGACGAATGTAGTAAATGAGCCTACTCGCTATGATGCTTGCCTTGACCTGATCCTCATCCCGGACAACTACATTCCATGCTATGATCAACCTACGATCACACCACCGCTTAGTCACAGTGATCATAATTGCGTTATCCTCAAACCAAAAAGAGAAATTATCTTAGAAGACGAACTGATTGAGGTGATTGATTTCCGCCAATCATATTTGAACGATGCTCAATCATTTCTAGATTCACTTGATTGGGATGTGCTATTTGACAACAGAACTTTGAATGAGATGTGCGATATCTTCTATGGTGAGCTTCGAAAGAGTTTTGATTTTTTACCTCGTAACATTATCAGGAGATCTCCCAAAGACCCACCTCGGATGACAAATACAATAACTCCTAATAAATAAAAGGTATGATGCATACAGAAAGAAAAACTGGCCTCAATATCAGCATAATCGAAAAAAGGTGAGAACCGTCATTTTTTGCGCCAAACAAAGCTGGGGACGTCATATGATAAACCGTAATCGCTCAATCTGGGACATTCGAAAGCAAGTTCTTGGTAAAAGCAATGACGATTGTAATTGGTTGTTGAACTACAAACCAAATGCATCGGTTGAGTCAGTCCTTGAGGAAATAAAGAAAAACATCTTTCCTGGTGTATCGTCTAAACTCTCATTTCCTCGTAATTCCTCCGATTATCAGAATTCATTGCCCTTTGTTGTATCCTAAGCTGAAATCAATACACAATTGAAGAATGTCAACCCAAGAAAATCCAAGGGTTCAGACCAGATTCCAAGCCTAGCGTGGTCAAAGTTTGCTGACAACATCTCCTTACCTCTTTCACTAATTTTCCGAACCTGTCTCAAATTTGCTGATCTTCCGAAGAGCTGGAAAAATAGCAGATGTAGTTCCCCTTCCAAAATCCACACCACCAAGTGTCAACAACATCAGACCAATTTCCCTTCTGCCAATACCAGAAAGGATATTTGAAAAAAATCTTGTAAAGAACATGGGCAAAGAATTTCTCTCTCGCTTCGACGATGGACAATTTGGTTACAAGAAAATATCGTCTACAGCATGTGCCCTGATTGAAATAGAAAATTTCATAATTGCAAAGCTTGAAAGCACCTTGTCATTTGATTGCAGTGGATATTATGAGGAGTTTTGGCAGGATTCCTCACGACCTTTTAATGACGAAAATGGTACGAGATGGATTTAGTGAGTTCTTGATTGCATTCATTGCAAATTATCTTTTCGAAAGAGAGGCGAGGCTGCGCTGGAACGGGCATTACACTTCTCCTGTCAGTTTGAATTGCGGAATCCCTCAGGGATCAACTTTAGGTCCCCTGATATTCGCATACTTCGTCTCAGACTTACAGTGTCAATCAAGATCAGGTACATTGATGGTGAAATACGCAGACGATATATTTCTAATGGGAACAATACATAAAGACGCTATCTCTTCGAATGTACACAATGGTTATAACGACATCATCAAATGGACAACAGACAACAAGTTAACTGTTAAAAAAGAAAAATGACAGCAAATGTTCTTATCACTCAATAACTCGTTCGATAGATCGTCGTTTGAAATTTCTGATATTCCAGTTAGAACGGAAATGAGGATTTTCGGAGTAAAGTTTTGCTCTAACATGCAATGGAAGCCTCATATTTGCAATGTCTGCAAGAAGTCATCTTCACGACTATTTGCACTGCGACAAATGAAAGAATTCGTAACCAGGGAAGAGTTGATTGCAGTATACCAGAACTGCATACGGAGCCTTCTGGAGTATTGTGCACCTCTCTTCACTGAACTAGACAGAGCATCAGAATGTCTCATAGAACAGATTCAAAGAAGATCCCATGCTATCGTGTGTCAATCAAAACACTGTGAATGTGCGAATTTCGTCCCACTTCATTACCGTCGTAAGGTGCTTGGTTTTCGACATTTTGAGAAAATTTATGGTGATAGTGATCATCCTCTCCATCATCTGATTCCGCCCATGATGACCCACTCACGAATTTTCATGCTTCCGGTAATACGATCAGCTCGCCGAGAAAAAACTTTTGTGATATCTATGTGTAAGCTTTTCAATAATGGCCTCACCATTTAAATTGACTATTTATGTTCGATATCACTTTATTCGCTTCATTGTGGTTTGTTAAGTTTGCTTACTTCAAATGACTTTTTGACTACTTTGTAACGCCCCACGATTTTCAGTATTGGGGTTCTATTTCAAATAAACGATTATTATTATTATTATTATTCCCCTGTTACACACATAAGGATAATATCACATGTCCATGTGTAGTCTATGAGCAGTTGTTGTGACGCTTGATCGACGAGGAGAATAAAGTAATTTATACTGCATGTTGAATGAATATTTAACAGCGCTAACTGCAAAGTAATTGAAATTACTTCTCAAATAATATGGCCGAAAATGTAATTGACTACAATTACAAATTACTCATCAAAAAATGTAATTGATTACAATTGCTAATTACAATCATTGTTATTTCAATTACGTACGTAATTGTCATTGCAATTACAATTACAACACAATCCCGGACTATTTGTACAAACAACGTCCAGGAGGCCTTAATTTCTTGCCGTAAATCCCCCTCAGCAAAACCAAGCTTTAGGATTTTTGTTTCCGATAGCCTGCCATTAGCTTGTTGGCTTGTATTTATTTCTGTAGACTTGATCAATCTTTGCTTCGAGCTGCTTCGACAGTACGTACAATTGACGATTGACATTTCTTCTCTGTTCTTCTTGTCAACTGTGAACCAGCATGAACAGTCGAGGGATAAGTTCGAGGAAACATCGCAATCCTTTCACTTGAATAACATCAACAGCATATTTCCAACTTAAATATGCTACAACATTTGAAGCAATATATCTGATTGACCTCATCTTCGAGAAGCCAATATCTCGTCAATTACTGCGGAATTTTGCGCAGAAAGAAAATGTTCTTTCCATGTGCGACCTCTCTCATCAACGTGAACCCCAGAGAAGCTAGGTGAATTCGCAACTTCTCAGAATTTTCATCAATTGTCACCTGTCTTCATACTTTTGTGCATTATGATTTGTATTACTTACAAAATATAGACTTATTTATCATTATTATTATTACTATCTAGATAGATTCAGGATCATATCATCTCGATAAATCATCGACCAAATAAGAACAGAAACAAGTTATTTGGCGTGAGAAAAGTTAGCTTGATGTGATGAAATAATCACTTTCAAGGCGTTAAACCAATTTTCTTACGTTCTCTTGCGCATCACAGGGTTGTATCCAACCGGCCCGGCCCCGGCCATCAATTTTGAAGACGGTCAATTTTATTGGGCCTATGTTGACCATGAACGAGACATTCACTCTATAGAAGAAATCGTGTAGTCAATCAAAAGAAAAACAGCATTATAGGAGCATGTATAGTAAATGTAACACATTTGAAGAGTATTTACTTATACGCATGCTATGTGACATGAATGTTGGGAGCTGCTACTTAAACAGTTAAAAATTGCTAAGTAATGCGTATAGCTCGTCGTAATTTACGTGTTCAACTCCAGATGGGAGGCAAGTTTGTATTTCCATGTGCACCAAGTATGTTATCTTCCTTTGTCAAAATCTCATGCCCATTTTGAGCACCATTTGAATGCATTTTTTCTACAAGTATATAGTCTAAATTCTGCATTTTAGATAGTGTTATTAATTTATGTGGCTACCTTTTGTCTAAATCTTAACTGGAAATTCTCAGCTTGGGCCTAAATATTGCCTTACCCACCAGCCAGAAAGAATATCCACATTTTGTTGCAAAGACATACATTGACGGTGATTTTCAAAACCAGCTTCTTGCTGGTCAACTGGGCAGTGTTTATGATGGTATGGTGAATGCAGCTGATGCCTTCCCAATGCGTTACAAATTATAGTGGAGCAGCTATACTATAATAATGCTGCAGCACATAAACGTTCAGCTTGTGATACAAGCATGAAAATTGATAAGGATATGCAGTTTGATGCACTGTTTCAGAAAACGAAGTTGGCCACGATGAAAAATCAATAAATACAGGAGATATTGATCAGCATCGATCTGAATGATTCCATAGAATATCACTCTGAAGCAATTGTGAACAGTCATTCTAGCCTAAAATTTTACGCAGAAAACGAATTTTTTGTCTAAGTCATCATGCATGCAACTGTAAGACAGATATTACCGATTTATTGATCAGCATCGATCTGATTGGTTGATTTTATAAAAAATCAGTTCGAATATTTTGTGAATAAAAAAAACTAGCCCCAAGTTTAGCATAGAAAACATGTTTTCTATATATATATATATATATATATATATATATATATATATATATATTATATATATATATATATATATATATATATATATATATATATATATATATATATATATATATATATATATGATCATGAATTCATGGCTATCTGAGATCATTCTATCACTTAAGATCATTCTATTGATCATCGCCAAAATATGTATCGATGACTAGCAATTGGCTAGCCTATATTTTGGTGATGCAGCTAAGTATCAATTTTATGCCCCCAAGAGGACTGCTATTGCCGGGCTGGTGCGGAGAATGAGCTCCCCTTGCTTATATAGACTCCGATGACATGCGGAAAATAAAGCCTCTGGCAGTCAAGTACCAATGCTAACCTTCGCGTAGCGGGGGTGTTTCTGCACCTGAAAACCACATTACTCAAAGAAGACATGTATTTGATAAATAGGAAGTACGCACGTAAGTAAGTCAATAATAGTGAGAAATAATGAAAAATCAATGAATACAGGAGATATCGATCAGCATCGATCTGATTGATTCCATAGAAAACCACTCTGAAGCAATGGTGAACAGTCATCCTAACCCTAACATTTTGCGCAGAAAACGAATTTTTTGTCTAAATCATCATACATGCATTTGTAAGACAGATATCACCGATTTATTGATCAACATCGATCTGATTGATAGATTTTATAGAAATTTGCTCTTAATGTATTTCAAGCAATCAACCTAGCTGAAAATTTTGCGTAGAAAACAAAAAGAAAAGGGACTTTTTGTCTGAATCATCATACATGCAACTCTAAGGGAGATATCAGTGATTTATTGATCAGCATCGATGTGATTGATTGATTGATTTTATAAGATTTTCTGCGTATTTCTACATATTTTCTACATAGAGAATCACAAATCTTTATCTTATGTCAGAAACCGGTAGGACTCATTTATTGATCATTATCGATCAAATTGATATGTTGCGACCACAGAATTAAATATTTTGTTTATCTGCTTCGGTTAATACATACGTTGATTAATACGAAATTGACGGCACATCGAGAAACCTATTGAGTGGGCAAAAAAGGAATTGCTTATACCTTACAGAGATAGAAAAAGTGGTGCGTCGCTTGCGGATTAATGTAAGTTCCAGCAAAGTGCTTCGATTGCCAAAATTCCTTCAGATTCTAAGAATTCAGATCATTGCGCACAAGTTTTCTACATAATGTTGGCCCTTCCGATCATTATTAAAAAAAGTAGCAGGCGTACGAAAATTAGTTCACTTGATAATTTCACATCCTCTCCTCGGCATTGCTCACTGTATAGTGCATACATTGAATCGAAGCCAAGACAGGGATGTGTGTTTTGGTGTGTGCGAAGTGGTATCACAGCACGCACGCATCTCTCACTGGCTCTGGTGTCCCCTGCTGACAGCTTATTGTTTGCCATTTCCAATAGCAAGCGATACACGACTTAGCAAGAAGATTCGAGAAGGAGCAAGTTGTCTAATTCTGTGATGTGCCATTCCGATATTAAGGCTAGATATGATTTTTCCTTTCTAGGAAACCGAAGTGCGTGCAGATGAATCTAATTCTGTGGATGCGACATTGGTAGGACTATCCCATAAGTCTGAGCTACTAAATTCATTTTTCCTTTCATAGTTCTATCCTCATTGTTAATGTCATCGAAGAAAAACAGAATATTTGAGTGCCGAAAGTGGCAGATAATTTATTCATGATACTCTGATCTGCAAAAATGCAATTTCTCAAAAGTAGAGATGGCATATGTTCTGCGGACAATTTACACAGGAACACGCATACTTTCGAAACAATGTTTTGTTAACAAAAAAGTTTACTACAAAATCAGTAATAATGGATCTATCAAATCTAAGAACAAAAGAATGAGATTTGTGATATAAATTACAATATACTCGTATGCATTAGACATCAGCTGGCGTACACTTTTGATAAGAAATAATCCATGGTAATGAGCCGGTCCATCAGTCATTGAATCTTTGTCAGTCACAATACACATTACAGGTCTCAAATTTGACAAATTATCTTCCCTCTCGCACAGACAGCGTTCGAATGGTTTCAGATAACCTGAAAATCTTCGACGATTGCAAAGGGCAATATTTTCTGAGCATTCATCATTGATGGGTGCTACTCGTTTTTGCGCTTGCAATTTTGTGTTGTTAAACATGAGTTTGCAGCTTTGGTGATATTTCGCTTCGTTCCGAAAGAGCATCTTCGATTCCTGCACCTTCATCGAGTCTTGGAAGATTAAATGGAATTGGCAATGAAAGGAGAGCATGAAACGCGGGTACACTGTAAATCGCTCAATACCAATCACATACGAAGGATGCATACCAAAATATTTTTTGGTATATTTCTTTATTCTCTTGGTATATATTTGTATGCTTTTCGCATGTTATTTCAAATGTGGTATGCTTTACATACTAAAGCCATACCAGCATAATGTTAATAGAAAGCATAAATCATGTCCAAAGTATCTTATTGTCAATAAAGATCACACTAATGTTACTACTGTTCTGTAAGTAGTTAGATAATGACATTCAAGAGTCATACTTTTAATACTGAATTCGATTTTAATACACGTAAGTCTAAGGCATTTAATGAATAATCATTAAAATTTCAACCATCAACAATTATGCATTATGCAATTTTGAAATTAAGCATATTATCAATCCGAAATAAAAACACATTATAATTCATGAACGCTAAAATAGTTATGTTTGAGATATGTAAGTCAACATGATTGCAAGAAAAATATCGTTTGAATGAAGTGATGTTTATTGACTTGGGCCATAAGGCAGAGCTAACTAAACGTCCTGTTAATGTTACTGGACAAGTAGGAACGACGACAATCTCGTGGAGCATATAATTCACAATAAATGTAATCTAGTTAAATATCACTCTATCAAACACAAAATATTCGCGACTGGTATTACTGAAAAAGTTATTTGACAGTAGTATGTGATACACATATCTTTTTGCTATGTGACTTAAAGCTGCACATACCAAATACATACTCGTAGCAGAGGCTTACGAATAAGGATAAATTTGCATCAGGTCTCGTATATAAAGCATACCAACAACTCGTATGTCAGTGTAAAACAGTCAATCACAGATGGAATAGTTCGTATCGCTACATACCAATCACATACGAAAGTAAGTGAGATGTGGTATGAAAGACATACCAGATCCCTGTAAACATACGAGAATCTTGTATCAGATGTTAGTTTCAAATTGTATGTGATTTTGGTATATGTTTGTATGTAATTTTCGTATCCAGCGATTTACAGTGTACATTTTCAGCAATTCCTGAGTAGCCCTGGTAGTCTTGTGTTCTTCTGGATGTATGACAAGGGGAAGACAAAATTTCACCACTTGACAGAGACAGCATTTACATCAATCTGTTTTTAATTGTGTTGTAGAATCCATAGAAAGAGATATACGGCCGAGGGTTTATCCTTCTACCAACGTAACCTAAGAACACCTTATGTATAGGATTCAGCTCGAAGGGGGAAAGTTAGCTTCACGAACAGAGGACAAAAAGCGGAGAAAGTATGAAAGTATGCAACATTCGTACGTGTTCTGTCCAATTGCAGCAGAAACACTTGGTGCCTGGGGAATGGAACGAACTCAGCTATCTTTAATTATCTTTTTAGATGTAAACTTTGTCTTCTTCTTTGTATCTGCTATGAGATGTCGTATGAAATACAAGTTTTATGTGAAAAAAGGGATCGGTAGGGTCTTCAATCAACCATTTGTTCTTCACGTTTGAGTTCGCCCAGGCGATCCACTAAGTCGCAGTCGTGTCGAAGTCCGCTGGAGGTAGGTCGCGCCAAATCGGATGACGTGAAACCAAGCGCAGTCTCGGTGGTTCACAGATGTCAGGCAGCATGGGGAGGTCCAGCATTGTCCGCAGTGAGTCAATGAGCCGTCGGGTGATGTTCTCGCGTCATATTGCTGGAGGAGGAATATTGCACAGAACTGTTATCCATCCTACCTCACTACTGCGGATTGTGCCAGAAATGATGCGCAATGCAATGCAATTCAATTCGGCTGAGTAACGGAGGGCAAGCGCTGTTGCCCTCAAGATAGTAACATCCGCACCTCATTTAGATCCAGAAATCATCTGCAGAAGATTGTTTATTGTTCATATTTTCGATGTCAGATTTTGAAAGTGATGCCGAGAAGTAAGGCTCCTGTCCAGTGTGACTGACGGATAGCGTCGAAAGCCTAGTTATCCTTGGCTCGGCTGTCCCGCACTGGCATATCCTATCGATTCAGGTGCGGCTGTCCAAAGCTGTGGGCTGACATTGAATCCCATGCTGAGTTCCACAACAATGTGCGTCACCATTGTGCCGTGGTGGTGTGCGGCACACACTCTTCTTATTGACTTTCATTACCGCTATCAAAGCTCATTTATTTCTAATCCAGGGAAGCGCCTAAAACCGTCGTTTGTTCATTTAATACATCGCATGCGAGAATTAATCCTTGATCTTTATTGCACAAAAATAAACTTACTTGCGTACTATTACCTTATTTGCTCACTTGTATGATGACTTAGACAAAAAATTCGATTTTTGTGCAATTAGGCTAGCATGACTGTTCACCATTGCTTCAGAGTGGTTTTCTATGGAATCAATCAGATCGATGCTGATCGATATCTCCTGTATTTATTGACTTTTCATTATTTCTCACTATTATTGACTTACTTATGTGCGTACTTCCTATGTATCACATACATGTCTTCTTTGAGTAATGTGGTTTTCAGGTGCAGAAACACCCCCCGCTACGAGAAGGCTAGCATTGGTACTTGACTGCCAGAGGCTTTATTTTCTGCATGTCATCGGAGTCTTTATAAGCAAGAGGAGCTCATCCTCCGCACCAGCCCGGCAATAGCAGTCCTCTTGGGGGCATAAAATTGATACTTAGCTGCATCACCAAAATATAGGCCAGCCAATTGCTAGTCATCGATACATATTTTGGCGATGATCAATAGAATGATCTTAAGTGACATCTCAGATAGCTATGAATTCATGATCATATATATATATATATATATATATATATATATATATATATATATATATATAGAAAACATGTTTTCTATGCTAAACTTGGGGCTAGTTTTTTTCATTCACAAAATATTCGAACAGATTTCTTACAAAATCAATCAATCAGATCGATGCTGATCAATATCTCCTGTATTTATTGATTTTTCATCGTGGCCATCTTCTTTTTCTGAAATAGGGTATCAACCTGCATATCCTTATCAATTTTCCTGCCTGTATCACAAACTGAACGATTTTTCTAAAAATGGTTTGTAGCCGCTCCACTATTAGTCTTAGACTCTCTAAAGAAAAATCAAATTCACTCACATTTCAATAAAAATTCCCGGAGTCATCACAAAAATGGACTCGCTCAATATTTATTTAGAATCTAAGCGGGAGGAAAGGAGAGAAAATAAGACAAACAAACAAAACAGTTTTCATCCTCTGAAGATCATTGGCGCTGCAGAGGTGGCTGCCTTATCCAATCATTTTCTATCTATTTTATCCGCATTATTGAAGACCTCCACGAGCAATCCATTTATCATCATGTCTGTCTATTTTAACGTCTCTCTTGCCACTCCAATCAAAAGATCAAATGCAACTTTCATGGAATTCGAAAATTTTCGCGTATTCTTCCTTGTGTGGTTTCTGCCTCTTGTGCTTCTCATCGGTTTACTTGGGACTTTGATTACCCTTTGTGTCCTCCTTCGTCACAACGTCTTTCAAAGAACAACAAGTGCTCTCTTTATCAGCCTGGTGATCGCCGATATTATTAACCTTCTGTTTGCTGGTGTCTATCTTTACGTATCCTCTGCCTTTAACATTGATCCCATGGAGCTGAACGGTTTTACCTGCTTGCTAACTCCTTATCTTGAAGCTGTTGGATATTGGCTTTCTCCATGGCTTCAAGCAATGATTTCAGTGCATCGAATGCTTGCCATTTGCTGGCCACTGCAAGTTAGATCTCTATTAACATTAAAAAAGACGAGAATTGTGATTTGTTTGGTTAGCTTGTTTATTGCTTTGTATGCCTTAGTCATTCCATTTTCACATAATTGGGAAACAAGATCTGAAACCTGTGGGAAAAGATATGCTTTTGTAATTTATTACTCGCATGCTGTATTCGGATCATTTATACCTTTCGCTATCATGGTTTTGTGCACGATCTCCATCACTGGAATGATTATAAGAAACAGAAGACGACAAAATGGTGAAGGATATAGTCTAACTACCTCCTACAGCAAACCAAATATCAGAAGAGACAACGGATTTAATTCATCCCCAAGGAGCATTCCAAGTCCACGTAAGTTTCTATATCAGCATTTTTTAGCTGGATTGTATTCACAAAAAAGCACATGTGAAGAGGCTTGTTCTCCGAAATAGAAATAGCGTCTGAAACTTCCATTAAAAGATCTCACACTACTTTTTGCAAAGTACGTGTAATTTCTTTAATTTCGTGTAATGAGCCATAACTAGGGCAACTTTTATGACTTAAAACTCAAAAAAAAACTTAAAAAGTAATTTGGCAAGATTCAAAATCTTAAAATATAGCAAAAATACTTGTATGCTTCCATTTTCAGGCAAAAAGTTAAGAGTTCAATTCACGACAAATAAACGATTTATTTCAAACTTTCACCACAGTGTGCCCATCTACAGATTCTTGTACAAAACAACAATGTAGTTCACTACATGTGATGTTAAAAGGTCTCTCTTTGCATAGCATCTTCTTCAACATGGAGAAGAGCGGTCGGTTGAAGTAGCGGTTGGCTAGCAAGGAAGGACACACGGCTAGCAAGAAGACGAGCCAATCCGGCAACATTCACATCTGTAGGCAATGCATGCATTGCAAGTGTCCTCAGACTGCGTCTGCCCTGCTGAAACGATTTTGCAGGCATCGGTCATTTTCTATCCCCTCTTCCCGACAACTGTAATAGTCTAAAACTACAGAAAAATGACCAAAATGTGACTAAATGTAATCAGACACAGGAAATATGACAATATTACTTTACTCTAAAAATATGACAACATATGACATGTCATAAAAAATTGCCGTAGTCATAACTAATCCAAAATGAATTTTCATTTTAAACCTTGGTGAATATGTTTTCTTATTTTGTTCCATTATTATAGTCCTGTATGTGGTCCTGAGATGTGGTTGAAGTGTCAGAAAAAAGAAAATAGTAGCCTACATTTTATTTTATCTGAAGCAATAATTAGTCACTTATCAATTTACTGTAATGAAGCACTTTGTTATGAAAATCTCAAAGTGAAATAGCGATACTTTTTGATGTCATGTATATTGTTTACATCATCCTGTGCATGGTCTGTAGGCATGAGCAGACATTAAGAAAGATGGGTCAAACGTGTTAAAAACAGTCTCGGAGCTTCCTTGGGCTGTCTCCGATTATTCCTGAAGCCAACTCTCTAAAAAAGCAGCATCGATGAACATTGGTAATTTTGTCCCTTTATATGTCATTGTTATATCATCTATAATCACTGCACTTAAGTTGAATAAAGTTTTTTTGAATTTTGTGCTTGTGATGCTCAAATGAAGTTGAAAAAAGTTGAAACGACTCGGTCAACTCAAGGACTGCTTGAAAAGTATAGAACATTAGCCTAAAAGTCGAAAGAGTTAACTCATCATGAATGTGAGCACGTTAGTAGATGGAATACATGATGCTCTTAATGATAGGCTTATATGATATAATTAATACATTAACACAATCTTCATGACCAAAGTAGAGTTAGGCGAGAACTTCCAATCATCATACCCATGCACATTTCCAAATGAAAGACAGACGATTGCCTACAAGGAGATGCTCTAGCAACCAGACAACCTTGAACGAACGAACAAGACAGATATTATTTCATCGATGAAACAGAGACAGAGAAAGACAGAATTTAGCCCTTATCCGCAGCGTATGTAACCTATTCGCTTGCGACTCCTTAAGTGTTACTAAGAATAACAGGGAAATCAGTGTGCTCTTAAAGTGTGCAGTCTACATTTAGTATTCAATATGTTAATTCTTGTAGAACATTTACCGGCAACAGGAAAAAAAGGTGTCATGGCTACGTTCGTCCTTTTGCGCCTGTGCATAAGACCACATCTACAATTAAGGTGAATTAAGGCGGAAAGTGATTGAATTTTTAAATGAAAAATGACACAAGTCGTTTATATAAGGCAAAGTCACAGGAAGAAAAAGTCACACTGAGATCTTTCGTCCTTGTCTCATTGGGTAGTAGGCAACCCAAGTAATGAAGCAGATGGCAAGCAAACAAAATAATAAGCTTTAATGGCTTTATCGTTTAATAATACAGCACAGAGTATGCGATGAAAATATGTAAAGACAATGAAGGAGAATAGCATTGCTTACCATAACATAAAGCAATAAAAACAATCAATGTCACGAGGAGCACTGTTCCCCATGATATCAAAAGCTGCGTCACAAATTCCTTTTACTGGTAAATAGCTGGATTGTACACTTTGATATACAAGTACATCGCCTCCACTAACGATAAAATGCTTTTCGATCTAGCACGTGACACAATAAAAATTGGATCACAATCGAAATACGATTGCCCTTTGTCGTTGGGTTTTTATATACGTTGGTTTGCCAACGCATAGGGCATTATAAAATAATTTGCCAGAAATTATTTAAAAACAAACTTCGGAAATGCGAAGCCTTCAATAGTTCAATCGCTTAAAGGCAGGAAAAAAATTTCAATCGAAATCAGGGTTGTCCAAACCATAGAGTAGGTACTGCATATATTAGGTAGAGTAGCAACACAGCATTTATTAAATCCCAAATGTGCATACAGTTTCGATTTCATTCAATAAACATGAGTCGAGACCCAGTACCACCTGTGAGATACGCACATTTTACACTTTTGGAGAAATGTGCACAAATTTGACTGATCATGATAGCAATACAGAATAAAGAATAGTATTCGACAAATACTGCATGTCATGAGGATTTCGAGAGGTAATATTGCTCGAGAGGTAAATTAGCAATTCGATGGGTTACCACTGCAAAAAGCTCAGTTTTATAATAATAAGATTATTTTCTTAAGCGTGATCAAATCACAAACTGCCACTGAAAGAGCAAGACATTATAATCAAGGAAGATGATCACAATTAACTTTAAAAGATGCTAATGGGTCCATATTACTACTCGGACTCAAGAAATGACGCTTTGTGAATTATGAAATCATATAGATGAAAATTAAACTAAAAGCATGACATCTCAGTCAAGAAGCTCTCATAAGATCTCAACTTTTCCTTGAAGACTTGCAGGGACTTGCATTATAATGCAGCTCATGAAATTCCCTTGATCATCAGCTTACATGTAATTTCCGCTTAATTAAGTCGCTTGTTAGCAACCATTCATTTCTTTTGATATCCAGCTTGTTTCACACTACTTATAAAGGGGCTTCATGTCGGTAGTATACAAATTAACAAAAATTTAGCTCATTGAAAATGCGCAAATAATTTTTTGGACCGCAGGAGCGTAATCTCCGTAAAAACTGAATCTTTGATATAAAAATTTTCACTGCATACAAACACCTTTTTGAGTCGACACTCTACCTATATATATATATACTTACTCTATGGTCCAAACTTTATGCGGGCGCGGCCCACAAATTTGGTAGAGAAATAAGGACGCGTGCTGCTGTTCACATTATTCAACTTCTTCACTATCTTCCGCTATTACACGCATCGCAAAAGACGTAAGTGTTAAATTATCTTGATATTCATTATCAAAGCATGTGACGAAAGCGTAGAATTATTTGAGATAAGATTTTTTCCAAATTCGTTCATAGAAACAAGTTTTGTAAAACGCCACAGGTTACTTACAAATTTATATGATTGGGCGCCTGTATTTTGGAGGCCAGCTTCTTCGGGTCAATGTCAACTGAGGTTAAGGCTAAACAAAGTGGCCAGAATTTACTGATTAGCAGTCTAGCTTTAGTTAGGAAAACTGATCATCTTGTAAGTCACACAATTCAAGTTGTTAAGCATCAGCTTCTGATATAATTGCCGTCAGTGGAGTATTGAATGCATTGAAACTTTTCTCAAAGTGCTGGATATCCTGGAATCGCTTGCCGAAGTATCCAATCTTGATTTGAAAGGGTTTCAACAAAGCAATAGAAATAATAATTGTGAAATCCAAATTTACAGTCAAACTTGAGGTATGTAGTTTAGAAAAATGACAAAATCATTTTTCAAAATGGACTCTACAGATGTCTAAAGTGAAACAATATTTGAAATTATCTAGAAGAGGTCGTCTATACGCAAATCACAGCCAACGCACACATACCTGCAAAATGGATTTTTTAAATTACATGAAATACTATGGGCCATTTCTTTAGAATCTTTAACTACAAGGCCAGTTTAGTATCTCAAAATGGATTCATATCATTCTTTGGTTGATTAGATAATTACATCCGCTCATCAGAGAAACTGAATTAATTTTTTTAATGAACAGAGCATCATCTGTTCAGCATTTTTTCAAAATAATATGGTACTACAGGACACACCATGGGAGAGCAATAGTCCGGCAGCCAGGACGAGTTTCTGCAGGGAACGAAGCCGAAAGTGAGACTTTCACAGAATGATGTACACTATACTTCGAATTGGCATGTCTGCCGAGTTCTAGTGAGTTCCTCTTCTTGTCAGACAAGATCAAAGAAAAACAGTTGTTAATCCTATGGGACGCAGATTGCAGTTATTGGTTAAAATGAAATTTTCTATGTTATCTCTGATTAAACGAAAAGTTCTAAGCCCAGATTCATAATTTTTGGCATGGAATGTCTTCAGGTCATTTCCTATGATGTGCATGTGCTTTTATCATGCATCTAATCGGCAATGTATGTGAGAATGTGGTTGAATGTGGATAAAGTTGCTCAAAATGTTTGTGTTTGCCAACATTAAGAGGCTCTCCAAATCTAAATGCGTTTAGCTTTATAGACAGGGGTGCATGCATATGAAAGGAAATGACCTGAAGACATTCCATGCGAAAAATTATGATTCTGGGCTTAGCACTTTTCCTTTAATCAGAGATAACATAGAAAATTTCATTTTAACCAATTACTGCAATCTGCGTCCCATTGGGTTTACATGTGTTTTTCTTTGATCTTGCCTAACAGGAAGAGGAACTCATTAGAACTCGGCAGAAGCATCTACAGACGTGTTAATCAAGTTTAGTTCTCAAGTCATTTTGAAAGTTCCTCCTGCGATTCACATCTTCAAACTTGCTCTATAAATGAAGCTGCATCCATAAAGTTTTAGCAACTCATGTTATTAACTTGCGTCACTATACAGTTGTAAAAGAGTAATCAATCACATGATTGCTGTCTGCTAACTGTGTGAGTCTTAAAGCGATGTTATTATCAGCTAATTGTGTGAATTTTTGAATCGATTTCAATATTTCAGAATTCTCACAAATCGTCGCAATTGTCTTAACAACTCAGCAATCCAATTGAAATCCAACAGCTTAACAATATACTAATCAACAAATACATCAAGTCTCGACAGATGTAGCCACTGCCATGACATTAGTAACATCCATTTCCATTATTTAGTTATTCGAATAATCGATCAATCAATTAGTCCAACATGTTTTGTCGCTCATTAAGGTCTGATTTATTACTCTGTGTGAAGGAGCGCTCGTCAATCATACAACACAATCATTAAATCTTGGAAAAAACAAAAAATATCGAATAATCAAATCAAAGTCTTTTAGTCAAACTCATTCACTTTATTGGCAATAAAGCGGAATTGACCGACAAAGTATAATCGAGTCATGCTCGTCACGCAACTAACAAAAGGGAAGCTCGGTGACAGAGTACCTTGCTCCTGTGACCTGCACAATAAGTCGAAAATTTATGAATGATGTTAAAGAAAAGTTTGTCTTAAAGAAATGTTTAAATCTGCATTCTTTATATTTCGTACCACCTTTGAAAACGATGAATTTAATACATGCCTACACTGAACGTCACAAATTTTGCAACAACTGAAAATGTGTCAAATTGGATAAGATTTAATTTATAACAATAACGGGATCAATGGGGTTATGATCAATGTCTTCTTCTAGAGCTTCTGCTTATTTCGCAGACATTACTGAAAAATGAACATTACTGAGCAATAGCCTCTACTTATCTAACTACTGTTATAACGCTGATTGCCGAGGTGAGCAATACCTTACTATTAAACTTTTGTTTACTTTGTAAACAGCAAAATCTTATCAGTGGCCGTACCCACTGCTTGTTCTTCTAATATTCTCTAATATTGATTCTCAGTGGGCGTCTGAATTTGCAACGTAACTCCTTTATCCATTATTAATGCTACATGACTGTGATGAGAACGTCCGCTTCAAAGATAAGAAGTTTATTGAGTGCATGACAGAGCATTGAACAAACAATAATCACCGCATGTCAGCAGATGTGGCACTATCCAGTGACATGCAGCGACGTCACAAATGTCAGACAATGCATTCATCACAATGACCATTATATGGCCAAAAAATCGCATGCCGTGCTAATGGAATAAGAGAAGTTGTGCATATTTGATAAATATTATTGCACGACGTTCATGTGACGCATTGCTATGTCTACATTTATCAATTGATTTATCGCTACATGGCTGTTAAAATCTCTTATCGTACTGTGGTTGTATATCATGTATTCGTTGTATGCAAACGTTTATTTCAGAACATAGAAATAGCACAAAGACATTTTGATAAACAGCGATTAGATAGATTCACTTTGAGAATTCTGTAATCTGCTATCCAACACCTTGAAATTTCTAATCATAGATATCGAATTATTATCAATGGCATTTATCTACTGCTATTGTCCACAAAAGTTTTATAGTAGGTTGATAAGTGGTCATGTAAAAGCCATAGAAATGAATTGTTTATCTGAAGTTGTGTTGAAGTGTTTATCTGTTGTTGTCAATTTCTATGGTAAAAGCAAATGATTCCGTCACGTCTTCAATACCGTGGACAAGCACTTATCAATATTGTTTCCAATGTCCATCGCTATAGATTCAATTGAAGTGCGAAGAGCGCAGCGTGGCGTCATAATGCACAGTAGACTGTAGCATTAAGTTAGTTAATGCACGCCTGATTTAGGCCACATGACGAGCTTTTGAGCTGCACTGTAACCGCACTGTGAAAATGCTTGTATGTGTTTCAATCGGAACGGCTACAGTAGTAGCTCCAGTTGCGTTGTGGGCAGCTTGTCACATTTAGCTTCGAGCTGCGGTAATTTCTCTCTCAATTATCATAGGTCAAAGCTCGAGCGATGGGATGATCTATTTTTAGAACTAACGTAGTAAACCAACAATTCCGACCAGTGGCGAGCGGTAATCAAGCTGTACGGCTCATTATATGGCCGCGTAACTCTCACAGCTCAAAGCTTGACAAAGCTATACGTCGCTGCTAGCTTCAAAGCGCGGCTCGTCATGTGGCCTTACCCTTAGGTCTCAGCCACACTGCGAGCTTTTCCAATCGTTTCCGAGCAAAGCGTTTTGCAGCAAATATAAAGTGATCATTACAGCAGTTGTAGACTTCTGATTAGGACTTCTATTAAACTATCAGAAGGTCTGACTTAGCAGAAGTCATTGATCATAACCCTGGATAGTGAGTTGTCAGTGACAAGGTAATTTCAATGCATGAATCTTGCCGTTAGAGCCTAACAGTGTTTCTGTGCGGTCTCCCAGGGGCTATGATATTGATAGATAGCCCTCATTGTTGTTCATCACAAGTTTATTAGACGAATGTAGCATATGTATATGTAGAATATATATAATGTAGAAATATAGTAAACGGTGTCTGAACGAACTGCATTTTACCGAATGAGATAATATCACAAAACAACCACTTTGTAGTTTTTAGTTTCCAACCCACAAATACCTGTATGACGATCGTTTATGGACGCAGCCTTGTAGTCTGTTTCATCCGTAAGTCATGAATCGTCGCGAAATCAGGATTTTTAACTGTCGCCTGGTCATCTTTTCTGAACGCAGCCAAGAATGGAACTGAGAATGAATTATGTACAAAAGCCAAGTTTAATATTTTCACGTCCTCACCTACAGTATATTATCAAATTCACTCCCACAGCTATTGAAACAGCTTTTCAAATTCTCTAAACGCCAATCCCTTAGCAACAAAAATGCAAAAAGTAGTCAAGACTTTGCAATTTTGAGCAGGTCATCCAGAAAGACAGACACAGTTTCTACACCTGTTGCATGTGGCATGTGGCTATTTTTTGACATTACTACAGTACTGATCATAAAAACTGGAACAACTTAACTACCCTGAAAGTCAATCTATTCTCATGTCTTCCAATCGTGTCGCACATTAACGTGCCATACATCATTCGAGAGCTTGCATTCTCAGCTCTAAAATTTAACTATGATAAACTTGCATCCGTTATTGTGTTTGCTTAGCAGTGCTCAAAATATGAAAATCGTTCAATTCTCAAAATCGCAGTCTTTCAACAAGAAAGCACGTGAGTATGATAATGAATCAGGCGCGAAGAGCTTTGCTTTGTGGTCATCAAAATCGCTGAACTGATTAAAAAATTAGTGATATCGTGAAGTTATCACAAAATCACGACTCTTTTGACTGCAAATGTAATATTTTCACCTTCATCAAAGTTATTCATGTTTGGTAGCTTCAGAATTCTTGCTATCTATGGAATGCAAATATGCAAGCTTTATTCAAACGTTTAACATGTTCAATACGTTCAACAGTTCCTTTTCAAACTTCTTCAACATTATTTCTGATTACCACGGAAATATACAAATACAAAGCAAGGTGAACGAAGGCTCAAAACAAAACAATTAGCGAAGGCATGTCTTTTTCTCTCACAGTGACTGCAGATTGTTTACCTAACATGCCGCAAGCATGTCTATCGCAAACCGGTCTGTCGCACTAGTGGGAGAGTACAGTGCCTCCTTCCTGTTTTCGTATAGTAGCACAATCTAGTAAACTACTCTTCTTGGAAAATTCATAACTCTTATTTAGGTTTTCCACAGTCGTTTGTGCACTACACAGTGCCTACACAGCTTTCTAATAGGCTAATCGGCGCAGAATTTCCTGGTATTTTCAACGAATGTTCATCAGATTGAAGAGACGGTCTCTCGTAACGTGACAGGGTCGGAATCCCGCTTGCTTTTCGTGGAACTCTAAATTCAGCTGACTTTGCACTCACATGTAAACATTATATCGACATTTTATATCGGCAAAACAGCAAGTCTCATTAACAAACTGACCAATGCATGAGATACAACAATAACAGAATCCAAAGAAATCACACAAGTTAAGCCAGTAATCAATAGGAAAAATGAATTACCTTTTTACAACCTTGCTTCACAGTTCAACAGCCAATTATACATGCAACACATAACATACATCAACTACAAAAACAATGATTCTTACGTTTTAAATGATTTAGAAAACATGGCTCCTTGAGAGCGGACAGTTATCTTTATCTGATTACCGTTCTTTGGTTACACAAGGACTTCGTCAATCGCGCACTTCGAAGACTGCTGTCTTCTCCAAATGGAGGGAAAAGATGACGAAGAGGACGAGCGATCAGGTGTGTGTGGAAGCGGAAGCGAATGCCCGACGATCGGTTCCTCTTCCGAAAATATCATGATACTAATGACTGATGCAATTCGCGTGTCAGGGCGAGGAGAGGCACGTCTGACTTTTGACCTTAAGTCTTGATATGAATTAAATAATAGTTGCCATATTTAGTGATTACCCTATTACACCTAATTACAAATTGGCACTTGTATTACTAAATGTAGATAGTTACTTCTGATTTTCTCATTATGATAAAAACGAAGGTGTATTATTTCAGAATACTGACATTCGAAATCAAAAAACCTCGGCATCATCTTATCAACGACAACTTTACACAATTCGGATTGGTGTGTCTTGAGCCAAATTCATTGTATCATTCTCAAACACTATATTGGTCGTTTAATGTTTTTTACCACAAACGTGTTGGGAAATATGACGTTTTTGTTTCACAATTTCCTAAAGTCTTTAAAAAATGAATCCCCTTTTGATAGTTTATAAATAAAAAGAGCCACGAAATTCATAATGATCTATTAGCACGAGGCCTTTCGTCCAATCTCAACGGGTACTAACTTTGGGCAGAAACAAATCTTAGATGTAGACTTAGATATGAAATTTGAATCATTCATAACAGATCCTTAGGAAAATATAGAGATATCCTTATACATGAACATAATAGAAATCAAAGCATAGCAGTACTGTGAGACATAAACTATACAACCTAGTACTCATAGAAAGCATAAAAAATGAAAAAAAGAAATCTACCACGGAAGGAAAAGACTAGCTATAAAATTCTTTTGAGCACAAAGATCTGGACTCCTTCGTTTGATAATGAGGGCCTCTATAATTGGAAAGATGTCATACCGCGCGCACTTGTATATCACAGAAAACCTTCTTCTGGCATCAGTCGAGGAAGCATCACAAATTTGGAGATGTCGAGTAACACTGCTGGATGGAAAATTTGTCGATCTTGGGGGACACTTCTGAGGTTTATCAAGCCATTTTGGGACGTGTTCTGACACTCTCTCCATTTGTGATGCTATGGGTACTAGGTTGTATAGTTTATGTCTCACAGTATTGCTATGCTTTGATTTCTATTATGTTCATGTATAAGGATATCTCTATATTTTCCTAAGTATCTGTTATGAATGATTCAAATTTCATATCTAAGTTGCATCTAAGATTTGTTTCTGTCCAAAGTTAGCACCCGTTGAGATTGGACGAAAGGCCTCGTGCTAATAGATCATTATGAATTTCGTGGCTCTTTTTATTTATAAAATTTCCAAAAGGTCAAAATTTTCAGTAAATTTGAAAAATATTTGACTTTTTGGCAAGTCCAAATACGCATACAAGTCAGCTAGGGTTTATGACAGAAAGTTCGTGGAGACTGCTAAGTGTTAGAACCTATAGCTCGTAAAAAAGTGGAAAATGAAGAAAAAGGGGCTCGAAATTGATAGGTGTGCAGACCATGTCAGGTCGCCAATAATCGGAAGTGGAAGCGATGGAAGCGGAAGCGGAAGCGAATGAAAATCAATCGCTTCCGTAGCCCTGCGAGCGATAGCTTGCATCTTGTAAAAGTGTTTATAAAAGATAATCCAGGTAACCGAAAATGTTCGTCGGATAACTATTAGGTTATTATATTATTTTACTATTAGGCTCAGGTTGTAGTTTAATTGTACCGTTAGTTGTTTTATATCCTTGCTTAATAAGTTATGTAGGCCACTACTGTATGATTAGTTAAGCCTCACCGCAAAAATGCACAATATAGGCTATACATGATAAGCTTAGCCTACTTGATGCTAGATATTACAAGCACACAGAAAGCGAATATGGCGTTGAAACCAAATTACACGTGGACGCCACCCTTCTCTAGATGTCAAGCAAGTCAGCAGCATCCCTTTGGTGTAGTCGATCGATAGACAATAACAATAGTAGAACGTGAGACTCATAGGCGTTGCCATCACATAATTAAATATGTCGTCTCTTCTTCCGTTTGACTAGAAGGGAAACATTGGAACATGTAACGTTAATGAAATGGCACAATCTGCTGACATAATACCATAGCAATCGAACAATAAGCAGCCAGTTCAACATTAAACACGCCAATTTCTGCAAAGTTTCAGTGACTGTTATCAACCGGATCACACAGCAAAGAGACACAGACGATGTCAAGTTCCACAGAGAAGTTTGTGAACGTTTTTTCATGCGCCTGCAAACTTTTTTAAAAATGATTTGAGAGCCCAACATTATCAATAAAACGTTTGCGCAATGATCTGAATTCTTCGAATCTGAAGGAATCGTGGCGATCGGATCATTTTTAAGGAATTCAGAGCAATCTGCAAGCGACGCACGACTATTTTTCCTATCTCTGTAAGGTATTAAAAATTTCTTTTTGCCCACTTATTAAGTACCTGCATGTGCCATTGTTTTGAATCAGTTTGCACTTCTAGCAAGGTGATGCGATTAAACAATCTGTCATAGGCGTTGCTTGCGGAACAATGAATCATGAAGTTGATGATCGTCAGCCAGGTGGCTATTATGCCCTCTTTTCTAACAATCTGTGACTGACTGGCTCTTCTCGAGAGAGAATCACAGCCCACAGCTTAGCGCTGTGACTCGTTGACAGTAGCAGTGCAGTAGAAGGTCAATGGAAAATGTTAAAATAATGTCGAAAAAAATAGTACGAGACCGAGAAAGAAAATGTTAGAATTACACGGACCAGGGATGCGGAGTCCTATCATTTTGATAGGACTCCGACTCCGGGTGGCAGGTATATATAGCCTAGTTTTTTGAAAAAACTGGTAACATACATCATAGATCATTATAGGATTACTTGAACCTATCTTTAGCTATGATTGCTGTATCAATTATCAATCATTTTCGATGAAAGTTTATCAAATGTCACTTTAAGTTGGATGCAAGCAACTCGGCTCCTCCCATCTTGTTGATGTGTGCTTCCCATGGTTTTTCTGCAGTCTCTATCAGGCAGGAAAATCCCACATCCTTCTTCAAAAAATATGAGTTCACTTTCTATTCTAATATGCGCTTTAGAGGAGCCATCATACAATATTAACGTGAGGGTAAGAGGTAATGTTCTCAAACAACTAGTACTTCATTTTGTCTCTGAGATGACCTTTGGTGCGTAGGTGTGATCGAGGCTACGAAGGATGTCTTCTCTTCTAAATCACCGAGTGAAAGACAATTCTTATTTTCACTGTCACAGTTCATTCCCTCAACTATTACAAGCCTCGCATGCACTGCTGTCTCTGTATACTTTTGTTTGACGGAGAAAGTTGACATCAAGACAGTGACAGCCATGCACGAGGATAAAATAATTTGTTTGTATTATGTCTCTGGTCCTATCATTTGATAGGACTCCCGACTCCAGCAAAAATGATAGGACTCCGGGACTCCGACTCCGCATCCCTGACACGGACTAACAGCAGAAGTTTTACTTCGTCCTTGGGTTGGGCTTAGGTTTGACACCCAAGCAACCCATGCAGCAACCTTGCTTAAACCTTAAGTTGTCTCAGTGAGATTTTTTGAAAGTCGATCTCACAGTCAGGACCGGTCATTTAATGAGATATGCGTCTCTAAAAATCCGACATTTTTAAATGTTTATGCATTCGCTTTGTTAGATCGATTTTTATTTCATAATCATAGCATGTGCACTCTGCATATGTTTCCCACAAAATATGCAAGTGCCTGTTCATTGTGTATCAGGCTTTCTACAACTGAAAGATAATGCTTCCAATATATGGGTTGAACAATGAGTTCGAAAATATCCTCTAGGAGATCTGAACTAGCATCAAAAGGAGAAAATGAGAAACGTGCTCTAATAAGAAACACTGCGATAACGAGTAAGTCTTTGTAAAAAATCGAATTAGTAAAAAACGCGTCCTTGATAATCCTGATATTAGAAATAGTCAGATAACGGAACAATGACTTTTATTGGAGGAAGATAATTCAGTAGCATTGTTGTACACTGAATTTGCATATGCTGTTATAGTGTCGTCTTCATTTCTTCCAACTCGCTCTGCAAATTGCTTGCAGATACACTATCAGCAAGTTCTGTGACAGCAAATTACTTGCAAGCCATCATTTTTCTTTTTGTGACCACATGGATTCTTCTATTGTAAATGAAGGACTAATGCAATGTCAAACATGTGTTACAGTACTATGCCGGTCAAAGATGTGTTACTTCCAACACTACCAAGCACCTTATCGGTCTACCAAGTATCATCTGATAGCTCTCGAGACCATCTGTGAAACTGCATCCTCCGTTTTCGCCATACTTCGATATTTTTTGAGTAATCCCTAAAAACTTGCATCTGAGCTGCTATCACTGCATACTATGGCTGATTCTTCGGATGTCCTGTGCATGACATGTTGCTTGGCTATTGATGGTGACGCAATACGCTGTGTGTGCTGCGGTAGCTTTGTCCATGCCAGGAAAGACTGTGCTAATGTTAACGCCAGTGTCTGCAAATCAGTGATACAATCCGGAAATCTGTCATATTCATGTGATAAATGCAAAGGTGTTAAAGTGCAAGACATACTCGCAAGGTTGACTATGGTTGAAAATGAACTCAACATAATGAAGAATCAGCTAGCTTCTAAGCTGACCGAGGACATCAACTCAATTGTCAAAAATGCGATTATTGAAACCAATGAAATTCAAGAAAAACGCAATAATGTAATATTCTTTGGTCTTCAGGAGTGCGATGACGATTCTGTGGATGAATTTCAATTTGATGATACCGTTGTGGCCGGTTTGTGCCGATCTCTTGAAGTGTCCTTCGACAATGTTATGAGTGTTTCTCGTCTTGGAGGACGAAAAGGCAACAAACCAAGACCTTTGAAAGTTAAATTTAAATCACATGATGCCAAAGCCAAATGTCTACGACGTTCTTCAAAGTTGAAGGAGTTAAAGCAAAAATCTGGGAGAAGAATTTATGTTAAACCAGATATGACCCGAGCTCAGTTGGAGCAAGATCGAGCTTTGGTATAAGAATTCAAGGCGAGGAAAGCTGCCGGTGAGAATGTTATATTACGTCGTGGGAAGATTGTTGAGAAGACGGATTGACGATGTTCCCACTCCATGTTTATACCTTCAATGTGCTTTACGAATGCTAGATCAGTCAACAATAAGTTGGACGAAATTGCTCTGTTCTCGTCCACACATTCACCTGACGTTATCATGATAGTGGAAACATGGCTCGACAATTTGTGCCCTGATGATGTTTTATATCTGGATGAATACGATATTTTCAGGTCTGATCGAATAAATCGCGACGGCGGTGGCATCTGTTTATGGGCAAAGACTTTCATTCATGTTAGTGATATTTTGGTGAAATCGGATAATATTCATGTGGAATTGCTTTTTATTTATGCCAGGTATTTCAAATTTGAATGCATTTTTGCCACATTGTATTTTCCTGATGGAGGAAAAATGAATGCTACCGAGCAAGCTACCGCATGTGAGTATGTTTGTTCCGAGATTGACTCTTATCTTTTGAGACATCCTACAGCTATAGTCATCATAACTGGCGATTTCAATCATGTTGATGTTACAAATTTTGAGAGTAATTTGGATCTATGTGAAATGGTACGTAGTCCAACGAGGGGTGATGCGTTTTTGGACAAAATCTTATTACCTTCCTCGTTGAGTCATTTATATTTAGATCCGCAATGTTTTGCTCCATTCGGTGCTAGCGACCATGCTGTTATTTTCCTATCCCCGAGTAAGACTTTCACCCCGTGTGATACCACCCTGTATCCAGTCTTAGATCTTCGTACATCGAATATTCAAAGAGTTGAATCTTTTATAAGTGATTTCGATTGGGTAACTGCTTTAAGTGGTGTAGATATTGACGAAGCTTGTGACACATTCTATCGAATATTGCGAGAAGGTATCAAATTAATACCTGTTGATTATATAAAGAAGACATCCCATGACAAGAAATGGATCACTCCGAATATCAAAGTTTTAATTAACAAGCGTTACAAAGCCTACGGTGACAAAAATTGGCCGCAATACATACATTACAGGGATAAAGTGAAGAAGGAAATTTATCATGAAAAAAATGAATGGGCTGAACGATTAATGGAACAAAACAAAACTGTTTGGGATGTATACAAGAATGTTACTTCAAGCAATAACAATTCAAAAGATTGGTTGCAGCGAGCAAGTCCGTCTAAAAGCGTGAGGGAAATTATTGAATTACTGAATGAACATTACAGCTCTCATTTTATTGACGATCCTATTTGTGTTAAAGATCTCCCTTTCGTGGTTCCTTTTGAATTCAAAGTAGATGAAGTGTATTCTCTTTTGCAAAACGTTAATCCAAGGAAAGCGAGTGGTTCGGATAACATACCCTCAATTTTGTGGTCAAAGTTTGCCGGCTGTCTGTCTGAGCCCATGTGTTATATCTACAACCTATGTTTACAGTGTGCAAACTTACCGACTGCTTGGAAGTGCGCAAATATCTTCCCTGTGCCAAAAAGTAAACCTCCCTCATTATTTAATTCACGGCCTATTTCATTGTTACCGATGCCAGAGAGATTGTTTGAGAGGAGATTAGTGCAACACTATAAAAGCTCATTTTTGTATCACTTTTCGAAGCACCAGTTCGGGTACAGACCTAAATGTTCGACGACAACGGTGCTGTTATCATTGCAGGATTTTATCAGTGACGCTATTCAAAAGCGTAGTATTCAGTGTTGTCAGCTCGTCGCTTTGGATTTTGAAAAAGGGTTCGATAAAATGTCTCATCGTATACTTGTACAAAAGATGACCGAGAAACGTTTGGATAACTTCATTGTACTGTTTATACAAAATTATCTAACTGATAGATGTCAGCGTGTGAAGTGGAATACTTTCTACAGTGATTACTGTAACGTTAGTAGTGGTATACCCCAAGGATCAGTGGTAGGCCCGCTTTTGTTTGCCTTTTTTGTTGCTGACCTTGAGGATTCCCTGTATGATGTCAATGACAACATTCTTACTGTGAGCTATGCTGATGATTTTACTTTGTGTTCGCCTATTGTTAAAGGCACGAATTCTCGTCCACTCGAACAAGCTGTTTCAAAAGTTAGCACTTGGTGCGTTGGAAATCATATGAAAATCCAGATAAATAAATGTCAACAATTATTTGTAACTCGGTCCAGACATTTTGAGTGCAACTCATACATTTTGAAAGATATTAAATGCTGTAAAACCATGCGTGTGCTTGGTGTTGCCATCGATTCCACTCTCTCTTGGAATGAACATATTTCTGGAATTTGTAAGAGCGCCTCATCTAAATTGTTTGCTTTGCGGCAGCTCAAACCATTTTTGTCAAAGAAAGATCTGTGTAACGTCTATTTCTCGTGCGTTAGAAGTTTGTTGGAATACTGCGCGCCATTATTTGCCAATTTATCAGAAACACAGGCCATCAAATTAGAGAGAATGCAAAACCGCTGCCACAGATTAATTTGCTCCGACAATTGTGATTGCTCTTTTTTTGTTCCGCTAGCATATCGACGTTTAGTTCAGGGTTTCCGGTTATTTCAGAACATTTCTTTGGACGTTTCTCACCCTTTACATGATCTTGTACCACCAAAACTTCCTGTGTCGAAACATTTTCGTATTTCATTATGTGAAAGTTCTTTGCGTCAAGATTGCTTTTTTGTTTACATGGCTAAGTTATTTAACAGTGGTTTTCGTTTGAGTTAATTTGTTATTGTTGTAAAATGTTACTTGACTCATGACTTGTATTTTATGTTCAACCTCTCGATTTTTATTTGAGGTATTTGAAATAAACGTTATCTTATCTTATCTTATCTTAGCTATGCATAGATATCTGGTAACTTCGATATGTGGCATTTCAATATTTTTCTTATTGCTATTTATATCTATGATCCATTGAACAGTTATGTCAAATATCCATGTCCACTTCAGCAAATTTACATTAAGATGCATGTTTGCCAGTATATCAACGGCGCTAATCAGAACAATAAGAGCCAATATTACTCAACAGCAGCCACTCTTTGTCGAAAAACTGTCAATTTTAAGTCAAACGTGGAAATATTCAATATCACCTGATTGTAGTTATTTAAAGGTAGTTGTTTAATGGAGACGCCGTTGATTATTGACACCCACAATCTCTTTTCTTAGCACTCAGATATCTATGCGCCTGCATACATGTTTGTGCTATTCAATACGTTTGCATATCAGTTGCAGATTGTTCCACAAATGACAGCGTTCAACAATTGTGTTACAGAACTCTCGATTGATCTCGGCCTGCGGCCTCGATCAATTACTCGTTCTGTAACCTACAATTGAAGAGCACTATCGTCATATCAATTCCAACAAAATGCAGCCAGCGCTTCAGCGCAGCATTTGATGATGATGCATAATTACGGTGGTGGCCTCCAATGAAGTTCAGTTGTCATCACTTTTTCAAATAGAACAATTAAATATTGAATTACATCATCAATGGAAATATGGGAAGAATATTAATGTTTGATTTCTCAAAGGCGTTTGAGCGAATAAACCATAACATTCTCATCAACAAATTGATCGAAATGGAAGTTCCTCTGTGGTTGGTCAAATGGGTAGCCGGTTTCTTGTGCAACAGATCACAAAGACTTAAATTTAAGAATCGAGTGTCGGATTGGCAATACGTGACATGTGGAGTGCCTCAAGGTACGAAGTTTGGTCCCTGTGGCTTTATAGTTATAATTAATGATTTAATGGTGGATTTAAAATATATGGATGACACAACATTAATTGAAATAATAAGACCAAATGAGAAAAGCAACATGAACCAGAGAGCAATTATAGTGAATGATTGGGCAAAAGTGAATGGCATGGTACTAAATCCGAGGAAGACACAAGAGCTCAGAATTTGTTTCAAGAGATCTTCCATCAATTGGGATCCTGTTGTCATCGATGGGGAAGAAGTTTATCCTACTGAGCAAACAAAACTTTCGGGGTTCATGCTGAATGATAAGCTAACCCATTTACGTCCACGGTCGTCATTTGACGACAAATCTTTAAATACATATGTGATTGTATTAAACAAATATATGTATTTATATAATGAATTTCTAGTGACTTTATAGCAATTTGATATATTCTAGGGATCAAGATTGTTTTACTTTTAAATTATTCAATATACGAAGAACTTAAAATCGTCATAAATTCACAATTATATATTACATTATCATATTGATTCATAATCTTTGTAGTACATTTTATATAAATACAAAACTGGAAATGTGTAACGAAAATACATCAAGTGAATGAATTATGAGCTTGTTATTTACAGAAACTGATTATTGTAGTTGTCGTCATTTGACGACCGTGGTCTTATTCGATATCACGTGCATTTTCATGAAATAAATTTTTCTTCACTCAATTTTTGCAGCTTCTACACCTTTTCTCAATCAAATTAATTTTTGTTCATTGGATTTAATATTTGCGTCATTGGATTTAATACTTTTTTCAATGGAATTAATATTTAGTGTAAAGGAATTAAAACTTTTTCATTGGATTTAATTTTTGGAGGAATGGAATTAATTACTTTTGCAATGGAATTAATCACTTCAACGCTTTATTTCACATAACGACGAGTTGGTTACAGTTTGCGTGTCGCCGTTTGACGCCTACCGTTCGATACTTCTAATAAGTGAGGATGAAATCCGAAGTAAGAAAAGACTTCTAAGTTACAACTTCTCAATGCAATGAATCGAGTTGGCGACACATGGCAACTTAAAGTTGCTGCTATGGGTCAACTAAGAATGACTCAGCAAAATCTTATACGCTACTGTTTGTTGTTATGATCATAGATTTCACAGCTACGTATAAGAGGACGACTCTTTCACAACTATTTCATTTACCGATTGAAGCAATGACCTCGAGTGAAAATTTTAGTGATGATCTGAAGTCGATGCCAGAGAGAAATATGCCCTTCGGGGGTCATATTTAAGAACAACTTCTCCTGTTTGGTAACGTGTAATAGAGGCAGCTGAACGTCAGGAAAATTGGAGGTCAGTTGCTGAAGCCAACGGTGTTAACCCACGAACTGCGTATAACTGGGTTCGGAAAAGAACGTCAGAATACAAAGCACGTGGTGGTCAGACTGGTAGAAGAAAGCTCATGCAACATCATATCGAATATTTGGTCGAACGGCTCAGTTCAAATCCTCAACGTTGAGGAAAATGTCAAGAATGCTTCTAACGAGATTCAATGTGGGAATCTTTCAAACAACGATTGCCAGGGGCTTGGATGGGAGGTTAATAACGGTCAAGAAGATTCATTCTCAACCTGAATCAGCGAATAATGGACAAAATAAAGCAAAGAGGAAGACATTCGTTGAAAAATTGATGCAAACAAATGGTGAAAACAAGTTCATTGTCTACATCGACGAATCAAATGTGAATCTCTTTCTGCGTCGATCCATTGGTAGGGCAGTTTCCGGGTCTCGTGCGGTCGTCAGACTGCCCACATCGAAAGGTGCGAATATCCACATGATTGGTGCCCTCACGCAAGCCGGCTTCATTAAATTCACCAGAAAGCGTGGCGGTTTCAAACTCGTACAATTTAATAATTGGCTTCGAGAATTGCTTGCAGAAATACACGTTGGTGGTGTTACGTTCTCCTCAATTGTTTTAGTCATTGATAATGCTCCTTGTCACTCACAAGCCGAAGAATTGTCAAATGAATTCGAAGGGCTAACGATTCTCAGATTGGCACCTTATTCACCAATTCTAAACCCAATTGAGAATGCATGGAGTGTAATTAAATCAAATTTGAAACGTCTGGAGACATCCAGGATGCATACTATGGACGATACATACAATGAAAGCAATGGCACTGTTTCCAAGTGCGAATCTCGGCTACGGTTTTTGGAAACTATAATCGACGAATCGCGAGATGTAGTTACTCCATTGATGTGCTTAAACTTTTGTAATCATATTCAAACATTTTTCTCAAAAGCTCTTTCACTTGAAGATATGCCTGTAGGACAATAAAACTTGAGCATTTTAGTTTTCACTGGATTAAAAAATATTTCATAATTTTTGTTCTTTGGGTGTCTTAACGTTTCTGTTGATGTATATTTTTCTTAGGAAGAGAAACAATATTTCTATACGAATAAAGTAATTAATTCCATTGCAAAAGTAATTAATTCCATTGTTCCAAAAATTAATTCCAATGGAAAAGTTTTAATTCCTTTGCACTAAATATTAGTTCCATTGAAAAAAGTATTAAATCCATTGAGCCAAATATTAAATCTAATGAATCAAATATTAATTCCATTGCAAAAGTAATAAATCCAATGACGCAAATATTAAATCCAATGAACAAAAAATTAATTTGATTGAGAAAAGGTTTATATACATGTAGCTAAGGATGAATCGTATCTTGTAAAATTCATTCTGTCGACACGCCACCGTCGTGTATCTATCTCATCTGTGATTCGTTTCACTGTTTTAACTGTGTGTTTTTTTCTGGGAATTCCGTCTCTCCATGCAAGCGCTGAATCATCGATCGACCAAGGTAGACGGTCTCAACGCATGACACCACTCGCCCACTCAAGTGTTAGCGTGTGCTGTCTATTTCTTGCTCGTCTGTGATATTCACTCAATTCGTGTAGTTAGCGAATATTGCCTGTAGACTATATTGCGTAAATATAATATCGATCTTCAAAACTGTGCATCTAAATTTGTGTGACTGAACTATGAAGAAGGTTATATCTTTGGAACAGGCTGTGGAAATGATTACAGAAATTGACGACAACGAATTTGAAGAAACCGATATAGTTGATATAATCGAGCTTCTTCCAGAGTGTGTAGATAACGTCAGTGATTGTGAGGCAATTGACGATGACGATCTATCTCCAGAACAAAATCTTCGTGATACGGCCGGTAAATTGGAAATTCATTTACACGGAAATGCTGTTTCAAATGCTGATTCCTCAAAAAGAAAGAAATCCGTGGCTAATTGGATTCTAAATCAAACATCTGCGGAACAACCGACAGACTTTCCTGCCTATGATAATACTGAAGCACAGAATTAGATTGTTTAAGCGTATCACTTTGCTAGAAGTGCAAACTGATTCAAACAGATGGTACATGCAGGAACTTAATAAGTGGGCAAAAAGACATTTTTAATACCTTGCAGAGATAGGAAAAATGGTCGTGCGTCGCTTGCGGATTGATGTGATTTCCTTGAAAATGCTTAGATCGCCAATATTCCTTCATATTCAAAGAATTCAGATCATTGCGCAAACGTTTTATTGATAATGTTGGGCTCTCAAATCATTTTAAAAAAAGTTTGCAGGCGCATGAAAAAACGTTCACAAACTTCTCTGTAGAACTTGACATCAACTGTGTCTCTTGGCTATGTGACCCGGTTGATAACAGTCACTGAAACTTTGCAGAAATTGGCGTGTTTAATGTTGAACTGGCTGCTTATTGTTCGATTGCTATGGTATTTAGTCAGCAGATTGTGCCATTTCATAAACGTTACATGTTCCAATGTTTCCTTTCTAGTCAAACAGAAGAAGAGACGACCTGTCTAGTTCTGTGTACTGAAGAATTGGAAAATTTGCGTGAGTTATTAAGCTTATCTAACGAGAATCCTTTTGAACTATTTTCACTTTCACATGAAGTTTTTGATAAAGTGCGAGATGAAACTGTAGCATATGCAAGAAAACGGAACGATCTGACTTTCCAGTGTACGGTGGAGGACATCAAGCTCTTCGTTGGAATATTGATTTTATCCAGTCATAGATCATATTCAAGAGAAACTC
The DNA here is from genome assembly GCA_907163375.1 of Prostheceraeus crozeri. NCBI lineage: Eukaryota > Metazoa > Platyhelminthes > Polycladida > Euryleptidae > Prostheceraeus > Prostheceraeus crozeri. Next base: position 55,326 of record CAJQUW010000290.1, read on the forward strand.
TTTATTGGAGCACTGATGAAAACTTTGTTGTGCCATTGTCAGAAACTCCATGTCAAAAAATCGCTATAAGGAGATAAAGAAATACTTACATTTCAATGATAACAGCAATATTCCAGATGGATGTGATGATAGGTGCTACAAAATCCGTCCTTTGGTAGATTTATTCAGCAGAAACTACAGTCCGTTTCATAAAAAGTGGATCATCCTAGAATTTGACTAAATAAAACATAAGTATGATACAGAAAGCATTTTTCATGTTATTTCATGTCCCTAATATAATTAAATGTCCTTATATAATCTGATAAGCTATGATACAGTAACGGTTCTTAAGAAGCTAATATTTTGTGGTCCTACCCTTATTGTCAATGACATTACCAATTCGTCTAGGCATTGATTCGATGATATCGTTGATTTTTGACTGATCTAACTTTCTCCACTAGGAGAAAGATAATGTCGTAAGCCCTAATTGAGACTTGCATAAGAAATAACCAAGTCTTGCAGAATTCATGGTTCCTTGCTGTATGTGAAGTTCAGAGCGGCCATTGCACCACCTTGTAGGACGATGTAAATGTCTCGGAATTTCCTGATCAGATTTTATCCATAATCTCAATCGACCATCACTATCCTTCAGACGGACTGGACCAGACAATCTGAGACGTCTTTTTGTATGCTGATCTTACAGCTAATTCGACTCAATAAGTCTTGCAGCCATCTCAGCTAACGAGAGAAATCTCAAAATTTGCGTGACATTTGTGTAAGGGACATTTAGTCGCTTGCTTGTAGCGTAAGAGATAGATTTGTAGCTGAAAGAAATCAGTAGTGCTGCCAACACCACCGCAACGAAGTCAGGAAGCTAAGGAACATGAAGTCCAGTTAATCACATGTAGCAGATACAGTATTGTTGATGAATAATGGTGCTATACTGGCTCTGATTGACCGATTTGGCTTGTAGAACAACATAAGGAAACAAATGTAATTTTATAAGAGTGAGGTATGATTTTGTGTAACATTGCTAAATGAAGATCAAATTATCTACTACTTTTTCTATAACAGGAAAACAACTTCATGCTTGAAATTTCCAACAATGATATTAGTAAGCACAACTGACCATATCTCCAAATTTTCAGAGAAGAAATTCGTTATTGGCGGAGTTAGTTATACAAAAAGTTAGGCCGATGTTTAAGGTTTTCCATTTTTTTTTTTATTGAAATCTGTATCAACCATTCGATATTTTGGATGTCAATTTTCTGTTGAATGAAAAGATAGTGGAATATTCCGGTAGACATACTATGAAGCAATTCATCCTAGGTAAACCCATACGGTTTGGGTTTAAGGAGTGGGCCTTATGTGATGCTTCAGGATATACATACAGATTTGAAATCTACCAAGGTAGAGAAGCAATGGCGAAGCAAAAGTATATGGACTGGATTCTCGGAGCAAAGGTAGTATTGAGTATGACTGAATCATGTCCTGCAGGTAGCGAAGTGTACTTTGTTAATTTCTTCACGGACCTGTCTCTCATGCAGGAATTATCTGAACGAAAATTAAATGCCACTGGGACCGTGAGAATGAATCAAATATCAAACTGTCCATTGACACCAAAACATGAATGGAAAAAAAGAAAAAGGTAACATGGAAGCTGCAGTGGATCAGAAAAGTGGTATAATTGCTGTAGGTTGGAAAGATAACAACGATGTTACTGTGTTATCAAATTATTTTGGAACAGTTCCAACAACGGTGGTGAAACGGCGAATCAAAGGTATGATGACAACTGTTCAAATGCCACAAGTTTTGAGGATTGCAATAAGAATTCTTGACAATTAAGTGATGATAAAAGTAGAGTACAACATAATAAAAAAATTGATTTCACTTAAAAGCTTCTAAATTTTGTGTCTTGATATCGAAAGCGTCCACGGTCGTCATTTGACGACAATCAATTACAGATCTATTCCCACACAGCGTTGAAGACGTCAGTGAGCCATTGGATCATGCAGTCGTTTCCATGCTTGGCGTAAAGAACAAGCAAGATACCGGGGAAATTTGAATATCTTGGTAGAGCGCGAGTTAATATTCGGCTTCATTGGAAATCTGAAGGACCTTTGATTTCAATGGAAAATCTGAAGTACCTTTGATTTCAATGGAAAAGATGAAGGAACTTTGATTTCATTGGAAAATTTGAAAGTATTTTAATTTCCATCTCTAATTCATGTCATCCATCAAATCTCAAAAGGAATTAAGTTCATCAGAGCGAAAATTTGCTAGCCAATAAATACTCGTTTTGCAAAATTTCCTCAATATTTATTCTTCAGCAAACTTTTGACCTCCAATCAACTTTTTCCTTTTGAAATTTGACGAATGACATGACTAAGCTTAGATGAAATGATTGTCATTTTCCGAATCAACATTAGGCTAAATCAAAGACTGAGTTAATCGGAAGGCTTTACGACGAAAAATCATTTTCCTGTGTTGTTTTGCCTGCTGTTGGTCACAGCTGATGGCGGTGAAATGTACTTCTCCCTCTACTGGTTCATGGATGGTGACGTATTCGTTCATCGTTGAATAAGAAAATAACATTTTCTTGCAAAACTCATTGACGCACAAGATAATGTAACAATCACTGATAAAATTCCCGCAAAGCTCGTTGATTATGTAAGACCTCGAATGCTAGATCTTAATTAAACATTTTAGCGGAAGTTTTAACTAAAAGCACACCATGATCCGCAATAATCCGGATCTTCATGTATAATAGCGCAAGTTGTCAATAAAAGGGAAGAGAGATGGTTAGTTTTCGGAAGACTTTATTACACCAATCCGATTTAACGAGGGTTTGACTGTATTTACGCAAAGTCATCACTAATCTCATTGCTAACTGAAATCATTTCCAGTATCCTTAGGGTTGATAACTAGTAAGCTAACTAATAGTTACGCTAAATTGGCTGAACTGAGTGATCAAGAGACGTTTTTCAATTAAAAAAATCTCCTGATTGGTGATAAATTTGGTCATTTCTCAATTTAGTAAAGTCAGTCTGTGCTGGCCAAAAATACAGATCGGTCCTATCCGGCGACCGGTTTCCATCTCTGCAGCAACCTGATTTGTACTCATCTTTTCAACTCATTCTGAGCATATAAAACTCATCAAATTCATCTTTCGACAACCTGTGAAGTGATAATGACCAAGGCTACAATTATTTCATTAATATGCTTAGCTTAAGGTATGTCGGGCACACTGTAAATCGCTGGATACGAAAATTACATACAAGCATATACCAAATCACGTACAATTTGAAACTAACATTTGATACGAGATTCTCGTATGTTTACAGAGATCTGGTATGTCTTTCATACGAAAGCATACTTACTTTCGCATGTGATTGGTATGTAGCGATGCGAACTATTCCATCTGTGATTGGCTGTTTTACGATGAAATACGAGTTGTTGGTGTAATGGTTTTATATACGAGACCCGATGCAAATTCGTCCTTATTCGTATGCCTTTCGTATGCAGAGTTTTAAGTCATCTAGCAAAAAAGTTAAATATATTACATGCCACTTACAAATAACTTCTGTCAGCAATGTCAATCATATGAAATCTTATGGATATCATGGTATTTAGAGTATTTGATCTAGACTCGATTTACCGTGAAAATAATGCCGCATGTCATCGTTGCTTCTTGTCTATTAAACATTCACAAGACTTATACTTAGCTCAAGTCCATGAACTATGTTGATGAACATCATTTCAATTAAGCAAAATCTTTAGAGCTACCATGTAAACTTATATATCTCAAACATAACTATATTTGCCATCATGAATTATAATGTGATTTTATTTCGGATTGATAATATGCCAGATTTCAAAATTCCATAATGCATAATTGTTGATGGTTGAATACGTATTGATTACTTATGACATGCCTCAGACTTGCATGTATTGAATTCGAATTCAGTATTGCAAGTTTGACTCTTGAATGTCATTATCTTACTACTTACAAAGCAGTAGTAAGTGTCATATAACAAAGCGATCTTTATTGACAGAAGGCCTTAAATCATGCGAAAAGCACACAAATAAATGCAAAAATATACCAAAAAATTATCTTGGTATGCATCCTTCGTATGTGATTGGTATCGAGCGATTTACAGTGTAGGAGTCGTGTGATATGAAATGGCAGCCAATGAAACGAGGACGAAGAAATACACAGGCGAGTAACGATCAGTGTCATCTTCTCCGTACCTGCGAGGCCTTCGGCGCATACTCAAAAATAATTTACAAACATTTATAAAAATGAAAAGTGTCATCATTCATTTAAATTCGATAGCTTCTCGTGATAGCTGTACACAGCTTTCCGTCTAAAAATCAGACGCTCAACCTCATTGAACAGTTCTGCAGCACGTGCTCGAATCACAGCTGTTTTCTTCGAACAATCAGAAACACAGGCTAGTCGTGTGTTCAGACGGAGCATTGATGTTCACACAGCGAAAGAGAGTTGTGTGCGTGTGAGGCAGTAAGCGCACGCGCCCGCGCCAATAGTGGCTTTGCCTTCTCTAATTTTTGCAATGAAATTCTACGCAATTCTTGATCTAGGCGTGGTACCTAAATATAGTAAGGGAAGTGCAACCCAATTGTTCCCGGATTCGCTTAATGTCAGAGAGGCCATTACGTCAACAGTAGCAGATGGCTGACGTTCAGACAAGACTGTGATCAGATGATGAGCGTTCTCCAATGAATGCAGAGTAATGCATCTGACTCGAACACCCAGATTCGGTAGAATTCCATAATTTGTTTTTACGTGATTGATGTGACGCTATGTTTAGTGCTGCAAATGAGATCATAACCACGCCTTTCGTCCGAAAGGAATATACTGAAAAGATGACATTCGTCAAGCAAGGTAGGCCAAAATTGAAAGTACTCACAGAGAAAGAAATAAGAAATACACTAGACATTTTAATGCATCAAAATTTCAAACATGTGAGTGGCTGACCGGCCATGAGAAACGCAAGAAATTGTTGGCCTTGCCTCCTTTTTTCTGAGACAATGTGGTCTGGACAGAGAGGGGATATAGTAATCAGTTCATTGAGTAAGGCGGTTAAGCAACATGAGCAATCACTTCTCATGTGCACATTCACGTGGCCTTAAAAATGTTCGGGAAATTCTTATTGAAAATTCATCATTTATGAAAATTAATGCTGTAACATAAAAAATGTCTGGTATAGAAATAGCATTCCAATGCCGAGGGAAGGCCTATGGTCTGGGCGCACACGACGCCACTGGTAACGATTATAATGCGTTGAACAGGCGAGGTCAGATCAAGTTGCTGACATCACAACACTCCACGCTATCGTCATTAATTTGGAAAGTGGTTGCTCGAATTGCATGCATTTTCGTGTGTCGGTAGAAAGTATCCTCAACTACGTCTTTTTAGCTGAAATTTTGTGACGAATTACTTATTTTTACGGATTTCATACCAATTTGAAAACGTGCGTTGAAGAGTGGGGGCAGAAGATAAATCACATAGTACGGGAGTTGCTGACACTTTCTTCCTAAATTCGCGCACAAAGGGCTTAATAGCATGGATTTGTAGATCTTGAAACGCTGAATACAAAACTCAAATTCTTAAGTGTCACAGCCAGTCGCTTTCTGTTATAGGTTAGGTCAAAGAATTCCCATTGGAATCCAATGGTGAAATTCAAGAAATACCTATGGATTGTGAAACACTAGGCAATTTTCGTACATTTTCTTTTGCAGAAAAGAAACTATTATCAGAATGCCATGAAATTTGAAGCATGATTGAATTCAGAACATTAACTTCGATATAAAAGTTGAAGTGAGTCACATGAGTCAGTATTTGATGTTTGAGAGCCTCTACAAAATGATTAAAATCGCCAAAATTAAGTCAAAACATGAAATTTACTGATTCAGGTTGTGTATTCTAATTTAGTAATTTGAGGCGGAATCCCAGTAAGGCTGATAGTAGCCAAGAAAACCAAAACGTCGTTTTTCCAATTAAAAGCGCTTATATCTTTCGACCGGCACTGCCGGCCATCATCAGAGGAACTGACTGTAGAACCAGCCACAGATGACAGTTCACATTACACAATTAGATTCTATGACTCCGCTGCTGTGAAAAACACAAGACACAAAGATAAAAAGTGAAAAGTAACACCATAAAATTACGAAAATTAGGTGAAAGAAGAAAAAGGTCAAGTCAACACAAGTTGCCAAGATTCAATGAGGAGGGCAATCACACTTTCTGCGAATCCTTTTTTCTTCTTGGTCCAGAACCGCGCCTTTACCACTCGCTTAAACACCAAAACTTTCCCTTTCTTCACCTCCTCCACGATTGATTCGATGACCAGTCAACGCCACATGCTACCCAGCTCGGACCGTGCACGTCGCAGTCGAGTTCTCGCAAGCGCGCAAGCATGCTCTTGCCTCTCACCTCCTTGGTTCTGGAGCTTATCGAGGTGGGTGGAAACAGCAGGACAAGGAAGGTGAGAGAGGAGGAGGGAAGGATCGCTTCGCGCGATACGAGAACTCGACGTGCACGGGTTTCCGAGCAGCATTGCGAGTGTGGCGTTGACGAATCAAAGTGGAGAAACGTGAAGCTGCTGAAGTGCTAGACCAGGGAGAGTGTTTGGAGTAAGCGAGTGGCTAAGGAGGGGTCTGGACCAAGGAACAAGATGGGCACTGCCCTCAGTGAAAGCATTGCCCTTCAGTGTCATCTTGACTTTTGGTTTTGACTTGACTTTCGTTTTTCTCCTTTGACTTCGTCTTTTATGGTGTGGTTTTAATTTTTGTGTAGGCCATTTTTATCTTTAGGCATTTTTATTTTTGTGTGTGTGAGTTTTTTCACTAGCAGCGGAAATGTGAACTGTCAATCTGTGTATGGTTTACAGTGACAGTTCCTCTGATGATCTACCAGTTTGCCGGTCGGAAGATGGCCCGCGTTTTCCTCGGGAAAACGACGTACTTGGAAAACGACGCTTTTGGTTTTATTACTGGGAATCCGCCTCTAAGTACACTGAATAACAATTACAATTATTCACCTAAAAATGAATAACAACAATTCTAATTTAGAGTGTCAGTTGAGCTGAAACAGAAAAAGGTATGTGAAAAGCAAATATTTCATGCCTAACCAATTTTTCATTATTCGAACTGACTGAAATAAATTCATTCATCAGGAATTGCTTCATATCATATTTATGTGTCACTTGAGTCCTCGCTGAATATGTCATATTCAGAGAATCTTGATGCATATTTGACGTCTCATATAAATTCCATAAAGCGATGACTTCATTTCACAATTTAGTCATTTAGAGACAAATAAAAGGATGGAAAAGTCACGTTGTAATCCTCTAGGACCAAATACAATCTAATGCGCATATTTGTTTCAAAATGAGAATTCTATTCAAATGGATGATAGACAAACGTGAAACGTATTGTTGAGCGAGAGAAGAATGACTGTACGTGACACTAATCAATCTGGATAGGTAAGGCTTAGATATGTAAAAGAGAAATGAAGAAATTTTAGTTTCTACTTTTCTGATTCACCTTCGTATCATCTCACCTTTTAAAGGGTGAAAGAACTTGCTAATAAAAGGCTGTTTTACATTCTCAGTGAAGGATAAAGGTGAATAGAATTTAGAACTGTCAGTGATCACCAGACGAATAGTCAGAGGCTGCTCAGTACAGCGACTTCATAGCTTCATATCCTGGTAAGATCCCGGGGAAATTTGAATATCTTGGTAGAGCGCGAGTTAATATTCGGCTTCATTGGAAAATCTGAAGGAACTTCTTAGGATGGCCATTAGAGAGAGTCAATCAGTGGGTATGAGCGAGTAGATGCGTCAAAACTAACATCTCATTGTGTTACACTTAATGTACAGTAGGCTATGGATGGACTGTCATGCGGAAACAAGTTTGCTGTTCATCTCCTCTTCTTTTTAATCTTCTCATCTCAACTTTGATTTACTTTGTTTGCTGCTCGCATTATCTTCTTTTCCACCTGGTTTAGGACAACTTCCTATTCCCTCTTTGTCTATCTTGCAGCCATGAAGATCTCTCCTTCATTTGACTTCGACAAGCTCCGCACCTCTCCCAATGTGCTGTGTAACCCACTGGCGTGCGATGAAGGCTGTGCTGGCTTCTTTAGCTTCTCTGAATGCGATTGCTCTTATCCAAAGAAAATACTTGCACTCACTTTCTTTGCTCTTATCTGACCAACGAAGCGCTTCTCTTCACGAGTGACCATTAGTCCGGCAGATGGAACAAGTTTCTGCATGGAACGAGGCAGAAATGTATATGTCAATGCAATGGGAAGGAAATTGATGTTTTCAGTATAAATGAGATTTTCTATCCTTTCTCTCATAAATGCAGACATTCTGGCCAATTTTCTCCAAATATGATCACGTTCTCGCATGCACCGCCCATCAGAAGCATGATGGTAACTAATAACACATACATGTACACTTGATAGGAAATGATTGAAACCAATCCGTAAAATCATGGCTCTAGACTTCGCACTTTTCACTAAATCAGATAGAACACGGAAAAAATCTTTTAAAACCCGATGCCTATTTTTTTTATCAAATTTTATCAATCTGATGCCTCTTTAATTTGATGCATTAAGTAAGAGCAGATTATATGAAAATTTAATCCAACAATTGAAATCAAAAAATTTAACTTGCGGAAATCAACAACCTAGTCAGGATGTGGCGCGTGCGCAACGCATCGGGTGCGAGACGACCCGTGAGCGAGTGTATCCTATGGGTGGGGAGGAGATCATGCATCGAGTATAGACTCACTCCGAAAGATAAGCTGATGTAACCCTCGAGATTTTGAAGGAAATGATTCCTGGAAGGCGAAATGTGCAATTAGCAAGTTAGTGAATTTTCTATACGTGTGTTTCACCAACTTGCTAATTGTAAATCTCAAATTAACCGGGGCATGGCTGCAACTTTAAATTGAGAGTTGTATCGATGTTGAGAGATGTGAACTAAGCGTGATGATGATTCATGATAATGAATGAGATGGCAGCTATTCAGGTCTGTTCCTATTTTTCAACTGAGGATGCAATTCCATTTAAATAATCTATTCCTGGAAGCCATGAAATATACGGACATGATACATATGAATCATGCGCGGTATCTAAATATAGTAAGGGAAGCGCAGCACAATTGTTCCTGGATTCGCTTTATGTCAGAGATGCCATTACGTCAACAGTAGCAGATGGATGACGTTAAGACAAGACTGCAATCAGATGATGAGCGTTCTCCAATGAATGCAGAATAATGCATCTGACTCGAACACCCAGATTCGGAATCGGTAGAATTCCATAATTTGTTTTTACGTGATTGATGTGACGCTATGTTTAGTGCTGCAAATGAGATCATAACCACGCCTTTCGTCCGAAGGGAATATACTGAAAAGATGACAGTCGTCAAGCAAGGTAGGCCAGCACCTGATATAAAAATTGAAAGTACTCACAGGGAAAGAAATAAGAAATACACTAGACATTTTAATGCAAAAAAATTTCAAACATGTGAGTGGCTGACCGGCCGTGAGAAACGCAAGAAATTGTTGGCCTTGCCTCCTTTTTTCTGAGAAAATGTGGTCTGGACAGAGAGGGGATATAGTAATCAGTTCCTTGAGTAAGGCGGTTAAGCGACATGAGCAATCACTTCTCGTGCACATTCACGTGGCCTTAAAAATGTTCGGGAAATTCTTATTGAAAATTCATCATTTATGAAAATTAATGCTGTAACATAAAAAAATGTCTGGTATAGAAATAGCATTCCAATGCCGAGGGAAGGCCTATGGTCTGGGCGCACACGACGCCACTGAATGTAACTCAACTATCTATGACGTCAATGATAAATCATTCAAAAATTAGTTCAACCGTTCTTGGCATTTCTTATCGTCAGTTAAAACAATCATTTTTCAGTGCACTTATGGAGAAGAAATTGGCTATTTGGATCAATATGAAATGAAGCTTTAACGATACTACTCTCCACACTGGGGCTTGGGCGGTTCTGAAACAGTTAGACTTTTTTGGAGCGCTGTAGTACTTTTGGTCCGGATGCTCTTCCTACCGACTTCCAATGACGCTTTCGCGGCTCGACCACTGGACCGAAAGATCGCCAGGCCAAGCACTTAACCACTGTGCCACAGAGACCACAGTACGGCAATTTACGATGAATGAGATGAAATAAACGTGTATGGCAATTTTATCACAAGTTTGGACACTATTTGTAGCAATATCCAACTGCGTAAAATCGTGGATCCTATACTATGTTTCATGCAGTTGCTATCAATAGGCCTACCAATATCATAATTAACTTCATTCAAATGCAACGAATTCCGATCGCAAAGTACCGGCAATTTATTCGGTGAGAAGCATACATTAAGTATATTAGGTAGAGTGGTAACTCCGCATTTATTAAATCCCCAATGTGTATACACTTTCGATTTTTTTAAATGAACTCGGGGTCAATACAGTTGGGTACTGCTACCAAATGTGAGATATGCAAAGTTCTGCTGTTTTGAAGACATTACCACGGAATTGAATGATCATGATTGTAATGCAGAAGGAATGATATTATTTTATAGATTCTCCGTGTCATGACGGCCTTGGAGATTTGATGTTTGTTAATTTAGCAATTCGATATGTTCCTATTACTTTCATGCTCAACCTCAAGAGTATTTTCTTATGTATGATCATGTCATATGCAACCTGCCACTGGCAGAGCAAAATCACATAATCAAAGACAATGATTTCAATTAACTTTGAAAGATGTAAATGGTTCCACATCACTATTCAGATTCAAGAAATGAAACATGAATTTAGTGAATCATAAAATCATGCCGGTGAAAATTGAATTAAAAACTTGAAATTTCAGCCAAGAAAGCACGAATAATATCGCGACTTTTTCATGAAGACTTCCATTATAATACGGATCATCATTCCCTTGCAAGTGAGCTTAATTTCCACTTAGCTTGGATGCCTATTAGCAAATATTCATTCCTTTTGATAACCAGCTTGTTTCATATTACTTATATAGGGGCGTCACAAAGTTATAGGGATGTTACAAAGTCCGCATGCAATGAGTCGAAATGTCCTGAGATCCACAGAAACTCGTTATACAGGAGCAGTTACTTCGGCCTCTGTGAACTTCTCCGTGGTGAAACTTTGTCAACAAATTGCCTCATTCACAAGGTCAGGTGTTGAAGGGAAGAATATCTTATCATTATATCTTCTGAAAATGTCCTACACCCTAATAACAAGAACAACCTATGAACCAAAGTCTATGAACTAATTTTCCTAATATAGTCTGATGATAAGAAACCGCGGCATTGTGTGAAAATAGAGCTTTGTTTCATTTCCTTTCGTTTTCTATTTGAGGATTACCGCGAACTTCGGATTTGTTCACAATGAAACCCAACGCCTTCCGCTAGTTCAAAAGTCTTAAACGATTGAGAAAACATTTTCCATGTCAATGACTTTAGGCAAAGAATGCAAATCTGCGTTTTCCATTGTACTTTCGAAAGATTAACGAAATGAACATTTAATTGCTGACAAGATCTTCTCAATCTCTACCCATTCGTTTTCGTGAATGCAAATCTGTACGATAATCAAATGATAATAGAAAACCAGAACCTCAAATCATTACTCGAAATCATGTGATGCGTTTCATTTCAATTATTTATCAAAAGTTCATTCATTTTTAGCCGCATGTGTTAGAGTCAGTGAATTGAATACTAAAGTCATCATGAGAACTTCGTTTCATTCTATCATCCTTTATTTAGAAGTAACATTCACTTTCATGATTGGAATCAAAATATGCTCTCCCTGCTTTTTTTAGACAATTTATTCAAATTAAAATTAAAATATGAGCGTTAAAAACCCAACGTTTCGTCCAACACGGACTTAATCATGGGCAACAAAGTCCAGCCATTAATACAATGGGTTTATGTACAGTTATTGACAGCTCGTCAGTTCATGCTTCCGATTGAGTGCCGGACCATACGATTTAATATAGTTCGCTTCAGCGATCCTGGTAAGAACAGGGTCGCTGAAGCAATCAATAAACTCAATAATAAAATCTTCTAACCTGAGGGTCAAATTGCTATGAAATTGGACAATATGATCTGAGATTGTATTAATGGTGGACTTTGTCGCCATTAAGTCCGTGGCGGACGAAACGTTGGATTTTTAACGCTCATATTTTAATTTTAATTTCAATAAATTGTCTAAAAAAAGCAGGGAGAGCCTATTTTGATTCCAATCATGAAAGTGAAAAATCACCTCCCGTATGACGCCGTTAATGTCTTCTTCGTCAGTGGTTTAAATATAAAATCACACGTTAAAATCAATCAGTCATTAAAAGAGAAATTTAGTCCAATAGAAAACTATAGACGTAAAAACAATGATACTGAAGTAGTGTTACTGTTTAACAATAAAGACCTGTCAGTAGCGGCAATGAGTACAGATTCTGCGATACTCATTGCTGCTACTGACAGGTCTTTATTGTTAAACAGTAACACTACTTCAGTACCATTGTTTTTGCGTTTGTAGCTTTCTATTGGACTAAATTTCTCTTCTAATGACTGATTGATTTTAACGTGCGCTTTTATATTTAAACCACTGACGAAGAAGACATTGTCTTTGAAATTGCAATTTGGTATGTTACTCGTAAATAAAGGATGATAGAATGAAGCGAAGTTCTCCGAAGCGCCTGGGCTCTATATGTTACGATTCATTAAAGTCATCATGTAATAATGTTCATTAAAACTAATCAATTACTGATGACTGATTATTGATGCAAATATCACAACGCATAACAGCATAACATCAATCAAACGTCACATTATAGTGGGTAATCAAGAAGCTGAGGGCTGTCATGATCGGGGAGTGAAACAGAATTGAAATCGGATCGGTTTGCAATCCTGGACATCTGGGCTTGTGGCCGTTTTGACCTATTCGTTTTCTGACCCGAACCGGTCATGATAAGGTTACTGTAGCAGGCTAATATTTGATTAGAAATTACATTATTTGAAATGACCAAGATCGATGTAAAGTCAAAAACGCTTATATTTTGAGCTTAATATGAAAGTTTTCTCAACACCATTAATTCACATAGTTTGAACGAAGTTGATATTTATATCGATGTAGTTGACCAAGTTGAGAGAGGTTTGTCATTGTTCGCACGCATTCCAGAAAAGAACAAAATATCACGGTCTCACTCGATAAAAATTCATTGATCCAAAGAAACTGAGTAGGTATTGCATATTTTTCACGAAAAGCGTTTCTTATGAGAATGTGCATCTCTGATGCTCTTATAGTATAAGCATTAAATATCAAAATTAACATCTGAAATAATGATAATTTGTCAATGTTCAATCAAGCCTCAATCAATTTCAAGATTTTGATTTGCTCAAGATTTTGTTAAAAAGCGATGACGACGGTGCATTCTACGCAAGCTACTCGAACAATTTGAGAAATTCTCCGTAGACTGGCAGAAATAGCTTCGGATTGAAAAGGACGCATTTCATACCAAGAATGAAGCATTTTCAAAAGATCTCCACATGCAGATGTTTTCTTATCAACATTGTGGTGATTTTGTATCACATACATTCAATCATGTAAATATTGTATTATTTGAGTTGATGTCCTTCATGTGTCTGTTCTGTGTTTAGTCTATTTCTGTGTGACATATTCAGTCACGGTGTGAAATACTTCTTTTATGTTCCTGGAAACGATATCGAAAAGGTCGACATGTTTGGCCTATATAGCTTTGTATATATGCCATTACTCTGTATTTTATTGGTATCAGTTGAAGACGATTTTGATTTCATGAATGAACTTTGACTTTGTTGTTTGTCTTGTTATAGGTTATTACTGTTGACCAATGGGAAGCCGTTGACTGGCTGTTAGTTATCATACCGTGATTTTTAAAAAGCACACTAATTTCTTGTCACCGATAAATCCTGGTTTGTGTGTCGATACGGGAGGTTCTTCATTGCTTAGAAAATCAAAAAAAGGTTTAGCGCTCCCAAGGTTATGAAGAGGATTTTATTTTATTTTAAAATTGTATAAAATACACCCGACCGGTTTCGTCGCGGTAGGACAGTCTCAAGGGCTGATTATGTACATCTCCAAGAGTGCTTAAATATATGAAGTAAAAGGTAGGACAACTCTTCACATCTGTTCATGACGTCTGTTCATTTGTGGCATGTTCTTTGCAATATAGCGAGCTTCAGCCAACCTAGTAGATATCGCATTGCGTTGTTTATTGATTATTTTGCAGTTAAAGTCATTAATACTCATCACTTTAGTCGGATGGTCTATACGATTGTGATCGCTAAGTGCACTTTTGCAGTCACGGTGTGAAATACTTCTTTTATGTTCCTGGAAATGATATCGAAAAGGTCGACATGTTTGGCCTATATAGCTTTTGTTACAAAGCTTACAAGAAAAATTATAAATTAAGTATTTATCATTGCAATTATATTTAGGTGCGATAACTTTACAGATATCACAATTACAAATAAATTTATTTTTACAATTATTATTTACTGTTGAAATGAGGTAATTACCTGGTTTAGAAACGATTCTAACGGGTAAATTGTACTTATTATTTAATTTATTTAATTTTCGTAACATACTGTCGTTAATATAATCTAACGTTACTGACACCTTTTGACTTTCGTCGGGAACATTTTTGTTGGTCTTACATGTATGTATACTTTGAACTTTATATTTAGCACTGTCAAACTTGAATCCATTTTGTCTTATTCTATTTTCCATAATAGTGCATGATTTGGAGAAATCCGCATCATTAGAACAACGATTGTGGACGTATTCAATACTATTACGTACAAAATTATCTTTGATGTAATTCGGTACCCAACTATCTTTACGTAAGCATATACCCGAGTGACAAGGTTTGCTGAACCATTTATATGAGAAATTGTTATCAATAGTTATGTCAAGAAAGTTCAGCGAATTCTCTTCTGGAATCTCCATCGTAAATTTTATGCTATTATCTACAGAATTAAAGGCATTTAATATATTTTTGAACGTTTCATTATCTCTGGGAAGCGGTCCCAAGATCACATCATCAATGTATCTTTTATAAATAACGGGTATGATACCGTATTTATCTTTAATAATAGTTAGAGCCCTCTGTTCTACATAATCCATATAAATAATTGCAAATGGGGGTGAGAAGTGGGTTCCCATAGGGCAACCTTGTATTTGTAAGTACGTTTTATTGTTATACGTTACTTCATAATTATAAGAAATGAACTTAAGAAAATCTATTAAGTCTTCGACTGAGAAGCCATAATTGTCAATTCTATGCCAGTGAATTGTGGCAAAGTTTTCAATAACGGTTAATGCTTCGCTGATTGGAATGCTTGGGAACAAGTTTTTTACATCAAGAGAAATTAGAATGTTATCTAGACTATTGAAATTATTCTCTTGATTTTTAAGAATATTTATGAGAGATTTAGTACTATCTAAGTGGGCTGGAACGAATTTAAGCAATTGATTAAGGATCACACTTGAAAGCCAATCGACTTTCTCTGTCGGTGTATTTATTGCAGATGCAATAGGTCTCAACGGAAAATATTGGTTTTCCTTCTCTTTGTGGTCCTTGACTTGAACACGAAAATAAGCAGGGTGACTCCCCGAAGACAAAAGCTTCTCGTGGTCGATTCTACAGTTATTTTTACATTTACTTCTAATCATACAGTTAGCTTGATTTTCGATAGAAGAGCTTTTTGACTTATTTCTTAACTTGTAAGTATTGGTATCATTGAGCAGAGACTCAGTCCTAGCAATGAGGTTATCTTTATCCGTTACAACAATACGGTTCGATTTATCAGACGCTACTAACGTCAAATTATTATTTTTCAGGAAATAATTAGTTTTGTTTACTATCTTGTTCGTCTTGATGTATTGTTTATTTTTCTTTAAATGATCCGTTTCTACTTCCAGGAGTTTTTTAACTTCAACTTCAAATAATTTAAAATTATTTTCTAATTCCTCTGGCATACAAGGAGGCATATTAACTGTACTTTTATCGAAAGGAATCTTGTTCCTTTTTATTGTTACTGTTATCATTACCGTTAAAGTGATGAGTACAACCAAGTTTATGAGAAATACTACTGATAGCTATTTCGTTATTCAAAATGAGATTTTGATTCACCTTGTTTGGTAAACGATATTTAGGTCCTTTACAAAGAAAATTTTTAATATCAGTAGGTAAAGAGATTTTGGTTTCATTAGTTAAGCGAATATCTACGTTATCAAAGTCAATGATTTGATTAGATGAGTTGTCCCCCTTAAACCACAAATCATCTACATACATAAAGAAAAAGCGACACTTGTGTTTCAAATGATAGCTCGTCCTAACAGTCGGAAACCCTCTATCAGTCCACCACGACCACTTCTTGGAATGACGTTGGAAGATATCATTTTCTTCACATTCCACTGCTTCATCAATTTTCTCCAGAATACTTCGTATCCCTTCCTTCTCGAACGGATACCTTACCAAGTTGAGATAAGAATAGGAGATCTGTCGATTGATGTCGTAGGACTTCTCTCGTAGGGCCTTGATGTTCTCTCGAACCATTTCCATTTTGAGATATTTCTTTCCTTTCCAATGCCGGAGTGTTCTCCATCCACTGTGGTAAGTGTATCGATTGTTCTACGAACTTTGGTATTACTTTATATGACAGGCATGTCAAGAGAAACACAATTGAGCATGATACTCGGACTTGTTTGATCAGGAGGTACATAAGTGACTTGGCAATCACACGAACTTCTTGGTGAAGATCCATGGCAGCAAAACATTGGTTTGTGTGTCGATACGGGAGGTTCTTCATTGCTTAGAAAATCAAAAAAAGGTTTAGCGCTCCCAAGGTTATGACGAGGATTTTATTTTATTTTAAAATTGTATAAAATACACCCGACCGGTTTCGTCGCGATAGGACAGTCTCAAGGGCTGATTATGTACATCTCCAAGAGTGCTTAAAATTAAAATCAACCAATTAAATCAACCAATTAACCGTTATTGAAAACTTTGCCACAATTCACTGGCATAAAATTGACAATTATGGCTTCTCAGTCGAAGACTTAATAGATTTTCTTAAGTTCATTTCTTATAATTATGAAGTAACGTATAACAATAAAACGTACTTACAAATACAAGGTTGCCCTATGGGAACCCACTTCTCACCCCCATTTGCAATTATTTATATGGATTATGTAGAACAGAGGGCTCTAACTATTATTAAAGATAAATACGGTATCATACCCGTTATTTATAAAAGATACATTGATGATGTGATCTTGGGACCGCTTCCCAGAGATAATGAAACGTTCAAAAATATATTAAATGCCTTTAATTCTGTAGATAATAGCATAAAATTTACGATGGAGATTCCAGAAGAGAATTCGCTGAACTTTCTTGACATAACTATTGATAACAATTTCTCATATAAATGGTTCAGCAAACCTTGTCACTCGGGTATATGCTTACGTAAAGATAGTTGGGTACCGAATTACATCAAAGATAATTTTGTACGTAATAGTATTGAATACGTCCACAATCGTTGTTCTAATGATGCGGATTTCTCCAAATCATGCACTATTATGGAAAATAGAATAAGACAAAATGGATTCAAGTTTGACAGTGCTAAATATAAAGTTCAAAGTATACATACATGTAAGACCAACAAAAATGTTCCCGACGAAAGTCAAAAGGTGTCAGTAACGTTAGATTATATTAACGACAGTATGTTACGAAAATTAAATAAATTAAATAATAAGTACAATTTACCCGTTAGAATCGTTTCTAAACCAGGTAATTACCTCATTTCAACAGTAAATAATAATTGTAAAAATAAATTTATTTGTAATTGTGATATCTGTAAAGTTATCGCACCTAAATATAATTGCAATGATAAATACTTAATTTATAATTTTTCTTGTAAGCTTTGTAACAAAAGCTATATAGGCCAAACATGTCGACCTTTTCGATATCGTTTCCAGGAACATAAAAGAAGTATTTCACACCGTGACTGCAAAAGTGCACTTAGCGATCACAATCGTATAGACCATCCGACTAAAGTGATGAGTATTAATGACTTTAACTGCAAAATAATCAATAAACAACGCAATGCGATATCTACTAGGTTGGCTGAAGCTCGCTATATTGCAAAGAACATGCCACAAATGAACAGACGTCATGAACAGATGTGAAGAGTTGTCCTACCTTTTACTTCATATATTTAAGCACTCTTGGAGATGTACATAATCAGCCCTTGAGACTGTCCTACCGCGACGAAACCGGTCGGGTGTATTTTATACAATTTTAAAATAAAATAAAATCCTCTTCATAACCTTGGGAGCGCTAAACCTTTTTTTGATTTTCTAAGCGATAAATCCTGGTTTTTCCTAAAACTAAATTGGGAATAAAACAGGTTGTCACCACAACATTGATCAAGATGTGAATTCAGATAGGTTTTTAATTGTGTTCATTCTCACCAAGATCCCCTTTAATGTCCGTCCAGTCATTCTTTCCACAAGCAATAGACGTAAAAATCGAGTTATCTGTTGCAGAATTCACTTAAAATTTATGTTGGGCACCAATTTTGCTGATCCGTCGGAAGATGATGAGATATTAACAGAAGCGCTCTGTCATTTTGAATCTAAGTGGGGCACTCAAATATTGACATGCATCATATTTTATAAGCATCAATATAAAGTTCGAAAAAAGAAAACTTTTTAAGTAATGCCATAAGACATACCCGTCATCGCAGGATGCGACCAAGTGCATACCAAATAGAATTGGGCTCTTGCCGACTAGGGCTGTACACCGACTATCGACTAGTCGACTATAAAACAGCCTCGTCGATTCCAATTTGGAAATCGACTAGTCGCATTTCATGACACATACCACATTCTATTTTGGGATTGTCAGGTGGCGACATAATTTTGGTTACTACTGTGAATTGTTCGACAATGGCAAATATGATTTTTTTGGATTTCACCGCACATCATGTTTCATTTGTGAATGTTTCAGCTAGGTCTTTTGCAAATATATCCCCATATTCAGCTTTGCGCTAAATCAAAAAATGCCAACTCTTCTATCAATAATTATGGATGCAATTTGGCATAGCATTAAGAAAGACTTAAATTCCTTCATTCAGTCGATCATCTACAGACTTGTATGAAGGCATATTGCAAGAACAGCTAAATTGTGGAATGCCTGATAATTTTGAGACTTAGAACACTTCCATCAAAATAAAATAGTGTTTTGATCGAATCATTAAAATCATCCTTTGCAATTTCATTAGTGGAAAGTATAGTTAGCAGGTTAACATATCTCTTCTCCATAATATTGTCCAAAATTAGAATGAATTATGGGTAGCGGAATCCTCTTTTACTCAAATTTTGTCTCATAGGGGATAAGCTTGTTTATGTACTTTATTGAACCTAAGAGCTACGCGGCTTTTATTCCCAAACCTATTTCGATATTCCTGCCTCCGCTTCCTCACTATAAGAACTTCTTACGCTTCTGTTGATGTGAATGTCCCTAAGCATCATAATCCCACATCCAGGGTAAACTGAGGTTTTAGCAACTTGCTAAGCCTACAATGATAATGCACGGTAATGTGCAGTCTAATACCGCTTTCCTATCACTGCATGTATAAATTATAGAATTATTTTTTCCCTTGCTTCGGTGCACGACAGCATATGTAGCTTCTTTCAGTCATTTATTTACTTACTCTTTGAAGGAATTCCTATTGCTTTTATAAATGGCAAGATGATTTCTGTACTGCAGCGATATACATCCCAAACACAATACTACTTTTCTATGGATGTATGCAGACGACATTTGTGAACTTTGCCCCATTTTTAAGAACAATGTCGAGGAGTCTATGGAAGTAATTCTGGAAGATTTTTTTAACTTTAAAAGTTGGTCAGAAAGTAATTCGTTGAGATTAAATGCCTCAAAAACAAAAGCATTGTGTGTTTTTAAGAAAAGTTGTGAAATAATGTTTCCCCTTCCTTTTTGCATTGTGGAGAAATTCAAGCTGCTCGGTATTGTATGGGATTCTGATCTAAATTTGAGTGCCCATTTCAAATATGTGCTATCTTGCTGTTCTCGGGGTTGTATCTTATCACAGTACTGAGAGAGATCTTCAGCCACGATGAGCTTTGGATCATTTTCTACACTACTATCGGTAGCCTGCTTCAATATTGTATTATTCGGGATTTTTTCAAGTGATGTTCAACATGTCATGTATTCTTTGTTCCGACGTGCAAGAAAAATTATATGTTTCAAATCTTGTCCTTGAAATAACAACATAGCTAAGTTCCACTCCACACGCCGTGACATGTTCCTAAAACTATTTGATAAATGTCAAAACGAAAGTCATCCTTTATTTTCGATTGTTTCACACCCAAATAATTGTCGTGCATCAGTGCCATTTTGTAAGACAAACCGTCGACAAAATTGTTTTACTGTCATGTCTACTCTTGCATATAATGGTCTCACAGACCTTGTAAAGAAACCTGATTTTTAGTTATTTTCCTTATGATCTATGTATTTCTGATTTCCATTTTTGACAAATATAAACTTATTCTCTATTATTCTCTCATTCTCTCAGCCGCACGCTATTTAAAAGCAAACACTATTCAAGAGTTGACTATCAATGAAATACTAAATGGTTATAGACAAAAGCAGAGGCCTTCTATTGAGAAAAGAGAAAATATTAGAGAAATTGGATCTTTCCAGCATGACTCGAATTTTTGGGCCCAAAATGCAGTTATTGCAACATTGAATTTGCCAACTCCTGGTTTATTCAATTTAATTCACCAATGAGTTCGGTACTTCTGAGTGCAACGCATGACAAGAACATTAGGCTCTATTGCTGATCTTATTCTCATATTAGAATCAATTATGTCTATTAGAATGGACAGCGACACTGAAAGCAGTGCTACGCAGAGGTCACATGTTTCTGTTAAAATCAGGGTTGGCTTTTTGCCGGCTAAAACTGGTTTTTGCCAATAAGTGGTAAAAACCAGGTAAAAACCGGCTAAAACTAAAATTCCGAAAATGATCTTCACGAAATGATCGACAGCAAGTTGTGGTTTGAGTATTACTATGCATGCGGGTTTGCAGATTGCAACTCTTATCTTGCAAAACATGACATTCATTCTCTGATAGAACCATGTGGTTTGCTTTTATTACAAACAACATGCGATATTGTCTTTGTTTACGATTGCACTGCCATTTTCTTGTGCCTTTAGAACAAATGTAAACTTCAGCACCATTTTGGCCCTTTAGTTAATGTAAGAGAAGTTGTTAGACACTTCCGAAATTATTATCATTCAGGTCAGAGAATGTAATTTCGTTAAATCCAAAAACATGAAAATAAATGTATGAATGAAACTGGTTTATACATAGAAGTAAATTAAACTAACTCGTTTCTTCAAGAGGACAAGCTTCAATAATCTCACTGTCATTCTTCGCGCTGAGTGGTCAGCAAGAATGTAGAGTGTATTTTGATAGTATCTTAGGTTTCATCAGATCTAGATTTGTACCGAGGTCTCATGAACGTAGAGAGAAGACTCTATCAAAAGGCGTCTGCACCGGAAAATCTCACTCCCAAATCAAGCTCCTAGAATGTATTTCTACTTTTTTAGAAATATGCGGTACTAAGTGTACTAATGCTTGTCACTGGAGCGAAAATCATGATTTGGAGGAACAAATAATAATTAAATAGCATAGTTCGCAGCAGCTCACTTGATAAAGTGAGGTATGGTGTAAGTCTGAACAGCTTCTGTAACAATCTCTACATAAGAACATTTCCAATAAGCTGTAAAATTGATCGTTGTTAATAGAATCTGAGAGGGACAAACAATTGTGACGTTCACGTGAGGATTTTTTTAGAAATATTTTTTATAATAATTCATGCTCTTACACTTGGAACATATTCTTGATTAAAATATGAATTTCTGAAGGTGTTAATTGTGAAAATATAGGCCTAAATGTTTATCGAATGATAAACAGTAAAATGAACTTATTATGACTATTACGTTCATTTAGTAAAGTAAGGAGTGACGATGATCCCTTTGCATATGCCCAAAAAAATAGTAGTAATGATGGAAAAATAGTTTTAGCCAATGTTTGCCAGTTTTAGCCGAAAAAAAGGTTACAAAAGCTGGTGGTTTTTACCAAGTGGTAAAAACCACCCTGGTTTTTACCGGCCAACCCTGGTTAAAATGCAAAATAGATCTACCAAAAGAACAATAGCTTCCAGTGGCTTGCAATGCTTTTGATCATCATTCTTGGAAAAGTGTCAATGTCACTTTGGTCAATGTTTGATAACGGTTATGAGCCCTTTCCCTTTCGATATTAACGAATTTGATTAGATTCACGTGTACATCACATGACTGTGCAGCATATCGCAACATGGTCAGAACCACTTTAAGAAAATAATCTATTCCTACTGTATGTTTCAAAGAAATTTGTCTTCTAAGATCTCAAAAGCAGTGACATAGATCGGTTCCCTAACTGAGCATGACTATTAAACAAGCAAAGCTGTTTCTTTCTTGTCCGATACACGACCTGAAAGGGGGAAAAATCGGATGTCCATTGTAGAATCTGTTTGTCAGAGCAATCATGAGCTTTCTATTCATCAGGTTTTAATGGGATTATTCTCTTGGGCATTTGAGAACTCCATGACTCCAGTTGTTCATTCATAGCACTGGACATGAGTATCTTCTTGCAGGACTATTTTTGCGTGTTTTTGTTGAGGTCATTTGTTGAGGTCCCGCAATGGAAACTCATCTGCTGCTATTTATGACAATTCTGACCAATAGAAATAGTCACATCAAACTAACAAACTTATACTGCGTGTATTTTCTCTCATAAGTTAATTAACTTATATTCAGAATGACTGGGAATCAATGCCTACAAGACAGAATGCATGGACATACAGTCAGTGGAGGCAACGTGTTTATCAAGTTGCTCAAAACACTGCTTATACCAGTTATAAACCCTCAGAAACCTGAGGGGGTCCAGTGGACCCCGGAGCCATATTTTCTATTATACTTTTATGCTCAGGATATATCAACCGCTCATGCCCATGTAAAATCATCATTTTTGACAGTGAATCTGCATGTGTTATTTCATTTCAATTGAATCAGTATAAGCATGGTAGATGGGCCAAGGGGTTCCATTAGACCCCCTCAGGTCTCAGAGGTCTCTGCGGGTGTAGAAATTCCCATAACAAAATTTTTTGCTATCAAATGAAAATTAATTTTGTGCATGTTCCCGATGGTGCATAATGAGCGAAATTCATTATTCAATGTTTACATCATGCTCGTACATGTGCGTTATGCTAGAATATCGCAAAATGTGAATATTTTATTTTCGCTCATGATCGGGCATGACTGGTTGAACTACATGAACAAATTCAGCATAAATCAATGTTCAAAATGAGAGCTGTCATTGCATTCATGGTTCAACTCTAAAAACAGACCGTTGCAAAGTTTTCACAGCAGCAATAGATGAGTTTGAGATCTCCACAGCTGTTTTGAGGGTCTTAAATGCAGCAATAACGGCTTAGTTTAGGCCTATTTCCTATTGGCATGGATAAATTTGAAAAAGTTGCCAAATGCAAGGGCTATGATGCATGGAATAAATCAGTTTCATTAAAATCAACTTTCTGAAGTTAAATGACGACAGCATGAAATTATTAGTACAGCTGATAATGTGCTAAATGTAGTTGAATTATAAAAACACCACATTTTTCCAATGTGTTTACTTAGAAGAAAGACACTCAAGGAATTAGTTATATTGACTTGCTACACGCAAGCATAATTGTTTTACTTAATATCAACTTTCCTAATGATTTGATGTCGATTTAAGCAGGTAAACCAATACTGTGTAAAAAGGTGTGAAAAAGCTCAGGTCTCTGAGGGTTAATACCAGGGATGCGGAGTCGTAGTCGGAGTCCCGGAGTCCTATCATTTTTGTTGGAGTCGGAGTCCTATCATTTGATAGGACTCCGGACTCCGGCTATAAGTAGACCCGAAGTAGAATACGAACAAATTATTTATTCTCGTGCATATAGCTGTCACTGTCTTGATGTCAACCTTCTCCGTCAAACAAAAGTACAGAGACAGCGGTGCATGCAAAGCTTGCAATAGTTGAGGGAATGAACCGTGATAGTGAGAAAAGAATTGTCTTTTCACTCGGTGATTTAGTAGAGAAGAAAAGCCCTCTTATCCTCGATCACACCTACGCACCAAAGGTCACATCACAGACAAAAATGAAATACTAGTTTGTTTGAGAACATCATCCTCTTACCCTCACGTTAATCGTGTGTGATGGCTCCTGTAAAGCGCATATTAAAATCGAAAGTGTACTCTTTTTTTCAGAAGGATGAGGGATTTTCCTGCCTGCTAGAGACTGGAGAAAAACCGTGTGAAGCACACATCAACAAGATGGGAGGAGCCTAGTCGTATACATCCAACTGAAAGCGACATTTGATGAACTTTCATCGAAAATGATTGATAATTGATACAGCAATGATCCCTAAAAATACGTTCAGGCAAGCCTATAATGATATATGATGTAGGTTAACAGTTAATTTTTCAAAAAACTAGGCTTTATATATTGGCCACCCGGAGTCGTAGTCGGAGTCCTATCAAAAGCCGAGTCTTATCAACCCTCGGAGTCGTAGTCCTATGAAAATGATAGGACTCCGCATCCCTGGTTAATACGTTCTGAAAAAGCATGTCGATGACCAGTATGTAAGAGAGATTATTAGCACTAGGGATTTGATTTGCAGCAGCGTGAAATCCGAATTTAATTCGGTCAACGGAGGTTTTGAATCGATTCAATAGATCTTTCTATCAACTGCCGTTTATATCGTCAAAAACAATCTACCCACCACCATTCATGATCAAAAATTCAATAAATTTATGGATGTACTAGCGAACAATATCTTTCATGTTCTCAGAAGCAAATCTGATCTGCTTTGTTCAATGCAAAGACTTGAAGGTATGATCACAACAAACAGCAAGCTTTGTTGAGGCTGTGCAGCTTGCTGCAAATCCGATGGATCTACGATTTATATGTGCACAAATATAGACCGCAGACAGAAAACGAAACATGCTCGAAATTTCATCGTTAGTACTGAGCCTGTTGCCTCTGGACCACTTAACCGATGCGGTAACTTGTGAAGGCATTTTACACAACAGATTGTTTTTGAACTCAACGTTCATCCTGGTTTGGTGGAAAGTCTACTACAACTTTCCTACATGCAATTCAATGCCAGCAAAATGCCTGCATTGTACATTGCTACCCTAAAAATACTCAAAGTGTCTAGTAAAGCAACGTTATTTATTGATGCTACCAACGCAAAAATACGGCACTCCCTTTAGTAATGGCTTTAATAAAAATTAGTTGCTAAAAATATTTACACGGCAAACGTTTCGCGACGCAGTCTCTGCCTCAGTACACTAAAAAGAAGGTGAAACCAGTCAGAGTGCGTGGTTTATATATCAGGGTGATAATACCGTAGACAGAAAAAACAAATCCTTTTTGCCCTGCATGTAATGCGAGTATTCATAAAAGAAGCAAGTGTCAGGAGATGCATAAAGTCAATGCAAAATCAACCGTACCCTAGATAATGAAATATGACTTTTGGCTTAACAGAGAGAGATACATTTATTCAAACTGTGAATATGATTCAAAATTACTAGCAGATTAAAAAATCAAATCGCTGCGATAAATAAAAACACGAAGTTAAGTTAAGATCTTGAGTCTGTGATCTATGAGTCTATGAGTCTGCCATTTGGGATTTCCCTTTAATTGTATCTAGAAGGGAATACAACCTATCACACAGAAAAGTCATCAGCCATAAGTCATCTTCCATCGTCCGTCACGCTGTCACACAAAAAGTCATAAGGCGTCGTCCATCAGACATAAGGCACGAAATTATGCGGATGATGAGGTTCATTTCGATCTGCTATCAGGCACCAGCCACAAGACTGTTCTAAAAATAGAACAACGCGAAGTGACGTCTGAGGGAAGATATAGGAAGCTGTGATTTGCCAAGAGAAGCAATCAGAAAGCAGATCTTTGTTCACCATGTCGGACGAGGACGAGGATCAAGACAGTAGTCGATCAAGACAGGTGTAACTGCAAATTTTAACATAGAAATTTCAGAAAAATTGTTGATATACTTCAACGAAAAGTGTCTGTTTGCACACTTTACTTCATCCTCTGTCACTGAATGATAACTCATTTGAAAGATCATGATCTGTAGATGATTTCTATAATAACCAGTTCAACAAAATACCAATTTGTGTAACTTTTATGAGCAAAAATTCGAAAAAATGGAGTCAACACCTTAAATGTCACAATTTTACCACTGGAAATACATAGGATTGTGTTATCCTCTCTATTTCTGAAAAGCAAATGATCTGATCCGGCAGACGCGAAGTTTTGCAGTAGGTTAGAGGTGGACTATGCTATGTGAAAGTTTTATGTACTACCTCGTTCCCTGCACAACTTCACGCTAGCTCCCGGACTAATCCGTGGTTAAAGACATTCTATTCTTCTACGCGCGTACATACGCGCCTCACTAAGAGTCAGAAATCACTTGTTCTGATGTTGCTAAAATATGGGGAATGTTTGTGAATACGCGCGGGCGAACGTTTATAGTTTGCGCGTCGTCTGCGGTTGTATGCGTTGGCGTTTGAAGCACGGATGAACCGCTAAGCATGTTCTGTCTTCACTGAGCATGAAATTGAGGTCATCACATTGTTTAGCCTCTGATACATGCAGACACATGAGACGCAAAGTCTATATAACAGGACTGCCGACAAATGTTACAGCAATGTCACGCTTAGCTACGGATGTTTAGGGTGATGTGTAATTACGGGTAGTTTACGCGTGAATTACGCGCAATTGATCGTGTCATGTCACTTAGTGGTAAATGGTTGCTCATTAACCTTTTGTTTCTTTTTGCAAATTTAGGAACAAACAATTCCGAACAGACCATAAGGTACACGCACAGCTGTGGGAAAGGACTAAGTGACCAGAGCACAAACTTGCTATTGGTAAAAATTGCGCTACATAGCATGATAGCATCAAATGTGCGCTTCAGTTCACAAAATTGACCTTATCTGTATTGCAAGATGCAGTGCACAAATGATTTCCATCCTACTTAATCTTGCACTTATACCTTAGCATAGTATCTAATGATGAAAGTGAATGCACTTTTTGTAATAATAAAAGTTCCTTTTTGTCTTTTTTAGATCAATTTGAACTTGATTACAAGTACATAGTCGGTTTCCTTACCACTGATGCTTCGAGTGTAGGTAATCAAATTTCGTTGTAATTGGTACGAGCATTTTATGAAGCCAAAATTTCATGCCAAATTGAAAGTAATCAACAGCGCTTGCTTGACGATCTAGGAAGAACATCAAAAGCTAGACAGATGCTTGATAATTCTTTACAATCATCTCAACATTGGTTTGATAGAGTATGCTTGAGAAAATGAAACACAAAATTCTTTATGAAACCCTATCTTCCTTTTTGAACCAAGAATCTAAACAGAATCAATGAGTGCTTTAGTTCTAATTACAATAAGGATGAATGGAACATTCCTCCGCAAAACAGTATATAAGTCGCGTCGTATTCCCATATTAAAGAAAGAATGATGACAATGTGAATCCCATTATTTCAGTGAACTTTCTCCTTTTTCTCCTAAACCTGAAAACTGCACCAAAAGTATATGAAAATCTTTTTTGATGTATGTTCAATCAAAGGAAGTTTGGGAATTTTGCGAATTCGCACTGTCACGAACATCTGGGACTTTGTATGAATCTAGTCAGTGTTTCAAGGAGTCGAAAAATGCAGGATAAAAGTAACACGAAAGGAAATTTCAATTTCACATTGCATTGTTTATTATGTTGGGATTCATTTCAATATTTGCATAGCATTGGTTTTCCCTTGATATCATTGAATTCATCTTGTAATTTCCATTTCTACTGCCGTTTAATTTTGCATATTCTGTCAAAAATGAAGCATAATAATGAAAAATTCCAGAAAAATAGAAGTTCAGAAAATGTCCTTATTTGTAAGCATATGGGCACGAAATATTGCCAACGCAAATTTCATCTTCGGTTATCTCCTGGGATTAGGCCCTCTGCGGGCATCTCAATTTTTTCTGGCAGCTGACATTTGCCTGCGGGCACGAGCATGTACAATAATGGCTTAATCTGCGAATTCATAACCGGTCAGTGGATATGCAGGCAGAAATTCATGGCGGCATAGGGCCTCATGACGTAGGCCTAATGTGGGCTAGCTTACTATATAATTGAATCTAGTCACTATCGAAATATAGTCATATCGTATTCTATAGTCACTATTTCTGAAGGCTACACCTATGCCTATGTTAGTATTCTACATATAAGCCCATCTTTACGTGGCAACTTCGTGCAGCTTGTAAACATTACGACAGTGGGATTTTGACTTCCTCTGTGAATTTTGACATTCTCTAGTTTGATTGGGTTTGATACAAAAGGCGTATGTGACGTGTAACGTTTGACGTCAACTTACACGTAAGTTTCGCATTGTCATTGCGTGACAATACCGACAATGAATATTGCGATAGTGTATAGCTTGTATTATTTCGCATTGTCAGATGCAAGAACATCCTGCACTGCCACCTTCCACGTTTCTCGAAAAACAAGGCTAGCTAGAAACTTGCCATACTAAGCTCAGGAGCAATAATAGCTGAACTGTAGGTATTGTGGGCAAGCTTGCGGACATGTCCGAGGGCACGGAAACCGCACTTCATGTATAGTAGAAATTCTTCAGATGTTGAGGACTCACTAGGTGGACATAAAGAGAAGCTGAGTGCGCTAGTTGAATAGCAAAATAGTCTTTCATCGCTTGAAGAGAATTCAAAACTTTCTTAATTTCCATGCCCGTCATTGGGGTGTGAGTATTAAGCTAGAAAACAACATTTTGACACCATTGATGTAGATGTAGTGGTAGGCTATAAACAGAATTGATGGAAATTCACGCCGTCTTCATGCGTTAAATGACTCGAATGGAAATGAATGGATTTGAATATTTACATGGACTTCTTCTGCATGGATTTCCATAGCATCTAGAGATCTATGGTTATTGCCTGATATAGTCCGTGTATAACACACGGAAACCATCAGACATCACACTCCGAATTACAGGTAAAACTTAGGCGCTATGATAGATATCATACGATATTTTCAAGCATTATCCTGTAACAAACTCCGGCCTGCGGCCGTAACAAAACAAAGGCGTCCAGATATCAGGAAATTTTGCCAAAGATGGCTTCAGGGTGAAATTCAGGAACTATGGGAACAAGCTCAATGTGGTGCTTCCCAAGTTAGTGTGAACAAAAAGCAACGAACTTCAGCCAAAGAAAATGAACTCCGAATTGAACCTGCCGCAACTTTGGCACAAGATGGACTGTTTGGGAAGACGGCAGGGATACTAACTTCAACAGGTATTGCAAAAAATGACTGGGAAACCTGGCAATTGCTGTTACAAAAGCATCCATCTTCACCAATACCAGATATCCCATCAACAGACGAAGATCAGTCCGCACTTCAGCTACCGCCTGACTTTAATATTTCAGAAGTGCTTCATGCATTTCCAAGAGACACAGCATGTGGATCTTCAGGTTTGCGATGCCAGCATCTTCTAGAGGCAAACGAAGCAACTTTGAATTCACCCCTATATTCGTCTCTTCTAAGCATTGCAACTTTATTATTGCGAGGATCAGCTCCTGTAGAAGTTCTCAGTGCGCTAGCAAGTGCTAACCTCACTGCCCTAAAGAAAGGTGAAAATGATATCCGACCGATTGCAGCAGGAGAAATTCTCAGAAGACTAGTCAGTAAAAATGCATGTGTCGTGCTTGGAAGCAAGGCTGCTGAATTCTTTCAGCCTTATCAATTTGGAGTTGCATGTCCAAGAGGCATGGAGATGATAATTCATGCGTTAAGGGCTATGATCGACAAACATTGGAATGAAGACGACTTCGTGATATTAAAAATTGATATGACCAATGCTTTTAATCGAGTCTCTCGTCAGATGTTGTTCAATGAATGTGCTGAACATTTCCCTGAACATATGTTATTCTTCACATCCCATTCTCCGTCATCAAATGGGGAACTTAACATCCGAAACAGGTGTTCAGCAAGGTGATCCGTTAAGTCCACTTTTGTTTTCTCTAGTCCTGCAGAAATCAATCAACGAAATTTCAAGTTCATTACCGCTGATGTACAACACATGGTATTTGGACGATGGCATTGTCTGTGGACAGAGAGATTCTGTAGTTCAAGTTTTACATCTACTACGATCCGCTACATCCAAGACAGGTTTGGAAGTTAATTTATCCAAGTGTGAAGCGTACAGCAAAGTTGATCTAAGCATTCTGAGTGATGATATAAAGAAGTATAAACAACCAAATTTAAAAGTTTTGGGTTCGCCAATTGGAGACCATCGTTCCATCCTGGAACATTGATATGTCAATATTTTTTGAAATTTGATTTGATTTAGACAGTAACTCATTTGCATTTTCCTATTGACTTAAGAATGGCTGGCTTATTGAACTTGGATGATATGCCAAACAAGCAAATTTCAGGATTAAGTGATGAAGAACTAGAATGGGTTAAGAGTGAAAGTAATGATCGATATGTGGTTGAGTTGGATTATGAAATATTTAAGGATCTTAATGACTTTGGATTTGAAGGTATGGATGCGGATGAGTTCGAACACTTGGAGAATGATCTTATGAAGGAAATGGATGACGCAGAGAAGGCAGGAATACCGAACTCTACTAAAATAAGCACAACCCAATACGTGAACAAGCTTAAAACATTTTTGTGTTCTAAAGGTTTATCCGAAAAGATAGGAACAATGCCAGCATCATTTTTGAATAACTACCTTCGTTTATTCTATTTTAATTTACGTTGTAAGGACGGTAAATCATATGCACCGCGTAGTTTGATTGGAATTCGTGGAGGAATTCACAGATACTTGCCCAGCCCGAAAGTCAATCGCAAAATAAATACCTTGACGGATGCAGAATTTGCAAGAGCAAACTCGATGTTGAAAACCATGATTGGGAAATGGTTGCGTAAAGGAAAGAAAAGTAAGAGATTTGAAGCTATTGAAAAACAAGATATGATCAAATTAAGACAATATTTTGATCGTCGTACACCGGAGAAACTACAACAAGAAGTGTAGTTTAATCTTATGTATTATTTTGGCTTCCGGGGGAGGGAAATGATTGCGCAACTTGAAATGTGTTCATTCAATGTGGATAATGATGAAAAACAAAAGCAATATTTATACGCAAATCATCAAACACTCTCCAAAAATGTAAAAGCTTCCCTGAGTCAAAAAGAATTTGAAAATCTTGCAAATGCGAGAATGTATGATTCTCCTAATAATGAAGGTGCTTGTCCAGTCACAGCATTCCTTCTCTACAAATCGAAATGCTCATCATCAAATAACTTCTTATTTCCGAAACCTTCAGTAAATTGGAAAACATCTGCAAAATGGTACTGCGATTCACGCAACTTGGGTAAAAATAAAATTTGCGAGCTGATGAAGTCAATTTCTATTTCTGCTAACCTGAGCAAAATTTATACAAATTTATACAAATACAATATCACCGTCGTCAGTGAGTTGGATTCACAGGGATTCAATTCAGCTCAAATTTCGTCCGTCACTGGACACAAAAATTGTGACAGTGTCACACGATACGTTCGACGTCGAGATTCTGAAAAAAGACATATTTCAGATGCAGTTACCTCAGGAATGGCATTAGAAACAAGAACAAGGGACGATAAAGAAATGAATCTAATTATAACTAACGAAATTGGAAGTAGAACAATCGAAGCACATCGTGGAGCAACAATACATGTACATCTTGATGGTCAGTTTAACTTTCATTCTCAATTATTGACTTTATGTATTTTGTTAATCCAATGTTTATAAGAGTTTTATCTTGAATGTGTTAGATTTCCAGGCAGGAATTTCGAAATTCCTGCCCGGAAACCTTCATTGCATCAATAGAAATTTTCAAGGGTAACAATGCCTTTTCAAAGTAATCATAGTAGGCTAATCGTCACTAGAGCTAGTAACAATAAAGTATGTCAAGCTTGAGATATCTACGAGTCCAATTTCTGAATCATAGGAATCACTTCAATGTCATTTTCACTGGGAATGCGAAGATGGATGGTGAAATGCTCCTACCTCAATGGTATTACATAGTAAATTAGACGGCCTCAATCATGCAATTAGGACCCTCTAATTTGGAATTGGAGATATATAAATACTTTCATAGAAAAATGACAGGTGAAAAAACGGCTGAAAAACTTACTTAGTAAAAATGGAAATTTACTGGCATTTAATGTAAAAGATATTGTTAATGCCTAGCAAACGAGACAGGTTTATAATAGCAATAATGGCCATTGATACTGGGCTTTATTTGCAATAATCCGTGCCCTCGGATTATTGTCATTAATGCCCTATATCAATGGCTATTATTTCTATATTATTGAACTTGTATCGTAGTTACCGTTAATCATATTATTTCTATCAAAATGCATCATTCTGACGGCCCTCAGCCTTTTACCAGTACCATTGCGGCATAGATATCTGAACTGTAACATTACATTTGTGAAATGCATGCGACAGCAACTTCAGTATAGTTGAGTATAGCACGAATAGGAGCAAAGTCACGAAATTTGCTGATGTCGTCTTCCTTCCTTAAACACTCCATATGCACACTTTAATTTGAAATTGTAGCAACAACATTTTGCTGCTGTAGAATTGAAAAAGTAGACAACAAATGAAATCACATTAATCTAAGACGAAACTCATAAAAGGCTGAAATTGACTGTCTCTCCAACTTATTAGTTGCAATTAGTTACTTGCATTCTCAGTGCTCGCACTGTCAAAAAATGAAGATAACATCCCTCCTGATTTTCCTTGATGCAAAATATTATGATACAGTGGGTCAGGATGTAGAAAGTGGTCTGCTATTTATACTCATTGAATTATGTAGACAAGTTTGTAAGACTTAGTGGTGCCTCCTGAACTCTTTTGCAAATCTTTTGCGATACGGAAGATAATTGCTGTAATCAAATCAATTGCATCTACTGGAGTTGAAGTGATTGACAAGTGACTTCTAGTTGTGCCTAGAAAGGGGCGTGGACTTGCTTCACTGTTGCATTTGTCTATCCAGACCCGACGCCCACGGAGACTTAATTGGAGACGTGGACGTTTTTAATTCTTAATGATTTTAATATTAGTGGGTGGACCATCCGTCAGAGAAAATAATAATAATAACAAATCGTTCATTTAAAAAATCCCTTGTATTGGTAATAGTGGGGAGCAGACATATACATCAGGAAATTCACAAATTGATTTAGCTTCACAGTAACAAGCAGCAAGAAGTAATTAATGAAGTAACTAGCATAAGCATGATTTCCTCGTCACAACAGCTGATCACACTGAAAAACTGTCGTTCTCAAGTTTTCACATCACGATCCCAAAAGATTTCATTCTGAGGGAGTTTATGTATTTTGGCAGCAGAAATTTCCGAGAATGAAGAAGTCGCGGAAGCAGTGACCGATGCAATGAATGGTTCTCATCGGAAAATAACTTGCCGAAACAGCCTCCATCCAATCAGAGTACGTCGGTAGTCCAGCGGAATGAAGAAAAGGACACATGCAACTGCTGGACCACAAATAATGCGATGACTTCGTTTTTGCATGCTGTCGAGGATACATGATTCTGTGACATTCAACACTACAAATAAAGGCACGCAATATTCTAAAAGAACTCAGAGATTTGACAACAAAGGCCTGTCGTAGCTCGTTGAATATCTAAAGAGAATGACAGCTATTAAGTCAATACAAGACACCAACACACTTGATTCCCCGATTAATAGGACAATAAGCTGTCGATATCACTTAGAGATTATTTCTGCCTTCGCTCGCATTCCTTTTGAACCGTCGGCGTGGCCTAGTGAAGAAGGTGCGAGCTCGTCTCCACCGCGGACATCAGTTCGATTCCTAGGTCGGGCGAGTGCGGTCGGGGACTCAAGGGTATTGGTGTCTTGTATTGGCTTAATAGCTGTCATTCTCTTTAGATATTCAACTCTGAGATTTGCCCGAGATTTGCTGGTGGCTTATATAGACAAAGCGAAAAGGACCTGTTTCTCACATCGAATGGCAATCGTCTTTACTATAAGACACGAGACAACATAGAGTGACATGTGCTTGCCAGTTGTCATTGCTGACCAAAGCTGTCGACACAACAATATCATTCAACAAATAATTCAATAACCATGAACATAGATTTGAACATACATTTATGATGGAGTTAAGTTCGGTCACCGACAACAGTTTCCGCCCGGAAATTACTCAAAATGAGAGTTTTTCAGTATACAACTACGAATCTGCGTGGTAAAAATGAGTTTTCTGTGTTTTCTCTCATTAATTGAAAGGCTGCAGTTCCTTACAGTAATTCGTGCCGGCTGCCGGACAAAATTTTTTTGATGAAGATGATTGCTATCCTTTGTGAGAAGTGGGCGGGTTGCTTGAGCTGTCTGTTTGTTCCAACCCACCAACAAAACTATCAGATGCTCATCTCCTTCTTAGCACTATGCATTACAGTCAGTCACTTATTAGGCTCAGCTAAACAACTTCATTAAGCGTCTGGTCTATTTGTGTTCTACGGCCACCAATATTAATGAGGTCATGAGAACATTTAGCTTCAGGATTCCCTAATATCATTCGCTAATTAGAGGAGCCGAGTCGCATGCATCCAACTTAAAGCGACATCTGATAAACTTTCATTGAAAATAATTGATAACTGATACAGCAATGACCACTAAAGATAGGTTAAGGCATAGAAATTGACAACAATAAAACCTCTAGAATGGAAGTTATAGTCCGGCAGCCAGAACGAGTTTTTTCGGAGGAACGACGAGGAGGTGAGACTTTCACAGATGATGTACACCCCTATGCTACTACCTACTCTCAAGAATCGGCCCGTCTCTGAGTTCCTCTTCTTGTCAAGACAGAATAGAAGAAAGAAACACAAGAAGAACACAAGACGCAGATTGCAGTTTTTGATTTTAAAATTTTCTTTCATTTTTTTTTTCTGAAAAAACAAAAAACTCTGAGAGTTAGTCATAATTTTTGAGGATGAGAGTTTCATTTCCATTTCTTTCCATTGCATTTACCAGCATCATTATCTTTCAGTTTAATTTGCTTCCCTATCTGTTATAGCAAAAAACCAACACAAAACAATTCTCTTAAGCATTAAACACATACATTAATTGCTATTTATATACCACGATAAATGCACGATAAAAGCACATGTGCATATAAAAGAATGACTAAAAGCACATTTTATTCCATGAAGGAAGACTATACATTCAATTTTTTTTTTATGACATAGAAACTTTGTACTTTTATTTCAAGCCAAAAAAACATAGATTGTTTTATAGGATTTAAAACTGTTCTTCTTTGTCCTTGTCTAAGAGAAGATGTTCTTTGATTGATCTGAGCTGGAGCGATCGTAGTAGGCATACTAGTGCTCGCAATTCTTCTTCGTAGTCACTTTCGGCCTCGTTCCCTGCAGAAACTCGTTCTGGCTGCCGGACTATTAAGCTTCATGCAATACACAATAGTGGCACATAAATCGCACGCATTTTCACTTAGATACACTTGTCAACGGCTGCATCATTGGATATGAATCAGTCACATGCGTAAATGTAAGCTTTTAGTTGGCTCTTTATGCCCCAACTTAGTTCCCCCGAATGTGCCGCGACCTTGAGTCAATTTCCATTCTAGTCTACTTCAGATAAACAATCTATTTCTATGGGTTAAGGTAAGCATATAATGATCTATGATGTAGGCTACCAGTTTTTTTCAAAATAAAATAGGCTATACATACTTGTCATCCGGAGTCGGAGTCCTATCAAAATGATGGGACTCCGCACCACTGGTAGACATCGGTATGTCTCTCAAAACAACACGGACATAGCAATCTGCTGAATACGAGAAGTAGCGTGTGCAATGTCCATATTTGCTCGAGATTACATGCAGTGCTTTAAAAAGCAGAAAACAAGAACAAATAAACCGATGGAATAAACCATGTTCTACGGCCACTAATATTAATGAGGCCATGAGAACATTTCTCTTCAGGATTCGCTAATATTATTCGCTAATTAGAGGAGCCGAGTCGCATGCATCCAACTTAAAGCGACATTTGATAAACTTTCATTGAAAATGATTGATAACTGATACAGCAATGATCACTAAAGATAGGTTAAGGTAAGCCTATAATTATCTATGATGTAGGCTATCCAGTTTTTTTGAAAAAATAGCTACATGTAGGCTTTATATAGGCCTACTTGCCACCCGGAGTTTTATATTCAAACAGTATTGTAATTTTCGATTTCCATTTCAAGAATCAATAAACATATCTCTCTCTCTTGACCCTCTCGATTAATAATATATCAGCAATGATGCGAAACACTATCATTTTAATGACACCTTTAACTATCTCTCACAAAATTTACTACCAACTTTTTTGATTTCATCTGCCTTTTAATCACCCAGTGCTCACACTCTCTGAATGATCGTGTCCAGTAGACATTGAGCCTTTTACGTCAGCCAAGACAGTAGCGATACACATATTGCATACATTTCTTTGTTAATCAAAATTAAATCCGAGATCAAATTCTTTTTCGTCAAATTTATGAAAATGCATGTTCAATTTAAAACAGAAAGATTAAATCAAGGTAAGGCGAAACCCACGCAGTCCGACAAACAAAACGCCACTTTAAGTTTCAGTCCGCAATTACATCTCTCCTACAGATTTTATAGTTACAATCAATGTTGTTTCATGTTCCTTGGAGTCCTTCTCAATCACTGTTTAGATATTCGATGACATAGCCTATAATGGCCTATGATGGCCTATTTGAATCATTCATGCAATTTCCCGATTACTCGTGTGTGTTTTGTAATAATATTGAGCTTCATGACACAACTATCAAGATAGAGAAATCCAGGAGCATGACTAATGTGCAAACTGAATGATCGCGTATATGAATGAATGAGATGTTGAAATTTCTAAAAGTTTATTTATTCTAAGAAATATATTGACTACTATGTGTGATTTGTGCAACTACATGAGCCTTGGTTTCTTTAAATTTTCAATTTTCTTCAAGCATCGAAAAAATTGAGATTACTGCATGGAAGATCATATCCACATTTGATGCTATAATGATAAATGCATTTCTTCAATTGGTTTTACTTCGTTTATTTTTCAAACTTTCTGTGTGAAATCAGTCAATGAAACTCATTGGTCTTCCACATAGTCAGCCCATCATTCTATTGTTAAAATTTATAATTCACATTTGATCCTCTTCCATACGCACCATGCGCAGCACGTCTAAACTTGCCAATGCAGCATCTGCTGTCTGACAAGCCTTACCAGCAGCTATTATCTCACACGTATGGCGGAGGGTAACAGACTTGACAAGTCAAAGTTTTTGTGCGTTATTAGAAACTCACTAAAAATGACGCTTACTTCAGGAAATGCCATTCATGGGAATCGTCAAATTGGAATAATCACATGAATAAAACAACAAAAAGCAAAACAATGGTTATGTAACGGAGAAAAGCACGAAAATTGGGTAGGTTTTGTTTAAATCTCAGATTCGTCGTTTGAAATCTTTGATTGACATCAACACTAAGAAAGAACTTGTAACAATAAGGTGCAGGTGACAATAAGGGTATGAGATGGTGTAGAGAATGTTAAGGATATGTGACCAGTTCATGAAACATCTGGAAGGCTGTAATTGTCCAGCAGTAATGGAGAGGTACGAAAACTGAACATTCTTATGTGGAAGTGCCACATGAAATTCTGTAGCAATCCTTCCTTCGTACGTTCTCCAGCGTCCCCTCTTTATAAACCCTCACATTTGAAAGAAATGGTGCGCAGAATGTCAGAAAACTACGAATGCATGTACAGTATATTCAAAAGCAGTTATACCTTGGGAGGAACGGTTTAAGTCTCCACAAAATATGCATTTTAGATGAACGCCGAAGACTACATCTTTAATTTGCTGTTTCCAATCAAGGGTTTTCTCTCACGTCCACAAGCTTTATCTTGCCACTAACTTGGTTTCCTGGTGCAATCCAGTGAGAGAAGTTCGTCTCTTTCTTGATGTTCAAATGGCTATTCTTTTGTCTGGTTAGAATTTATTAGCCCCGACAACACTCATGTGAACATTTTATGCTTTTGCATGATGACCATGTAGACCGGAAAGGAAGCAGTTGAAGTTCATTAGTCCAAATGAAGATCCTCTTGGAACTCCACGAATCACACCACGAACCACGTTCCCCATGTCATTGCAGAAATTTTTCCAGTGAGTTCTTTGAAATCGCTCGTTTGAACAAAGCTGATGAGATATGGGTTGAATCCATCAGGAGGCATTTGGTCCAAAGTACAATATGCATTTAGGCTAGTTATCATTCACAATTATTTATCAATCGTGACAGAAATATCGTGTCCTACTAATGGTTGGACTCCTAAAAATTACAAACAAAGTAAAAAATAATCTGAAGCTAGATGCATAATTTTCATAGCATGCGTTTGTCATGCTTTGTTGGCCGTACACATGCACTGTATTAGCTTAGCAGGTTTCTAAATCATAAAATAGTTTCAGAAGTTGTTGATATGGTTACACAAATTGTATTACGCTGTAGTTTATTTATAATAATTGTTATAAATGTCTACCAGAATATCAGAATGAGAGGCAAATTTCTGTACCAGTACTATTGGTGTTTTAATGATTAGTTTAGGTCCTTCGCATTGGTGGTCGACTGATATCAAGATATGGCCAAATTCCACGCTTTTCGGGTCAATTTATTATGGATAGCCTAAGCTTGCATAGAAAATGGAACTGAAAAAGGTGGTCCGAAGGCCCATTGATGTGTATGCTTTCATCGAGAGGTTAGAAATTGGTGGGCTAAAAGTTTCATTTGGATTTGGGAGACAACAAAAAGTCTAACTACGATACTCATCATAACAACAGTCTATCTGCCTGTGATACAATCTTTTATGCTCTCCTTTGCTAAAAATCTCAGGATTACGTCCAATACTAATGAATGGGAGTATAAGAGGAAAATTCTTTTAAATTGAGATAGTTAGTTATTCTTGACAATCTAAGTCTGTCGCAGTATAATGACTTTCTATAGAGAATGACAATTGTTTAGTCAATAAAAGTCACCAATACCCCTGACTTCTCTACCACTCTCGCCTCATCCAGGAATCGAACCCACGTCAGCGGTAGAGACAATCTCGCACTTTCGTCACTAGGCTACGGCCACTGAGAAAAAGGAATGCGAGTGAAGGCAGAAGTCATCTCCAAGTGATATCGACAGCTTCTCGTGAAAAAGGTGCGAGCTCATCTTCGCTTCGGACTTCGGTTCGATCGTATGTGACGAAATGTTTGCGCAAAATATCTGATAATTTCGAACTGAAACGGGAAGGCAATGAATGCATTTGATTAACTCATTAATTATCGAAAATTTTATTCATGAATTGTTCTTCAAGTAGAATCTGCTGCATTCCATGAACGAAAGGATGTTTATCAATTGACTTGATATCATTGATTCAATAAATATGAAAAGCAAATTTCAAGATGTTGTTATTCATTCTACTACAGAAGCATAATCTCCAATGCTGTAGGAGTCTGGATGATTTCGAGTGTTAAAAAATGAAAAATGTAATTCAATAACCAGCAATTATTTGGTTCTGTGATTTTGATGGTAGCATGTGTACATGCACATTTATTTCATACGGCAGGAAATATCAGCGGGAAATTTGACAAGGTGCAGAAACACGATGAGCTGAGTATCAAGGAAATGAATAAGTTGAAGATAATTCAGCGGAAAATTTTCTTCAGCTCACTGCCAATCTCTAACCCACAAAATAATTCGTTTTCAATTTCTTCTCAATTATGTCAACGGTTTGTTACGCTTCATCAGACAGCAATCAAATCACCAGCTCTTATGAGGTTCATGTTTATATTGCAGCAATATTTCAAATGAAGAGTATATGATTTCTTTTGTGATCAGTTTAAGGGGACGAATTTGCACTTTCTACAAGCAATAATTATGTAAGAGAATCAACGAGCATGAGACATTGTGTAAATGTATAACTATCAACTAAATTTTTCATGGACATTAATTTTTCGCCATAAACACACACGAACTTCTCTTCATAAAATTGTAGCAGCATCTGCTAATGATGTATTTTGTCGAATATTGGTTTTGGCAGTGTAAGTATAGTTTGTAAATAAATTTTATACACGTCGACCGTCATCGCCACGATAAAGTTGGTCAAAATTGATGCAGTGCTTTCCCGACACGTTGCAGAGTAGGGGTAGAATTTGCAATCAAAGCATACTCAAGTAAGAATTTATCATGTTGCGTTTATAAGAGCTTCCAATTAATTACATCGTTAAGTTTGCACTAATCACATGTGCTTGTACTGCTCCTCCTTCATGTTGAAGCTATAATAAGAACATGAATATTATGTTACATTAGTGTAGTAGAGGTACATCACCTTGCGCCTATTTAATTGATGCATGTTTATATAATTTAGTGGATGATAACATTTCACCTCGATTCAATTACTGGGATTTAATCATTTTTCATTTGATCGCATTGTCTTTGCCTTGTAGATTGACTGCATTCAAATATGCAGTCAAGTGTCTATGAACCAATGAAAAAGGTTCCTGGTGAAAATAATCCTCTTATAAAATTGCCCTTAATCTTAACTTTGATGAACCCGTAGCAAGAAAAGACTCAAAATGAATTTTAAATAACAAAATTGTTCTCATCAACATCCAAAACTTGTGCATCTGTTGAAATCTTAGCCGTAAAATCAATTTGCTTTCAATTGTCAGAGACATGATTTTCTGACTAAAATTCAATGGTAACATAAGCTCTGGACATTGTCGAGAGCATGCCTACTACTTGATTTATATTTTGAGGCTTTCCATGGGAAAGATTCATCAAAATTATTTTGAGGTCATCTTGAACAAGTGCCTTTTGATTTGTCACCATGGAAAAGGCTTGCAAGTCAGTGACTGTTGACAGGCGGGTTGCGGACAGAAATAGTCCCAATACATATTTTTAAACGCTATCAAACAGAAAACTCAAATAAAATTCCTGAAGATTAGAAATTGTCGAGCTACATGTACTTTGAACACGCTAGGTTAATGAACTGCCATACTCCAACTGAAAAGTTAATGAAATATTATTCATTAATTGATGCGATGATAATATTCACACAAATGTAAAATATTACTGTGTATATAAATTGTGTGATTTTATTGGTAATTTTACGGGCTCGATATGGATCTGCTCGATGCAACAATCTAACATGTAGGTTAAGCCGGTTTCATCACAATGTGCTTCTCACTCTTGAGGATATTTACTTTCACGTGCATGACGAAAAAACACAAATTTGACACTTTCCGTTGTGCAATAACTTTTGCAATGGATTTGTCAGTCGACTTGCTGTTAAGGCTCTTTTGATCCGTTGCACCCATTACATGTCATCTATGACTACAATTCATCGAGATATTTCCTTCGCCAAGGTCAGAGCCACAGGAATGTAAAAACGAAAACGCGACGCTTCCAAGACTCATTTGTAAGATTCGCATGATTCTCAGTGACCTTTTGTTCTTATTATATGTCCATTCCATTACGTTTTAGATTATCTTTCAATTGTCTTGCCACTTCTGAACTTTTATTTGAAGTGCTGAATAAAGCAACGATTATCATTATTATTATGTATTTGCGTTTTATAAGCAATTTGATTAGGCCATCAGATTTCAATCAAGTCATTTAAGTGCTAATACTTCCAAGATTTTTCTACGTATGATAGTTTCATTGGTTTCAAACCTTGTATTAACAGTTTAATTTCATCAACTTTGTACCTTTGTTGTACGGCAAATAAAGAAATAAATAGCAGTGCTACAATCAGATTCTAATAATTTATTCAGTGCAAGAACAATTATCAAAATAGTTCTGCTTCATAAATCATGAAAGTCAAGATAAGAGTTGAAAATTGTTGGCCATGATTTCAGAGTCATGCTCCTTATCAGGGCAACATGCTCGCAAAACTTAGATAAAAATTGTAAAGTAGCTAGTGATAGGAATCGTAAATTTGGGACTTCAAAATGCAGCGATCTCGATTGAACCAAGCAAGGATCTTCAGTTAGTCTGGAAGTCTCTCCGATTAGACGTGGCAATTAGAATCTGCATCACTCAACACTTTACACAATCAGGCAACTGCTTGCCCTTATCGCGAGATTGAGACCGGCGTGCTGGCATTCAGAGAATCTGTTACATCAAGTAGGGTTTGGGTCACATTAGGGCAACTTCAGGCCCCTCAGATTAATCAATGAGATTAATCTGTCTTTCAACACCGCCTCCAGCGGCACTGGACTATAAGAAGGCCCAAAAATTTTTATGTGCTCGAAAACCCCAAAATATGTCATATTTTATGTGAACAAAAAGTCCAAAATAAGTGAAAAACTATGTGAAATATTTTTTTGCAAAACATTATTTTACACTACCTGGAACTGAAAAGAACGGCACTCGTTTATAACAGTCAGTGACGAAGAAACATTTCTCTACGGTGAGTTTCTTGATTTTCTCTTCACAGAATGATCACCGGCTGTCCGAGAGAAGATTTCTGTAGACACAGAAGCTTTCGACATCTACAGATGTCATTGGCGCACATTTGAAGAGAACAGCGTAGATGGGCTCATGCTGGCTCATACCTTCAGGCAAATTGTCGGTGCCGCCACTCAGTAAACTTGAGATGTTTTTCATAATTGCGAAATTCGGTTTTCCGCTGATGACTTGAACGAATTTTTCGACAATGTTCGCTTGTCCTGTGTAGACGCGCCCCGAGTGAGCCCGAAAAAAGAGAACGATTGAGTGGAAGCACTTGAAAAACTGTATTGGAACCACCGACTTGGGACTTAGGTACACTGGGGAACCGGTGTTATAGTTCTCTCTCTCCCTCTGTCTCAGTTTCCTACCGGAAACTAAAACCATGGTTTAATATTCCGATAGGAAAATTAAACCCAGCATTTTTAAGTGTGTTTTAGTTTCCCACTGGTTTTCCCCTGGTGTTGCGGCTTCTAGTTTCCTAATAGGAAAATAAAACCTGGTATCATTTTCCTACTAGGAAGCTAAAACCATGATTTCATTTTCCGATCGGAAACTAAAACCTAGGGAAACTGAATCTCGTAACACCGGTTTCTACAAAAAACATTCGAGGTACGTTACAAGATACTTACACACTAAAAATGTACAGCACTTACCAACTTACACTGACCGATTCGCAATCAAAAGAACTTGACTAGAATGCTAGAACTAATGACAATTACATGCACCGCAGAATTAGATTGTTTAATCGTATCACTTTGCTAGAAGTGCAAACTGATTCAAACAGATGGCACATGCAGGAACTTAATAAATGGGCAAAAAGAAATTTTTAATACCTTGCAGAGATAGGAAAAATAGTCGTGCGTCACTTGCGGATTGCTCTGAATTCCTTCAAAATGATCCGATCGCCACGTTTCTTTCAGATTCGAAGAATTCAGATCATTGCGCAGAAGTTTTCTCGATAATGTTGGGCCCTCCGATCATTATTAAAAAAAGTTAGCAGGCGCACGAAAAAACGTTCACAAACTTCTCTGTAGAACTTGACATCGACTGTGTCTCTTGGTTGTGTGATCCGGTTGATAACAGTCACTGAAACTTTGCACAATTTGGCGTGTTTAATGTTGAACTGGCAGCTCATTGTTCGATTGCTATGGTATTTAGTCAGGAGATTGTGCCATTTCATTTACGTTACATGTTCCAATGCTTCCCTTCTAGTCAAGAAGAAGAAGAGACGACCTGTCTAATTCTGTGACACGCACGATATGGATATCCATGACAATTCAAAATTTCAAATACAGCGAGTTGACAAATCATATCACTACAACATCATTGTTTACAGCACTAGAGCGAGACAGGCATAAATAACTTAAAGGTCAAACTAAAGCACGGATAGAGTCTTTGTACAAACATAGAAATAGAAAAGAGATGAGATGATGTAGATAGTGAGAGTAGGTCAATTTGAATTGACACGTACATACACGTACGACGTACATGTTTTGAAGAAAATACGTGATGTTATAATAAAGGTAATGAATAAAATGAGAAAATCGGAAATATGCAAAAATCCCGAAAAACGTCAAAATATGTGAAAAAATATGTTTCATGCGAAACCATAAAAATTCGGGCCCTAGTTATAAGCTTCACGACATCAACGCATCGGCTAACTCGATTCGATTTCGGGCAGCTCAGTGCACGATATCGAAAATCACGTGATTCTAAATATTTGGAAATTTTCTCAAATTCATTGATTGGAAATTTGTGATGAATCTAGCTCGCATTGTTTTTCATTTCTATGCCACTAGTTTCACTAAAGTTGACAATTTCCATCAAAATTGAGACTATAAAATATCAAGCCTATTGATACATTGAAGTTGCTGCCCAATTAATTGAAACTATGCTTTCTTTAAATGTTTGGGAACTCAGCTTT
Source organism: Prostheceraeus crozeri (assembly GCA_907163375.1). NCBI lineage: Eukaryota > Metazoa > Platyhelminthes > Polycladida > Euryleptidae > Prostheceraeus > Prostheceraeus crozeri. Next base: position 100,127 of record CAJQUW010000290.1, read on the forward strand.
GTAAATATGAACACAAAAAGTCGTAGGAATTTGTTGCTAACAATCCACTGCAAATATTTGCTATGAAAAGTCAGTTGCAAATCTGCATGTATTGCGAGATGGTTTGTGAATAAAGATAACCAATCAGTGCCATTACACGGATCTCAAAAGAAGTGAATTTGACAAGTCAAAGGGAAGCCGATGTGTTACCGTGTGTCAAGCGCACCCGAACACATGCATGTATTGAGCTGAGACGAAAAGCTTGGGTAATATGAGTGACAGTCATGAACACATTCAATTCGACGAAGTCATTTTATCAGATTTGCCTACTTCTATATTTCCCGTATAGTATTTTCCGTGTATAGTGTAAAATGGGAATGGATTTCTACCTTTTGCAACTCCCATATGTGGGTCCAATGGGACACTTGTGAAATACAAGTTAAAATTTATTGCTGCTGCTACACTATGGCCACAGGAAACATATACATGTAAATGTGATCGTTCGCCATGTCACAGAATTGCATTAACCAGGGTTTTTTAAGGTTTTTGCCACGGGTCATACTCAAATCGTGTAAAGATCGATTTCATTAGTGCACGCCGAACGCACACAAAAATTATAAGCAAAAACAGAAGTCATGAATGCAGTATAACATTTAGCGTTTAGCAGTGAATTTTTCTCGCGATTCTGCATGTCAATGAGCTATCTTGAGATGAATTCTGGGCATTGATATTGTTGGCTATGGCTCACTACATGTAGCGGATGAACGTTCAAAATCCACGGTACAGAATGTAAATCGTGGAACACCTTAAAAAAACAATGCAACACTGCATTAACTATAAAAGATTTTTAATTAGAGCTTGTTAATCATGTAAAATCCTTGAAAGACCATCACTGCAATATTTACATAAAAAGCTTTTTGTTTAACTGTGGTTACATGGATCGAATGGGGAATAGAAAATACTAACATTGCGCTCATGGTTAGAGGGTTATAGAGACGAGCTGCGTTTCAATTAATTTTCCTTTATGTGTTTTCAATAGCTGTCAGCACATAAAGCTGTATTAAAAAAATGATACTTTTGCTTGCCAATTTTGATTCTTTTGGCGTTGATCATCCACATTTTATCAAACAAAGATGTTGGCGTTTACCGCTCTTCCATCCATTTTGTAAGAAGCATGATTACATATATGCATCACTTAATTCCACAGATTATGCAGCAAATAATACAATATATAAAAAACAAATATTAAATATTAAATAATTGAGCATTAATTACCAGTGTTATAGTAGTCGGCTCATAAAGCTTATAAAATTTTAGCTAATCTACATTATCGGCTATCTGAGAGTGCAATTGTTACCCGGTTGTGATGTTCTCATTTTTTCATTAAAAATGTTCATGCTTGGTATCCTCTGAATCCTTGCGATTTGAGCAGTGCGAATATGTAAATTATATGCATAGAAGTTCAATAGTTCCTTTTCAAACTTCTTCAACATTTTTTCTTATTTTCGCAAAAGTACACAAACAATCAAGGTAAATAATCGGCAGCTGCTATGAGAGAACAAAGACATGCCTTCGCTAATTGTCTTGTTTTTGAAGTATCGTTCACCTTACTTGGTGTTTGTTTACTTTTGCGGAAATGAGAAAAAATATTGAAGAGCTTGTAAAAGAACTATTGAACTTCTATGCATATAACTTGCATATTCGTACTCCCCATCACAAGGATTCAGAGGACCCCAGACACGAACGTTTTTGATGAAGAGTGAAAACATAACATTTCCAACCAAAAAGGTCATGATTTTGTGATAACTTCACGATACCACTAGTTTTTTCCTAGTTCACTGATTGTAATTACAAGAATATCAAAAGAGAGCTCAGAAAACGCCCGTTCTCCCCGTGCTTGAATAATTATCATACTCACATGCCTTCTTATTGAAAAATTACAATTTGTAAATTGAGCGATTTTCATATTTTGAGTAGTGTTTAGCAAATACAATAATGAATGCAAGTCTATCATAGTTCATTTTATTGCTTAGAATGCAAGCTCTGAATAAATAAATGGTACGTTGTTGTGCAACACGATCGGAAGGCATGAGAATCGATTGAATTTCAGCGAAATTTAGGTGGTCTGTTTTAATGCTTACAATAATATTAGCAAATCTACATTATCGACTATATGAGAGTGCAATTGCTACTCGGTTGGGTTCATGAACAGTGCTTGTAAAATGTACACATTAAATGCAAATCAGACGCAAATATTCTTCATTTTGTAGGTGCCCATTTGTAAATGCTTAACACGAAAAGAAAGCAAAATTTTCTTCGCTCGGCGCTTTTTTGCTCACCGATTAGTTTAGCCTTTTCTGTGTCTTTCAAGCTTTGTTTTCGTTTTTTGTATACAACTGTCATATCAATTTGAACCTCGTCAGTTTGCATGCTCTTCAATAAGAGCGGACAAGCTCTGAGCAAAGAAAAATGTCTTTTCTTTATAGTGCTCTACTATACTTGACCACATGCATGATTTGCGTACATCCAAGTTGTACAGCAATACGAACAAGATGATGTATTCCTTCGTTGGGCGGGAATTTCCATAGAGATTCCATAGAAATTTTCTGTGATGTGAGACAGCTGTGAAGATAATAAATCGCGTCCCACAACCACGGGATTCTATCTTGGCCATACATTGTCTCCGGTGTACGAGCAGCTGCGGATAAGTTTGTCTAAGTAAGTCTCGGTGATCGAATCCGTGGTTCCGAAGTGGTTATCAATCGAGACCCGTTTCCCACCTCGCTTCACTCGCATACCGAGCAGCTCGATCACGAGACATCTCCAAGTATGTAATTGTCATTATCCAAGAGCTTTGTCATGCTTTAAAGTTGTTTTCTCAAGCAATCGGCGCCTGTTGCGAGAATAACGCATCTTGGAAGATTTGTTCATCAAAGGATTTTGTCCTGACTTGTGCGTACAAAAAGAGCATGTATTGAGTCTTATTCTACCATGGTAACTATCTCTCACTTTATTTTTTTTATTCTTGTTAATTTGTAGCTATTAATTTGTAAGTATCAATTTGTTAGTATTTTTAGTATCATTACCACATATTTTTCTACAGTCCTATGACTTCGTATGTTACTTCCTTTTGAGCTTTGCGGGCATCAACTTTGATTTTTATGTTTGCAGTATTGATTTTGACTTACTTGTAATGCAGTATTATGGTTTTCTCTTTTGATTTTGACTTACTTGTAATGCAGTATTATGACTTTTTCTTTTGATTTTGACTTACTTGTAATGCAGTATTATGGTTTTCTCTTTTGATTTTGACTTACTTGTAATGCAGTATTATGACTTTTTCTTTTGATTTTGACTTACTTGTAATGCAGTATTATGACTTTTTCTTTTGATTTTGACTAACTTGTAATGTAGTATTATGGTTTTCTCCTTTGATTTTGACTTACTTGTAATGCAGTATTATGGTTTTCTCTTTTGATTTTGACTTACTTGTAATGCAGTATTATGGTTTTCTCTTTTGATTTTGGCTTACTTGTAATGCAGTATTATGACTTTTTCTTTTGATTTTGACTGACTTGTAATGCAGTATTGACTTTCTTTTTCAACGTCCAATTCAATAGCCGCTATTGTCCTCTGCCATTGAGTATTAGTCAAGACATCAGTCTTTGACTTACTTGTATTCTTGCTTGCTTCTGTGTTTCCGTCAAATTGTGTTCACTAGTGTCAAACTGTATCGCTGCAACCTCAGTCCAGCGGGGTACCTGAAGGAGAGCTGGCCGAAACATGTTGTGCCAATTAAACGTAAAATCAATTGTGGCTTTTCTTTTTTTTATAAAATGTCTAAGTAGGTGTCAAATTTCTATTCATCGCGAGCAAAGAAAAGTCGTGAGATTCCCAGCTTTTAAGGAATCAAGCGATTAATTACGCCACACGATTAATCGAGCGGAATCGATTAAATGCGGCTGCAACTGCATTTAGGTAACCTGTAGGATTCACCTGTATGCTGTATGCACCTCTCAATGACTAACTGAGCTTTATTCGAAAGGCAATATCAAAGCTTTACATTTTTTGAAATTACATGTATAGCACCACAAACATCTTCTAGTCGGACGTTTTTTAATATTTACGAAACTCCATTTCATTAATAAAGCAGTACTGGAAACACAAGCCGATTGTTCGAGACATCTACTTGATCTCAGTAAATGACGATTCCCGAGATGTCTCGATTTTGTATTTGACTCTTGGATTTGTACTTGACTATCCCATCATAATGCATGTCAACACATTGAAAAATGCTTGGATAGACCTTTTAGCAGAATGACTGTAGAATATACTGCGTCATCTAGTAAATATGATTAATATAGACTACTATAATGCGCACATCTTTAGTGCTTCTAGCATTAATTGCGTTGCCCATGTGCATTGCACAATTAATTGCACAGAAATACAGAGAATTATGTACCACTGCACATGCACCATAAAGTGACAGAAAGAAACTCAAACTCATTAAAACAAGACAGTATTTAGAAAAAACCGAAACCGAAACCACCCGTGGGGTTTTTGTACTAACCTATCTAAACCAATTGAGCTCGAAATCGCTGAGCTCGCTGAGCATTAGTAGACTGTCAGGATTTACCGATGTCTTCATGGAATATCGAAATGACGCAGGGGAATTGCGACTATTTCACAAGTTATGCACAGTCCAAATTTCTTGATTCAATGAAATATGTCAAATCCCGTTGTCTTGAATTCTCACCCAGCGGCGCTTTCTAATGAAGGTTGTCTAGCTTCTGCTATATTCGTATATCTCCCAGTAGCATGGTCGTCCATGGGTATGGGGCCTTATGGGAGGGCCCATGGGCCAGCGAGCCCATGGGCCTGGGATGGGCCTGGGACGGGAAGTTGGGCCCATGGGCCATGTGGGTTCCCAATCGGCCGAGACATTTTTCAAGATGAACCCTAGAATCAATGTTAGAAATATGTTTTTTTAATGTTTTTCAACATTTTGCTGTCTTACAGATCAATGGTAACAAACAAGAGAATGCAGCTTTAATATTTTTTGTTAATGTTGGACTTCTAAGTTGCATTGTAGGCCCCTAACACACAGAAGTTAACATACAGCAACGCGATAGTTTTAACTGCAGCAACAATAGAAGTAGAAAAGATGTTTGGCAGCCACAAGTCCATCACCATCAGCAACCTGCAATTTCCATGCATAGAAGTAGAAGACGGAGAAGACCGACCCCATATTCGATTGCTTTAATGATAGTCAAGCACCTGTTTCTGTTTACTTCCGTAACTCAGCGTTCACTGCAAACAGTTGACTGCAGGTGCAGGGGCAAGAAGCGTTAGCAAACACATTGGTTCAATGATAAAAATGGAATGTTTGTACATTAATGGTTGTAACTTCTGAGTTAGGTCTACTGGTCTGATTGACTCAATATTTGAGATTCTGATGATTCAGGGCATGGGATCATTTCATGTAGCCTATTCATTTCACATACAAATTCTCAATATTGAAAAAGTTAGTCAGATCACGCATTTTAGTAAACCGATGAAATTCGTGGTAATTTTGCGGTTTACTAAAATGTGTGATCTGACTAACTTTTTGAATAAAGAGAATTTCTAGGTGACATGAATAGATAAAATAATCATCATACCCCGAACCATCTTATATATCTATTTTATAACATACCCAATAGGAGACAACATGGCCAATATAGGCCTATTCATAAGCTTATCATTCTCGCTTCTTTGTGAATATTTCAACTCTAATTCATAATAGGCAATGAATATACAAGTAGGCTACCTAAAGTACATGTACGTTGCAGCTACACGTAGACTAGCTTTAAGTTAAAGAACGATGCTTCATTAATCAGCTATTAATTTTCAACAGCTTCGTATCATGCTGATAGTTTCTACACGTAGCTTATGCCCCCTGTACGCACCCTTTTTAAGCAAGCATTACTCTGTTAAGATTAAGCATATGCTGTTTACTATTGAACTATGAGCCCTAGTTAGTAGAAACTATCTAATCATGCTAATAATTTCAAAGCAATATGTTACTTATATGACTTTCAATCTTTTGAAATACATAATTTTTTACGTATTTTATTAATTTCATCTAATACAATGATACGCACATGTAGTGTATGCCAAACATTATATGATCAGCGAAATAGGCCTAGCAGTTACAAAGCATTATAATCAGACTAAACTAGGCTAAGTTTCTACTAACTAGGGCTCATAGTTCAATAGTAAACAGCATATGCTTAATCTTAACAGAGTAATGCTTGCTTAAAAAGGGTGCGTACAGGGGGCATAAGCTACGTGTAGAAACTATCAGCATGATACGAAGCTGTTGAAAATTAATACCGGTACTTAAAAGTCGTGGGCCCGTGTGGTTCCCATGGGTCGAAAACAAAATTTTCTCGTGGGATGGGATGGGCCTGGGAATGAAAAAGTCGTCCCATGGACAACCATGCCCAGTAGACAGCCAGTTTTCAGTCTTGTCAGTTTTCGTCAAAAAGTTACTAACTCGTGAAAGAAAGAAAATTAAAATGAAACATTTATGGAATTTAGATACAAATCAATAAATTCAATGTACAATGGACTGAACATGAATGGAACAATACAGCTAGTGAAACCATAAACTACTAGTAGCAGCCTAAAAGTGCAGAAATACCAGCAGGAAGAGAGTTTAGACACATTAACTTGCTAATGGCCTAACGCTAATCACATTAGCACCCAAACACAACTGAACTTCAATTTCAAAAAAGACGACAATTATAGAACGACCCATCGAATTTCACTTGTTTGTTGAGTTTAGGACTCAATTTTTTAATGTAAAAAGCTTCTTTGATATTTAGGGCAAATCCATCACTATCTGACGCCAGGATTTTGAAATTTTCAGGGTTATCTGCAGCTACAATTCAATCGGTGATCAAAGATTGCCGAGATTTGGACTTATGCTCCTTAACTCTAATTTTTAGGTGTCTGAGAGTTTTACCAATGTAGGTAAAGCGAGGGTCAACCTCACATGTGAAACAATATACAACACCCACCTAACTACTATACCATACTACTATAACATACTATACCCACCTAACTTTGCTGTCAGGATCAATCCGATTAAAAATGCTCTGAATTCTCTTCTTAAAGAACAGAGGCTGCTGTCCAAAAAAAGGAATTTTAACAACATGGTTGTATGATTGATAAGACTTGACAGAAGGGTTAGAAAATTTTTTATCTAGGAATTTTTTGGTGGTATCCAAGATAAATGAAGACGGGTAGCCATTGGCTTTGAAAATGTGACTCAGTTTATCAATTTCATTGTGGAAATTAAGCCAGGAATTACAAACTACATAAGCTCGGTTGATCAAGGTTAGTAACAGGCCTCGTTTTCATTGTAAGGGGCAGCAGGCAGCGTAATTCAACACCAGATTCGTGTACGTGGGTTTACGGCAGACAGTGGTGTTCACAACATTGCTTTCGATGTCTAAGTTTATATCCAAAATGGATGAAGTCCATGACTCCATGATATCATGATGAAATGGATGAGTCCATGAGTCGTGATTGATTTGTATCTATATTACGTAAGACATTCACCTTTTAACCTAATTTATGGAATTGTTTTGTTATCAGCAATAAATTCGAGTCCAAATTCTGTGACAGAGAGAATCTGTGACAGATCTATCCATTATTGATGAATATCACCGAAGTTAAAACATCAATCCACCTTTTAATATTATTTTCAATTATTCTTGAGTTGACTGTTTGAATTTTCGATTAATCAGTTAATTAGTGACACAATAAAACAAGCGTTAAATCAAAATCAATTCAAATATCTTGCAATCGTCCATTTTAAGAGAACATTTCGTAGGTAAGCTTGGGACTGGTAAGTCGAATGATAGAAGCTTCATAGCTTTATCTTGCAAATTTTCAGTTACGAAATATTTTTAGTCTTATTTTGATTTGATTCAGGAAAGATAATTATCTCAAAGGGTACGTATGGACACATTCACTCAAATTTCGCATCGATATAGCATTGTTTCTCTTGTCAGCACTGTTTGATCATTGATCTTTCAGTGTGGCTGAGGCCTAAGAGTCTGGAAAAATGAGCTCGGCAAAGTTGTCATCAATCTTTCATTTCAGTGAGTGTCCCTGTACAACGTCAATCAAAATTTATTGCTTGCCGTACACTGTAAATTGTGCAATACCAAAGCTACTTACGAAAGCGATGTACAAAACGTGAATAACAAAATGTACGAAAGCGCTGTTGTTCGTGCTCATACACTACGAAAGATAATCCAATAGGAAAGCCAATCCCTTTCGTAGTGTATGAGCACGAACAATAGCGCTTTCGTACATTTTGTTATTCTCGTTTTGTTCATCGGTTTCGTAGTGTAAATCAACCAGATTTCGTACTGTGCATTTTCAGTGTAAACTTATCAAACAGTTATGCACGATCCAATGTCAAATGTTCGCGTAGTAGGCCCCAGGTTGCATTGAAATCCGTTACTCATTGCATCTCTAAGCTCCACGTGGCATATAAACTATCTCATGTAGTGAAATTATTCAAGATCTGGAATAATTTTACAATAGATATGCTGAGGAACACGCTATGCTACCAAGATTCATACAGGGGAATACATGATTCTGGAAACTATTTGAGATAAAGTACGATGGTTTGAACTGCATGTATATGTTGCCGGTAATCTTTTTTAACTGCTTAAAGAACTGTTCGCAATATTTATATCACAAAACATGAGTGTAGATGCTCTCAAATTATGTTGCATTTGCATGCTCTTGATGTTGTAATGATTGACTAAGCAATCTGTATTGTTAATATTGCCAGTCAGCAAATGTCAGCCCCTTGTCAACTGTCGACGTGGGACCAGTTAAATGAGCCGGCCGGCCGGTCTTCAAAATTTGCGGCCGGGGCCGGGCCGGCATGTGCGTTGTGGGGAGCGAGGCTGATTCAGGCTTGGTCTCGGAACCTGAATCGACGTCACGAATTGCACCCAATTGGCTGATAAGTTTTAAGTTACGCCGCATAGAGTTGTTTTCATTTCGTGTAAATACGCTCTTCATCTCATCTCATCTGTAATTTCTGTCATTTGCGTGTTGAAAATCATCTATAGATGATTTTTTCGATTTTGAAGTTTCACACGACATGTTAGCTTCACACAATGATCAAGCTCAAGATATCACCAATAGAATTATTTCCTTCAACTTCATAATATTCTGCCTTACTTTCACATAAATCCATTTGCCAATCTTCAAACTCAAGAAAATAATTACTGATAAACATCGTTGATCATTGTGAATGAATGGGATGATATGATGTCTTTGCTTGTCTAAAATAACATGGTGTGTTCGTAAGCCATCTTTAAAGCATTGATATTAATTATTCAGCAGACGGAAAATGACTGTGCGTCTTGGTGGATTTGAACCATTGGTTCTAATAGTTTAACTTTTTCTAATAGTGTATATCTGCATATATCTTATTCCATGCTAATCTGCGTATATCTAATTCTTGCTGGCTCATCACACATCTCCAAAATTCACTGGAAAATACTTGACAACTACCAGTTAGTTATAAAGCTGAATTATTGAAATTTTTATCATTATTTAGAACAAAAAAACAGTTGGCAAAATGTCTCCTTACTAACTGAGCTTAAGATCTTCAACGTCAGTGAGCTGCATATATTTTCCCAACTTTGAGATTATGAAAAATGAGTATGTATGCTTAATTGGGTTTCCTTAGCTCTCCTACACGAGGGAATTCAATCTAAATGTTAACCTAACTTTGATAAAATTAATGACTAGTCTCGTTCATTGATGTGACTGAAACTTTGCCTGAATCTCATCTCAGTTTGACTTGTTGAAGAGATTGAAGGATTGCAATTCTCCATTTTAACTCTTCTATACTTCAACTTTATTCGGAGTTCATATATTCGTCCATGTTTTTGCCTCATCTCGACAACATCAACTGATAAATTAATGTAATAATTGGGATTTAAGGGTGATAGGATACTCTCTTCCATTCCTTGAAAGGTTGACTCGTTATCGATACAGTGAATTGTGGAAAATCAAAAACTTTTTGATGACGAATTCTTTCTTGAGATATTTTTGATATTCAGACAAGTAACCTGGCAATGAATAAATTTATTCCTTGTGGCCTTGTGGCCATAGAGTGATTGCAGAATGCGTTAAAACAGTGCCTTCCTGGCTAATTCACGCTCTCAACAGTTGGTCAGGTGGCCTTGTGGATAGAGGGTATGCTTGCACGTCTTCCACTTCCAAAGTTGCTGGTTCAAACCTTCCCACGACTGATGAGGCCCAACAGGCCGAAACATATCATGTCTCGTGGTGGATACATCTGTTGAGATTTGATTAATTTTCGATATTATTTATGATTTCCCTATCTACATATTTCCTATTTCTATCCCAGATCTTTATCTAACATAAACGGATCAAGCACGGACCGGGTCTGAAAATTCTCGTCCATTTTCTTGAGTACTAGTAAAACCCAATAAATCAGATAATCAGCGCTTTTTATTATTATGCATGTATCTGTTAGATTATCGCATTGCAATTCGCATATCTACATTCTATTATTATCGACCATTTTAATAGAGCGGACCTAAATATTTCAAGTAAAGAGGCACGGGATTGAGCCTGGGCTGCGTCGGGCCTCAAAACTCAGGCTTATTTACAAGTCTGGGCGATGCCGTTCATTTTGTGAGCGGTTAGAAATTTCACAAGCGGAGCACTACTCAAAACAGAGGATTAGTTCGTTGGGTGCAATATAATTGAATGATTATCCGCTCATTTTCCTTTCAATTTTAATCAATATATTATAATCAACTTAACTCTAAGCAGCACCTTACGCTGCTGAGGATCCTATCGGAAGGTTTCCAAACAGCAAGTGAGTCTACAATGCAAAGTTTTTCGTAGGTACGAAGCAATCAAATATCTCTCTAGGCTTCCGAATCAGATATAATATGTCGCTGGAATTTTCCCATAGATGTATATAATTCATGGACCTCACAGTTCAAGTCTGTGTCATTGACTTCCGAGACCGAGTTTAAATCACATCATAATTTTTCATGTCTCTACATAAAAGTAAAGAACGTATTGTATAAATATTGCGCATTATGGCATCTAAACCTAATATGAAGAAATATTTTGTGCAAAAGCTTATTCTCATACGATGATGAAAGTCATCCCAGTAGCCATTTATAATAGAATATAATGCTTACTAATTTAAATTATTAGTAAAAGTAGTCCTAATGAGGACTGATGGCGTTCTCCAATCCGCAAGTGTACAAAGGCAATGATACTGTAACCATTGGATTAATCAGTTCTTAAAAGAACTCAATGTAGCTTTCTCGTGACAACGAATTAAAATTGATCAGCTTTTGCCCAATATCTGGTAAAAATGGAAATCTTAAGACTTGTAATACTACTCATTCTTGCTGTTAATATACTAATACCATAGATTCCAAACATTGCCGTATACACGTTCAAAACAGACGTCTAATATACTGTACCGACTACAGATGCTGATAGTGGAAATAGAATAAGACAATGGTCACCATAGGTTAAGGAAATTAAAAATGGATATTATAAAACAACAGGAAACCGATGAATAAAAATTGGAAAAGTGGAGGTAAAATATGGAAATACAACGATGCTACTACACCGATTACAAGTGAACTATATCTGACACTACACAAAGTGGATAATGGTAAGAGTGGATAAGTGGAAAGTGGATAATGGAGGTAAACAATGGAACTACAATGACACTCTACTACACCGAAGGCAATGAAACTATAGACACTATACCTAAGACTACACATGGAAAATACTATTTCTTCACTTGAATTTGTTATCGCCAGTTTCTTCATCCGTCTATAGTACTTAATGTAATTCCACATTTCTTCATTTGAATTACAATACATCAACCACTACTTCAGCTACCGATTAAGGGATATAAAACATAATACTGCAGTCCGTGAGTCATCAGCAGGTACTCGTCTAGTTGTGTTTCGACCCCTAACCTGAACACTCAAACCCAGACGAGCGGGGTCCCACACATAGTGGCTGACAAAATACTGAATAGGTAATAATGATATGTCTTGAAAGATATGTCACAAAGATAAATCAGACATCATTCAATTGTTGCGTTTCCCACATGTAAACTGATCCTGTCATTAAATTCATCCCATCAATAAATACAGTATGCTTTTGCGATCCTCACATGTAAACAAATCCTGTACATCAATCTTTGCCTTTTCGATTCCCACAAGTAAACAGATCCTGTTCATCCTCGAATCCCATAAAGATGTAATTCATATTCATGTAATTCAAAAATGTAATTATGACATTCATGTATTTTGTATTTGGTTTAACTACACAATACATATACATTATTTATTCTGTGATGACAATTATTAGTAATTAGCAATTTTAATATTCAATAATATTACGCAAGGTCTTAACAAAATGGCGAACAAGAATTAGAAGCAATATTTGATTCGAAAGAGAAGTTAACATTTTTCGACAATTGGTTGCATATGCCTCTACAAATTTTTATGCATCAAGGATCAAATTTGCAGAAGTTGAAGCGGTGATTAACAAAGCCAGAGTTGAGTCAGTTGGAGGGCCGAACGGCATTGCGTATATAGTCTACAAAACTTTAAGAAGTTAACAAATTGCTTATGGAAAACAGCAGCAAGAGTGTGGGAGACTGGAAAGATACCCAAATATTGGACTGTGGCAGATGGTACATAATCATATACCTAGAACTATGCAACCACTCTTGGTCAGAATTTGGTTGTTGAATATGAAGGGAAAAGTATTTTTCAGTGTGATGGCAGAGTGATGACTAAGTTCATGCTCGCGAATGGTTTTGTCGATACGAGCATTCAAAAAGCTGGTGTCCCCTAATTTGGAGCACGTCTCAACAACATGGAATCGGTTGAGGCAGGCGAAGTTTGATAGGGTAATAACATCTATGTCGCCTCGTTCGTCAGATTTAGCCAACGCCTATGGACCTGTCTCATAGAATCATTCAATTTGCCCTTGAAGTTTTTCACGTGCTTTAAAAGTTAAACGAATGTATTAAAGCGAAAGTTATTTCGATACATTCCGCTTCCGTTTCAGCACCAATGACGGCTTGACTAGTTCATGTCGGCTAAAAAATGCAACAATATGAAGGCTTTCATGAACGATTTGACGGTCATAGAGAATGATTCCAGGCATGTCTCAGATATTCTCTACATGTTGCTTGAACTTATCGGGTGGTGTGGAATGAAATTTAAGCCACAGAAGAGTAATAGGCCACTATCATTTCAGAAAGGTAAGCGCAAGATGACAAACGTACCTATTCCGACTGTTCGAGAGACAGGAGTGAAAAGCTTGGGAAGATGGTATACGCTCGGTTCCATTGACTGACGTCACCAGGGTGTACAACAACAAGCGTCAGTATTGAAGTACTTGGACAAGATCAGCCAAACATCTCTACCTGGTCGGTTCAAGGTGTGGATCATAGAGTAGATATATAGGTAGAGTGTCGACTCAAAAAAGTATCTGTATACAGTGAAAATTCTTATATGAAGAGATTCAGTTTTTTGCGGAGATTACGTTCCCGTGGTACAAAAGATTATTTGAGCACTTTTGAAAAAAGTCAAAATTTGCCAATTTATATACTACCGAGATGACTCTCCTATATAAGTAGCATAAAACAAGTTAGATATCAAAAGGAATGAATATTTGCTAATAAGCATCCTAGCTTGGCGGAAATCAAGATGATTATCAAGGGAATGTCATGAACCGTATTATAATGAAAGTCTTCATGAAAAGATCGCGATATTATTCGTGCTTTTTTTGGCTGAAATTTCAAGTTTTAATTCAATTTTCATCGGCATGATTTTATGATTCACTAAATTCATATTTCATTTCTTGAATCTTAATAGTGATGTGGACCCATTTGCTTATTTCAAAGTTGATTGAAATCATTGTCATTGATTGTTATTTTGCTCTACCAGTGGCAGGTTGCTTATGATATGATCTCGCTCAAAAAGATTCTCTTGGGGTTCAGCATGAAAACAATAGCAGCCCATCGAGATAATTGAACAAACATTACCTCTCCAAGGCTGTCATGCCACGGACGAGCTGTAAAATAATATCATTTCCTTCTGCATTACTATCATTATCATTCAATTCCGTTGTAATTTCTGAAAAACTGCAAAAATTGGCATATCTCACACTTGGAAGCAATTCCAACTGTATCGCCCTTGAGTTCATTTAATAAAATCGAAAGTGTGTACACATTGTGGATTTAATAAATGCGGAGTTACCACTCTACCTAACATATTTACTCTATGGTGTGGATGATACGATATGGCGTGTTCCCAAGGATTATGTGGCTTATAACAATTTAAGAGATCTCCCTATCCAGAATGGAGATAATTGAAGTCAAGGTGAGCAAAGCTATACAGAAGTGGCTTGTTACTCCGCGAATACTTGCCAGTTCTGCTTTGTGTGGCAAGAGGAACAGCGTGCGATTGCCACTAACATCTATTGTGGAGGAATATAAGGTCAACAAGATTCGGCTGCAGTTTATGTTGACTTTTTCTCGTGGTAAGGCTATGTGCTCAGATCCACCTCAGTTGAAAGTGGGTTGAAAGTGATATGTTTTCCATCAACTATATGGCAAACCACAGAGAGGTGATGGGAGTTGTCAAAAACCGCAGGAGAGGTTTTGGTGTGGAAAAGAGAGATGCCATCAAAGAAGAAAGTCACGAAAGAATGAGGTGCGAACCTTGGAAGAAGAGAAGATGCTTGTCCTGACAGTGCAACAGGGGCAGCAAGGAAGATGGTTCAACTGGAAAATTGAAGATCGCAAGATCTCATGGAACGATTGGTGGAACATAGGCTATTGGCAGTTGAAGCGGAAGCGTCAATGGACCTATGATGTGTTTCCAACCCCGCTAATTTGGCACGTTGGGCATCCGCATGGACCCTCAGTGTCACTTGTGTGGCAGGTTTTCCAATCTTCGCCATATCCTTTCTGGTTGTCATGTGGCTGTGCAGAGAGAATGGTACACCCATCGGCAAGGTTTGGTCCTGCAAGCGATTGTGGAGGCAGTCTCGGATGCAGCGATGTTCTCCAGGTATGTAAAGGAATTGACTTTGTGCCGAGCAGTCAAACAAAGAGACGAAGGTCTCCTCGTGTGTCTCGATCTGTTCCACGGAAGTAGGAAGTTCGTGCGGATAGACAGCTGCCAGATGAATTGTCCTTATCTGACCAACGACCTGATCTAGTATTGATCGACGCGGTAGGGAAGAACATGATTATGGGAAAAGTAACCGTTCCCTGGGAAGAGAGCATTGAGGATGCCCATAAGAGAAAAGCTACCAAGAATGAAGAAATTGCCGAGGGGGGGGGAAACCAAGGCTGGAAATGTGAGCTCATGTTAAATCTCTCTGTTGATTAAAACAATGTAAATCTCTTGTTAAAGCCGATATTTTAAAAGCGTAAAGATCACCATCACAAAGTTGAGTGCAAAGGCGGAAGGAGGTAGCAGCTTTGGTTAAGGACCTGGGCACAACGAGCTGTTGTGGACCCACCATCCTGAGAGATACTGAGCTTAATGGGTCGATATCTCGGTGACGGATGGCGCTCAACTGATGACTCGGGTCCTTTGCAGCAGTTGCTGTTTCACATAACTTACAAAAATCGATGCATCTGCCTCCAAATCAAAAGGTCTCATTTACACAGATACGTGCATAAATCTTGGAAGTTGATTTCAGCATGGAAGGAGATATCACAAGGACATGTCAGGCAGAGGCCTGGAAGCTGCCACGCAATATAGATGTAATTTACAATTTTGGGTTCAGTATATAGAAATATAAATAGATTCTTTCCGTTCTTTCTCTATGTGGGTAGAGTCAGGTCTAAACTGAAAGCCTCAATTTCAAATGGCGGATACTTTTGCACACATTGCGATATGCCTACTCTCTTCCGAAATCATGTAATTGACATCATCCATTTCATAATATAACACTCCATTTCATAATTTAACATGGTTTATTCCATCGGTTTATTTGTTCTTGTTTTCTGCTTTTTAAAGCACTGCATGTAATGTCGAGCAAATATGGACATTGCACACGCTACTTCTCGTATTCAGCAGATTGCTATGGCCGTGTTTTTTTGAGAGACATACCGATGTCTACCAGGGGTGCGGAGTGCCATCATTTTCATAGGACTCCGACTCCGGGTGACAAGTATGTATAGCCTAGTTTTTTTTTGAAAAAAACTGTTAGTCTACTTCATAGATCATTATAGGCTTACCTGAACCTATACTCAGTGATCATTGCTGTATCAATTATCAATCATTTTTGATGAAAGTTTATCAAAAGTCCCTTTAAGTTCGATGCATGCGACTCGGCTGCCCCCATCTTGTTGATATGTGCTTCACACGGTTTTTCTCCAGTCTCTACCAGGTAGGTAGGAAATATCAATGCAAGTTATCTTCATTACTTGCACCGTAGCTGTCTGATTTTCTTTTATAGTTATCCAGTGTATCATAAATGCATCAAGACAGTTTTTGAGTATAGAGCTTCCCTGATCAACCTGATCCCTGATCCGTTGATTTTAACGGAATTTATTATAGAGCAACGTCATGCCCTTATAAAGCTTATGTATGGCAAATTCGCGCACATTTCGATGACTCCTTGTATTACTTGATTGCTATTCCAGGTTCAATAGCTGTTTGCTCCATTATTGATTTCCATTATTGAGGTCCGTATGCATATTTCACCTAATCATACACATTTCATATTTCACTACCTGAATATGTGATTTTAAAATAAAAACGACAAGTGTTGGTCGATCGATTTCATATCATTATTGGACATATCATCAGAACAAAGTTACAATATAGATAAAACCATTAAATACATCAATTGAGAACTTGTCAAAGCTAAAAGGACTCTTGGCAATTGCATTTAAAACCACAGAAATTGAATACATGCTAAAAACAATACAATAGAAACTGATTTACATAATGATTTGTATAATTAATAGTACTTTGTGCAAAAAACTATTTGGAAATTGTCATTGCTATTTCTATGAACGTGTTTAATAATCTCAGTATTCTTAGGTCTACCGTCTAAGTGTTCATGAATTCTGGTGAAAAAGTGTCTACGAGCCTCGCCAATATAGCAATTGTGACATTGCCCACATCTGAATTTGTGTACAAGATTAGAGGCGAGACTCATTTGCACTTTATCTTTGTTCGGAAACAATTTGCTCGTTTTGAAAGAATCGAAACCGACAGATAGTTTGCAAGTGTCAGGCAAAATGCGATTGATCGAGTGAACAGCTTTGAGAGTTTGCTTTTCTTTTTCTTTGATATACGGCAATCGCCAATAAATGCGATAGCGATCCAAATCATTATCATTTTTACCATTGCTAGGTCCGGAATTCAAAATTTTTTCTTTAATTTTCTCGATGACTTTAGCATGAAAACCATTGTTAATAAACATAGACGCGATTTTATTACAAACACTCTCAAAACAAATATCTATGCTAGAGTGGCGCTTAGCACGAGAAATAAGGAAGCCAATAGCAGAGGTTTTGTACTTCAAAGGAGCAAACGTTTCGTTAGGAACATAAATACCGGTGTTGGTGTCTTTAAATATTTTAAAATGATCTCACTGGGTTCGCAATCTCACAAAGTACTGAATATGTAAGTCAGCACTAAGGAGCGTATCAAAATCCGAAGTATGCAACTGTACAGCTCAAGTCATGAACACTTCTTGACATGTACTCGATTATTTTAGCAATGGAATGTCAAATACTTTCGTCATTGTACCAAAACATGATAATAACATTGATGTGACGACATCCTGTGGAATTCTTGACCCACAAAAGTCTCGAATTCAGCGGCTATATAGCCTTTTCTTAATTCCTAGTGCATCGGTGATTTTTGTATGGGACGATGTATTATCTTGCTACAAAATGACACTTTGACACCATTTGCGAGCGTTATCGATACTTGGAGATCAGGTTTGATTCTGCTATGAATGATTTAAAAGTAATGGTTAGATGTCATAACCCCCTCTCAAAGGTAAGATGCGCACAACTGAAGAGCATCCTTAAACATCACTTTGGGAGGATCTTTCCCATATTAATTAACATGCTGAAGAGACAGGGGATCGCTGCGTCATGAGAGATATTCTCGCCGATGAATAAAGCCTTTCTCCATTGATCGACAGTCTATAAGCGGGATTTTCTAGTCCATATCAATCTAATATTTATCATCTGTAATTTCAATTGTGCATAAGTTCGAGCGTGAGGCCCCCATCTGCCTTATTGATTCGTTTTATTTAAGGTTATCGTTGTCATTCTGATTAATCAAGTTGCTGAATTTAAGGTAGAGGTTATTTGAAGATCATTTTTTTCCGTTTCAGGACACTTGAGTACTCAACCGCTACGAATTCGTCGAACAAACAGTCAGCATTCTGAGTCACGAATTACAATCATTCTAATTTTAATGAATATTGTCTACTTCCTTACCAATGGAACAGCGGGAGTATTTCTTCTCCTGCGTGTGCATTTAGTTCATCAGGAACTGTGGTATCGCTGGCATATGATGCATCGCCTCTTTGATGTCATTTCTACAATGAATAACGCTACCAACTGGTTATTCTATCTTTTATCTGGCACCAAATTCAGAACTAAGTTCCTGAGAGTTTTCTTATCCTGTTGTAAGAAGCAAAGACAAACATTTGGAGAATCTAACATTGGTGTTGTTGCAATGAAATTAGAGAGTGAAGATGGTCATAATTCAGTCAATATCGCTATGTCTAGTCTGTTTATTCATTCATGATGTCCGCTTCAGCAAACGCGTCAGCCAACATTTTTTCAATAAAGATTTTTACTGAGAATTTGTATCTTTTCATATTTGCTTTCTCAGGATATTGACTATGAAACTTATCAGTTGAAGCACCTATGACTGCAACCCAAAGATGGAAAACGGGCGAGACTTTCGGGCTCCAGTGACCGGCAACCTTCAGGACAACTCGGTCCGGCTGCAGGCAACCTTCAGGACAACTCGGTCCGGCGGCAGGCAACCTTCAGGACAACTCGGTCCGGCTGCAGGCAACCTTCAGGACAACTCGGTCCGGCGGCAGGCAGCCTCCAGACAGAACTACGGAAGCAGACAGGTTTCACACCAGTGCAGGAAGTCACTAAAAATGCTGATGAGGCTAATATTTAACCTTTCAAAATTATTAATCAAGAAAGGCCTATCAAAATTATTTAAGCCTGGCTGGCATATGCCTAAGGAAAAATCTTCTGTATGAAATACTATTGTCATTTACGGGATTAATAACATACCAAGCGCGCCAGTCATACGAGTATTAGAAGGCAGTAGAAGATGCTTATTAAAGACTCTCTGTATGAATGCGTTTCACTGATAGGAATAAAGTGCAGGTCTATCTCGAATAGCCGATTATTGCAATTTTGCAGAAAAGCTTTTTGTTATAGTCTCAGACAAGGATTATCTACGATAAATCCATGTTTCAAACAAAAAGAATAGCGAGAGAATGGTATTATGTATGTTTTCCAAACATCATACATACATTCAAACATTCATCTTCGTCTATAAAATGTATTTAAGCAAGGTATTGTGATGCAGGTACCGGGCTCCGGTATACATCAATTGATGATTGTAGTTAACGTTATGCAATATTTCATTACCGATGTTCGTACCGATGTCCTGTTATACACATTGGCCCGTATGCACGGCCTAGTCGCGACTTGATTTGGTATGCACAAGTCGAGTCTAGCCAGTCGCGACCAGCTGCCATTATAGAAAGGGAGCGACATTTCTCATCTCCGCATCACCATTGCGTCCTCAAGGTCACAGCGCGGTCATCGCTTGTCTTAACAACAGAAGCATTCACTGAATTTCATTGGCCGCTCAATAACCGAGCAGAAACCTTTGTGAGCACAAAACATTAGCACGTGTGCTTGGGTGATTATCTGCAGCTGACTGAGATGGTGAGATTGGCAGGATATCAGGTGGCGATGAAGAGTACAGCATTCAGGGAGGTTGTTAATTTTCTGAGCGCATGAAATCAACATGACTGACATGCGTAAAACTATGAAAGAAATTCATTCGCGGATATTCAGAATATCAGGACGCATGTTTTTTCACCTAGTAAAACAGGTGAAACAGGTAAGACAGGAATAATTCAAATGGCAATTAGATGGTTCACTGAAATCACATAAAGATCATTTGAATCATCATGCAATGCATGGATTAATGCATCAACATATTATGCATAAAAGGCATTTATAGACGTCTTGATTCTAACTTGATTAGGCCTATTTTATATGTTTTAGCAGCATTTGAACCTAGTTTGTAAGTTCTAATTAATGCGAACAAAATCGGAACACGGATCAAAATGTAAATGCGCAAATATATATGCGCAAGTAAATACACATAGTGCATATCAAACGTACTAATTGCAATCATCAAGTATCAAAAGTCAAGCTGAATCATGTCTCAATTGAAATACTAAATTGGTTTTGCACATATCAGCAATATATATCCAGTATATAAGCACATATATCCAATATACACTTTCTTGGATAAATTTTGTTCTGTTCTGCGTCTACATTTAAGTGAAAACGATGATTTTTCCAGCAACAGCATAGCGGTGGTACAGTACATTTCCACGTTCTGAAATAACTGAAAAAGTAACCAATAGCATTGATTTTTCGAAGCAAGTGCTTACAAAACAAGTGAATTTTGAAATTTTCATCTATTTGTCCTTAAAGGAGTTCATTTTCAAATGATGAGCGACATTAAAAATGATGAGCAGCACTCGATTAGGCAACTTCAGAGACAAGTTGGCATGACATGACTAGCTTTATACCAGCCTTGAAAAAACACGGAATTCCAGCTAGTCGCGACTAGGCTGTGCATGGAAATCTTAGTCGCGACTATCTATGAATCATTCACTGTCCTATCTGCGCCTCGAAACTGTCCAAAAACCAGCATAAGTCGCGACTTGAAAGCTCCTAGTCGCAACTAGGTTGTGCATACAAAATTACTAAAAATAGAGCTTGTCGCGATTAGGATGTGCATACGGGCCATTGTGCTCAAGAATGCTGCAAAATGATCACATAGTGCATATATCTTCTTCTGCTGTACGAAATCGTTGTTGTGCATGGTTTTAGCCCTATTCAATTGCAATTAGACCTGGAACTATTGTATAGCAATTGGTAATAGTATGTAGTTAACCAAGCTTAATTAGTAATTGACACAAATCGGATCAGGCTTACTTGAGATTTCGAATTCGAGATCTCGAAATCACCGTAGGAATTTTGAACTCAATATCCCGAGACTGAGAAGCGAGATCGAGATTGAATTAACTGGTTCAGATAGGCTTGAAGCATAGTTTCGTCTACAAGCACAGAGATGTCAAAATAGTTGCTAATATTGCGGTCGAAATGGCATCCATCCTAGAAAAAAATTGTACCAAACTAAAAATTGGCAGAGACATTCCTGACAGTACCGGTACTGACCTAAAAACCCATCAACATCCACCCAGGCACATTTATTTTACATGTCACTATTGATAGAATTTTGCAAATCACTCAGAATATGATCAATTGCTCATATGGCATATCAAGTTGAAGCTTATTATCAGGTAAGTTCAACCATGTCATTTTCCAGTCTCAGGAAATTATATAGTTCAAGTAATAATGATAAAGACAATAATACATGTATGTGCATGCATAAACATGGTTATATTTGTATAGTTGTCATGGTTATTCAAAGCATATCAAGTTGAAGCTCATCATGAAGTGAGTGCCACCATGTCATTCTCCACAGGAAATTATACAATTCAAGGAATAATGATTATGATAATAATACATGACATGTAAAAACATGATTATATTTATAATGTTGTCATGGTTATTCAGAGCATATCATATGGCATATCAAACTGAAACTTATCATCGTTGACTGCAGCCACGTCATTCTTCAAGTTAGTGAATATGGTAAATAAATAATACAATATCATATAATTCATTATTACATGCAAAACGCATTATGTTATCCATCGTCAAGTACTTACTTGCACTGTACGCCATCTAATGCACATGTGCCTTCTAACCCGAAAAATTTTGGTCAGCCAGATTGTATTGTCGGATGACGTAGTAATAATTTGTTTTGAAGAGTCACAAACTCATCCTATGATCCATGAACAAGTTGTTAGCATAGTGAGTCTACTGTTCTCCCATTCCGACCCCCGACTCTCTGATATTGACAATCGACATTATTCACCCCTCGATCAGAGCTGTAAATTCGGTTGGATACTCGTTGAAAAGGTAAGGATTCTAGCAGTTGTAGATGGAAAGAGGAAAAATCACAATTGGTTCCAATAACCACAAATCGAGAACCAGCTCCCTCAGATATCCTCAAAATCATTCGATGTCGATGCCAAAGAAATTGTTCAACGTTGTGTTCGTGTCGACAACATGAAAAATGAGATCGAAAGTTACAATATTATTCATGCCGAAGAAGAGTCGGACAATGCAGTCTTATCAAATAAGACAAAGTCATATAGTTTTAAATATTTTCGCAGTATTCGATTTGTATAAAGCTATATGAAAAATATACAAAAAGATAATCTGGACTTCACATCAACATAATTTTATTAGAATGAATGCAAGTTGCAAGACTTCCTCATGATCTATACTGCACTACACAAATTACACAAATTAGTCACAGTAAACACTGGTACAAAAGTAGGCTTACACAATATTGAGTTTTAATCACTTTTAATTGATGACACTTCAAGTATAATAAAGGCGAAATGAAGTAAGGATAGGTTGCTATGATTCTAGTTTGAACTGAGAGTTTTTTAGGCACACAATGCTTAATAAAAGTAAATATTGATTTGCGATAAAGTGATAACAAACAAAAAAAGAATTCAGGTCTTTAGCAACCTTAAATTCTTATTGTTATAGCCCACATAATTGCATTTTTACACTTGGAGAATGACATGGTTGCACTCACCTGATAGTAAGTAATCTTCATTTGATGTGATATAATTGATATAACCATTTGATATAACCATATTCTGAGTACCTTGCAAAATTCTATTAATACTGACATGTAAAATATATGGGCATGTATAAAAAATGTGCCAAATTGTTTAGGTTTGATCACTTTTTGAGTTATTATTTCGACCGTACTATAGCGTCAAGGTAGCGAATTCAAGATAGACATCACTTCAGTCTCTCAGTGCATTGTTTGTTGGGCGCTGAAATTTTCACACACCACAAATATTATGGTAACTTACGGCTCCAGATATTGGCTGTGGGAGTTTCAATGATACGCAAATGAACACGTGTACGACTAACGTATGATCATGACCTGGAGGTTGTTTGCTGAGACATACTGTACTTTAAAAGATTATATTTATCTCCAAATCAATTGACTAAATCTTATAACACAGATACGAAAGACTGATTACCTAGTCTCTAATTTTTCGCAGGGTAATGTAACCACTTTTAGGGGAAAGGTAACCATTTAGAAATATATAGAAAATATATTGAAAAATACCTATGTGAACATATTCGTGGAAAAGAGAGTTACGTGCGGTCAATAAAAGAGCAATTTCAAATAAGGAAGGAGGGGGGAATGAACCATTGATCCTTTTTTGAATGTTTATGAGTTATTTTCTTTGGATATCAATCTGATGCTGTTTGCTTTCTGAAGAAACTTGACGATGGTCTTTATAATTTTCGGAGTGAACGTCTTCATTAACTCAGGGGTTGCCAACTTGGGGTATGCGTACCCCTTGGAGGTACACAGAATATGGGAGATTTATCATTATTCAATTTTGCTTTCACTACTTTCCTGTTCATAGGTCAGTTGAACTTGAAATCTGTGCGCATTCCGCATTAGATTGTCATCATGTGGCCTTGAAGCAACCGTTGCTAATTAGCGACCACCAACTCGACCCCAACCATATACTTATATGAATGCGGATTCTCCACCATAGTAATGATTAAAAGCAAACAAAGAACTTGTTTGATGTTTGAGCATGGCTTTCGCTGCGGTTGTCAGTTACGCCTAGTTAAGTTTTTGTGTTATTCAATTACGAATCTCGTATATTTATGCGCGTAATTAAATTGTTTACTGTGATTGAATTCTTACTATTATTTATTTGTTAAGTGACGGTACGCGGAATAATGAAAATTCCTATGATTTTCTACGCAGCATTGAAAAGGTTGGGAGCCCTGCATTAATTCATGCAGCTCAGTTATGCTGTTATGTTTTCAAAACGGCGTAATTCTAAATAGTTCAAATCAGAATGGCTATCTTTCGCTGTGGAAATCCATTTTTCTCTGCGATAATGAGTTAACCGTATTTTTACAACTTTTGAATGTGATTTTTTATGGTATAATGAAGATAGTAGAAGATGGTATAATTTCCATCACGTACAATAGATGATGTTATTATCATTAATGCTGAATTAATAAAGTGGGTTCACAATTCTTGACAAAGCTGAAAGGATGATTTTATTCATAGGGGAAATGAAAGGAACGTGATTTTTCACCTAAAAAATATCAAAACTTCCAATTCAACACCTTGATTAGACCTCAACCTTCAATTCAACTTCAAGGATCTCGATGCTTGCACCTGGCCTCTGCCTCAACTCCGATGTATTGATGATCGAGGTCATGAAATTATCAAAGGAACGAAATTCAGGAACTTGGAATGCTCATGTCTCATGACGAAGAAATTCCTTCCACTGTTCTACAATTTACGACGGTACATTCCGCAAGAATTTCTTTTGATGGTATACTATTCGAATGTTTATTCGATCTTAAATTACTGTGTACGTATTTATCATCAAGGAAATCAAAGTAGCATTAAGAAATTGGAGAAATTACGAAAGAGAATATTAAAAGTCATCTTCAAATCATAATCATCAGAAGTTGACCTGCACATGAAAAATTACAAACACATGAGTTAATCATATGTATCGTTATAAGGCTCTTAACCTCTGTCACGAGCTTAAATACGAAAATGGCTGCCCTTATCTTTGTAAGTATTTGCAATTATACATTTGATGGAACAAGCACGAAAGGAAATGCTATCAATTTTCCTATGCCATATTACAGAACTAGCAAATATGTCAAAAAATTTGACTTTTCCGGTGCCACAGAGTAGCGAAATCACCGAAATATATCAGAAATGTCAGTAGGAATAAAATATTCTTAAAAAATGTTAGAAATATGCTCACTGGGTAAAATACTTGAAAGGATATCAAATTGCCTATCATTATTTACAAATTTTAACTAAATTGCCTGATACCCTGAATCGATCCAATTGCATTATGCGATATACTGTACTTCTTCCATGTCTAAATCGATCTTCGTGTACTCTATAAATGCATAAATTAGTTTAGACACTGCATGCATGACTCTCTTTTATACATACCCTGCATTTATTGCGATATATTCTTCCGACGCTTTTGTGAAATGTGGATTGACAATCTCTACAGTCGCTCGTACAATATGTCTAGTGCACCTCTCTTGCATATCTTATGCACACATGAATCTTGTACAGTGATTGTATTTGCAAAATATATATATATTTCTATTATTCAAAGATGTCCGCAACTTTTGTGGGCAATATTTACCCACTATTGCCCACAGTGTGTTTTCTACACCTGAGATTTTTGGCAAAGAGCAATAAGAATTCTGAAATGCGAGTAAACCTATACCTATATCTTGCAGTTGCCTACTGTAGTTTGCTCCCCTAGGGTGATTAAAAAAAGAATCAACCGACTTCACTGTGTTTTGCATCAATCAATTGAAATAACATGCGCCTTGAGATAAGTAAGTGTTTATTTCTGATAATGAAAATCATTAAAAACACCAAAATACAAGTCACTACAAGTAATATAACACTTGTAGAGAAAGCTAGCCTTATGGATGACGTTTTAGTAGCTCTGTGACCCTTTGCTCTGCGGTACGGCACATATCTACAGACAAGGTAGTGCAATAACAAGAAGAATCTACAGAGGGCTGCAGAGTGAGAACATTGTAATTGCCCTTAGATTTCCCGCCCGGAGAACCGGAGAGGAGTTGATGGGAAAGCACAATGCGTTTCCCAACAATTCTTTCTTTACGTGCGGATATTCTATGGTTAACTACATTTTTTTGTGACCTATATCTCTACTAAGATTTAAACTGATTTTTTCAGAACTATGGCTTCCAGAAGAAGTTATTTGCCACCCTGTTGTGATCCCACTGACGTGAGCATCGTCACCTTTGTACCGAATCTCTATAACGTCTCTCTTGGCTATAAAATATGTCAACTTATCATCAATACTGTAGATGAAGATGCTTTTGTATCTGAATTTGTGCATTATTCAGCACGCAGTATTTTCACAGATCTGTGATCATAAGAGAGACATTAGAATAATAGGATTTGGTTTTTCTAGACATCATCTTATTAAGACATATAATTCTCTCATGTATTGAGTATTGTTCTCCGTTGTTTTTAACTATGTCTTCATGCGACACCGCCAGGCTTGATATGTTTCCGTGTTCATCGTGTCATCTGTGGTGCCGACTGTCGGAAGGACTGCTTATGTCCCTTACCTCAAAGGTGACAGATGCTGTCACTAAGGTTCCTGGAATTAGCAGTATCAGAAAATCACATTCTTGATGATCTGTTACCTCCGATATCATCTTTTGGTAGATTCTTGTTACCTTATCGTCGCACGAAACGATTCTTTCTGAAGGTTTCGAAATCTACATTACGAATGTCCAAAACCAAAGCTTTAATTCCGACTTCTAAATGCTCGAATTACTCTACAAGTAAAATGTATGTAACCTTTCTTCACTTAACTTCTAGTTATTTGCAACCACTACTTGATTTGATGTAATGCATCGATTTTCACTTGGCAAAATATACATTCATTATCATTATTATTAAATAAAATGTTATAATCAAAACATTTAGATATATGCTGATCTAGAATTGTAGATAAATGCATCATAATGTACGATTATTTATTTTTCACTATGCGTATAATGTAGATATCCTGTCACTTTATTTTACATGTAACGCAGATTACTGCACGGGCGTGCAGTAATATTTTCATTATTGCACTGGTTGAATTATAGATTTCTATATAGATATATGCGATTGAATTATATATCCGCTTATTATTTCAGCTTAAGAGGTGAATGAGATAATCTTCGTGATATCATTAACAATTAAAATTCAAATTGTAACTCATCAAATACCATAGAATTAGATTAGTCATAATGGTCATGATATCAGTTAAAAATAAAATTACCTACGCAACCCGTGCAAAGATATCCATATTTTGCTTTCTCCTCGATCAACATTCTATGCCCTCGCCTTTCGGGCTCGTGCATAGATATGTTGACCTCGAAGAAAGCAATAAAGATGGATATTTTGCACTAGTTGCGTAAATAACTACTCATTGACATAATTAATGAAACGAACTATCATTGGCTTGAATTGAAGTTTTTTTCTCAGGTATGATGCAATATCTCGCTTTCTATGTATTACCATTCAACACATTAGAGAATGGAGATACTGCCATTCTATATATATATAATATGGACGCTACAGCCTCAAATATAGACTGTAGCGTTCGAACGGCTTACCGAAGATTTGCGAGAAGCTGGAATTCAATCGCGACGACCAGCTGTCATAATTCCATTGAGTTTTGAGCAGCGCAGAAGACGAGTTGCCTGGTGTGATGCCCATCGCTCATGGAATGACTATCACTGGCAGAAAGTCTTGTGGACCGATGAATCGAGATTCACTCTGGATTTCAATGACGGTCGTGTCAGAGTGCATCGTCTTCCAGGTGAACGCTTTGCCCCATGCTGTATTAAAGAACACGACAGATATGGTGGTGGAAGTGTTATGCTGTGGTTAAAGAAGCTAATGTTTCAAAAAATTTGTCCATGAATATTTTTTAACTTGTTATCAATGCGAAATTCATTTCGTTACTTTCCCCTCCTTCTGGTTGATGCACGGACTCAGGAATGTGTCTGCAGTTTATGACAGAAGCATCCAGGCCTCTTTCAGCCAAGTCGAGACTAAAGGACATCGAGGACGCAACTTATTGCCGAGATTATAATCAATTATTCATCAAATTCTTATGGGAGGAAGCATCTATTGAACATAGATTAGGACGAGATATTTGCATGAAAAGTGGTTGATTCATTATTTCTCCACAGGGGCTTACATTTCGCTATTATTTTTTTATTTTTTTTCGCTTCGCTCGTTCTACATTTTCAATGTCGTAGACATCGCTATAATCAATATTTCAAAATCTTTATTCTAGAATTAATTAGAAATGCATTAATTAGAATTAATAATATTAATTAAGAGAATTAACTAGATTGGCTAATTGCATTTTATAAAATCAAAATATTTGTGTGATTACTTTGACACAGCACATCACTTCACAAAAATTACAAAAATCTAGAAGAATTCGGTCCGCTCCACCACGCAGTGAGTTCTACATCTCTATGGCACGGCAACGTATTAAGGTAGAATATATTCCTTTCCAAACGTTGTTCATCACGTAAACAATTTCTGTAGAACGATGAATTTCGAATTTTCCATCAATATTTTCCTACTCACAGAGGCTTCGTGACTTTGTTCGAGAGCTGCAAACGAGTGAGAGTGACTGTGTTGAATAACGTGATGGAATAAAGAGGTAAATAACCAGTCAGGAAATTGCTGCAATTAAGTGTAGATAAGAATTTCGTCTTTTGGAAAGTTAATATCACATCAAAGTGTTGTTGCGAATTGACGGTTAGGCTTAAAGTTTCTATCATAACAATCATAGAACATGACTGACAATTTACAGCTATTAAAATTTTCAACCATAATTTTCAATGTGATCCACCGATCTATTTAGTCAGCTGAGACGAATTCAGTTTGATACGTAGTAGAATTGGCTCAATCCACGTGGTTGAAAGTCTCAGGGGTTGATCAATCCGGATATGAAACTGAGATTTCTGAGGCAGTTCTCTGAAATGAAGTATCAAGTTTCAAAGATAATTCGCATAATGTAATTGTAGGTATTTAAAGCCATTAAAAAATTCAAGCTTGTTGCTATGAAATATGCTCCAGTATTGAACAGACAGACCTATTTACACGCATGGTGAAGAATACTGAAAGCATTTGAAATCAGACAATATGCTGAACTTCAAAATCAACAAAATGATAGTACGCTTCAAACAATATACTCATTGTAGTTATGTGCTGACATTTGGGAAAATGTGCCTTTAGATTTTTTGTACGATTTAACGTTGAGGCGAGTTGCTTTGAACTTAGTCAACGATTAGATTTGCATTTGTGCCAAGTTTAGGGCAGGCATATCGTCTTTCATTTTCATGAAGAGCTAAAATAATTTCTAGTCAAGATACTGTTCATTCTCAGTTTTATCCAATGTTAATTGTATAGCACTGCTTCGCCGACACAATAGTATTATCAGGCAGGAAGATTAAAAGGTAAAAAAAGTAAAATAAAAAAGTACAAAATTAATATATCGACCATCTGAAGTGGCCATTACCAGAATTGTACTAAATCATAGCTATTTACTTAACTACACAAAAATCAAATGACATAGATACATGACTTGACTACAGCACCTAGTAGCTTATTTTTTTTTAAGTCTTGCGGAATGAAATCGAAATCACTTATACTCAAATAACTTACATGTATGCTACAAAATAAGAGCTATCTAAACAGATGAACCAATCAAGTAACTAAGGTCTCACTGAGTCACTTTGACCGTCAAGAGATGGAGAACGGAGCTTAATGAGATGAGTATCATTTCATAAATTAAAAGATCGTATCTGCTTGGACACTTTTTCAAACCTTCCCGTCACCGATGCACCACCGTTTTTCAAATTAAGCCGATCCGTTCACCGCCTTAACGGTTAAAGTGACTCAGTTAGACCTAGAACATCAAAGAACACCGATATTTCTTTGAGGAAGTAAACTATTAATATAGCCTAACTTCATTATTCAATCTCATAGATCATATTCCTTTTGTGACTTGTTGGTATTTTTGTTTCTACAATAGGCTAAAACAGGATCTTTTAAAAGAGATTTCACTTTTATAGCGTCAGTATAGCTTTTTGATTTAGAAGACGAAAACATAGCATTTAAAATGTCGTAAAAATTAGTTATGGTCGCTGATAGGGTCATGGCTCTATGATACTTGGAAGCATAGAATGAATAAATTGAAAAATATCAACAAATTACTTACTATCGAATAGACCAGGGGTTCTCAAACTTTTTATGAGGATTACCCATTAAATTCCCAAAGACTAACAATTACCCATTTTAGTGCGACTATACTCTGCAATTCATTTTCGAAAATTAGGCTATTCTTAACGTTTTATTACCCATTTTTATCAATAAAACGACATTATTTGGGCTACACTTTTTCATTTATCATTACCGTAAAACAAAAAAGTCGAAATAATTGTAGGATTATACATTCATCTCCGTGTTCGTAAATACTAACAAAACAATACTTTCAAAACTAAACAAAATATCAGAGTAAACTAAACTAAATGATATTCCAAACTAAACGAAATATCAGAGTAAACTAAAATAAATGATATTCAAAACTAAACGAAATATCAGGGGAATCTCGTCATTTAATGAGAAGAATGCAATTGTTTTTTTGCAATTAAGCGATCAATACGTGGACTAGTTTTCGAAAGTGCCAGTCTCAAGTCGGCGCCGGCTTGTAGTCGCGTGCGATACTTATCTTTCATGTAAAACAAGGCAGAAAAGCCCGACTCACATAAATAGGTTGTCGGGAAGGGCAGTAAAACTTTCAAAGCTCTACGAAACAGCTTTGGATAATCATTACTCGTTGATAACCAAAACGTTGGAAGATCTTGAGCAGAGAACTCTTCTTTGCTGACCTCATCAGCTCGAAGTTAGACGAATTCGTCTTTTGCATCATCACTATCCTCGATGCATGTTTCACGCGAAGCAAATGGTTGTTTAACCCAGACATCTGTGTTGCGGTGTGCCTTTGGGCAATAGCGTT
Source organism: Prostheceraeus crozeri (assembly GCA_907163375.1). Classification (NCBI taxonomy): domain Eukaryota; kingdom Metazoa; phylum Platyhelminthes; order Polycladida; family Euryleptidae; genus Prostheceraeus; species Prostheceraeus crozeri. The sequence continues at coordinate 131,297 of CAJQUW010000290.1, forward strand.
CTAGTTTTCCTCGAAGCTCTTGTAAATGTTCATAAACAAGGTCGGTTGGGCATGCTACCCCCGTTGACTGGACAATCGAGTCCAACGTTGTCAGCATCGCAACATTGCCGTTGTCAATCCGCCGTATCCACAGATCCAATTGAGCACAGAAACCGTCCAACTTTGATTGGACATCCAACAAGCAGGATCCTTGTCCTTGTAACGAGATGTTCAAATTATTGAGGGCACCAAATATATCACAGAGATAAGCCAATTTGGCCAGGAAAACGTCATCCTTGAATTTCTCGGCGTCACAATGGTCTTTAGTGGCAAGAAAATCAGAGATTTCGTTCCTGAGCTCGTACACTCGTTGAACTACTCGTCCTCTCGATAGCCATCGCACTTCAGTGTGAAGCAGAAGTCCAACATGTTCACTACCGACCTCTTCACACATTGCTCTGAAAAGCCTTGTATTTGTCGCTCTCGTCTTAATTAAGTTGATGCTTTTGATGACAGTGTCCATGACAATCTTGAGTTCATCGGGAAGAGTCTTTGATGCGATGACCTGTCGATGGATAGCACAATGAACGACGGTTATCGAAGGATTCTTTTCTCGGACACGTGCGACGAAACCCGATCTCACTCCAATCATAGCGGGAGCCCCGTCTGTGCATATGGCCTCGAGCTTATTCCAGTCGAGTTGATGAGCGTCGAAATAGTTGGAAACACAGTCGAAAATGTCGTAACCAGTAGTAGTTGTTTGGAGACAAATACAAAAAAGGTATTCATCCTTGAATGTCTTATCTTTCAACACGACGTAGCGGACGAAGCACAATAGTTGTGCACAATTCGCCACATCAGTGGACTCGTCTAGTTGAATTGCAAAGTTGAACGGAGAGGATCTTATCTCACAGATTACTTGCTCTTCGACGTCACCTGCCATATCGTCAATTCGCCGTCTCATGGTATCATCGGACACTGACACCTTTGATAGTTTCTTCGATTCTTTATCTCCACACATCCTTTCCGTCATTATCTTCGCAGCCGGCATAATAAGTTCCTCCGCCAATGTATGTGGCTTCTTTGCCTTCGCAAGAAGGTAAGCGACATCATAAGAAGCATGGACTGCATTACGATTTGTTACTGCGAAATGACCGGTCGCGTCTAGTCTTTGGTTTCGGACGATGCTTTCCTTTTTCAGAAAGAATTCTCGATCTTGATCCTTGTGCTCAGGATGTACATTGTCAAGATGGGCTCGAATTTTTCCCGGTTTCATGTTTTCACTAGAGAGGACCTTGTGGCAAATAACACACTGCGGTTTACTAACTCCTTTATCCACAAACTCGGTAAATCCATAGTCCAAAAATTCGTCCTTGTACTTCCGCTCAGGTTGCGGTATGACTTTCTGCTTCTTTCTCGGCGGCATCGTCATACGAAGTAAAAGACAGTTTGTGGTAGCAAAAAGTCGATGCGCAGAAAACAAGAGCGGCGTTCGAAATGTTGTCCTCGTTGGAGAAGTCTGTCCTGTGCACAGTGCGTGTGTAAGGAAGAAACTGACGAGCCAGTTCGTCACGTGAGATATGACATCGACACGGAAACTGTACTGACTATATATATATATATATATATATATATATATATATATATATATATATATATATATATATGTACAAAATAATTCTGCAAGTCATTTACTTTCAGAAAAACTGGCATTACCGCCCTTTTGGGCCGCAAGATATCTTTTTCTTTTGAAAAAAGGTGCTCTATCACTGCACTCGACGGCACGGGATATTCAAGTTCTACGAAAACATCTTTAATGACATCTGAAGAGAAAGCATTCAAACAATTTTTTCGGGTTTTCTCTCAAAGCAATCCTTAATTATAGCTTGATTACTTTTCTTTTTCTTCCTTCCTTTTCATACAGATGTTGAAAGAATTCACCAACGTCTTCTTCAACGTCACTTATACTTGAACTTCCTGGTTCCTCGTTAAGTAGTCGCATTTGCTTCTTTTCTATTTTTTCCAGCATATTGTCTTTGATTACTTGAGCAAAGTCAGTCGATTTTTTTCGAGGAAGAAGCTCGATCCACTTCGTGATCTTCAACTGGGGGTGATCTGCTGTTGCCACCAGATACTTCAGATCTGAGAACAAATAGTGGAAAATTTTCTTCAGTTCATCCATGAGAATATCTGCGAGTGGCCGGCAAGAAAGCAAAGTTGGATCATCTTTCATTCGGTTAGCTAGCAAACGATGAGTGATCGCAATCTCAACCGAAATGGTTGCGCAAAACATGTTGTCAAACTCCCCACCTCTGCCAATGATATAAAAAGTAGCAATTAATTAACTGCTTTCTGCTGCAACCAAAATTCGTTGATTGCTTTGCCCCTGTAGTTGCGGGTGCTCTTTATTAATAGATAATTAGGTAACTCGAAGCCGCTTTTACTGATGTAGGGCATTTCGGACATAATCGCTGTTTGATAGATAGCTTGAAACATGATTTAAAAGTAAAGACTGTCTCACCGATGATGGGAGCCGAATATGCAGTGGCTGTATGACTTTTACTTATCTTCATTACTACGGACCAAAGCAGAGAAGGTAGAGAAAAACTTGTCCATTTGAAAAACCATTTGAAGGGAGACCCTTCTTCTCAACTAACTCTAGTCATCCGCCATTGAGTGTGATTTTTATGCGATCGTATTAGCTATTTACGCAACTAATGCATATGATTGCTTCTTATAGCATTCCACGAGTTAGATAATATATTAAATGCCCGAACCCGTATAGGGTGAGGACCATTTACATCTAACGACTTCGAATGCTATGATGAAGCAATTTGATGCACGAGTTGCGTAGAAAATTTCACTTGGCGACGTGCTATGATGATCAAGGACGGATTGTGATTGACATAGGATAAGGATTCACTTCAGCTATGCAAATTTATGCATTTATCAATGGTGCAGGTACCTGATGATTATTTACTTCAGTTCAGCGGAATAATTAGTAAAAAATAACAATATTTTACAACAAACACACTTACGACAAAATATTCTAAATTTTCGATGGAATGATATATGATAATTTCAAAAACATAACATTTCATGAAACTAAGATTGATATTTCAGTTTTGAAAGTGTTAACATAGAAATCAAGTTTCCTATTCTTACCCTTTTGGAAAGTAACACACGTGACGGAAAAGTACTGAAAGTTTTATTAGAAATAAAAATTAACAACAATGAGATTAAATACACGATAGATCAGATTGCCATGCAAAAGATGTGCGGCTGGTAGGATTCGAACCTACGACCAAGGTTAACTAGACCTGTGCTCTAACCAACTGAGCTACGAGCCACTTACGCGACTCTGTCAATTGGCAGGATCAAACCCTCACGACCACACATCAGTTGTCAAGGCAATAATAATCAATGAATAAATAACACGTCACAATTGTGACCGCCGACATTAAGGCAAGTAGTGGGGATTGGTTGTACACCAAAGCATCTTAAGCCATGTCGTGAATGCAATTAACAACAATGAGATTAAATACACGATAGATCAGATTGCCATGCAAAAGATGTGCGGCTGGCAGGATTCGAACCTACCAGAAATATGTTAATTAAGATTGGGTTAATATATGGGGTTAAATATGTTAATTAACCAAGAAATATGTTAAATAAGATTGGGTCCTATATTCACTGTTAGCTTATCACCATACATTAGAATAATCATGATTATTGGCGTTTATCTACATTCATTGCCTGAAAATGGCGACGAAAATCTGTGACACACGTGACATCACGTGTGTTGCATATTCATCATTTGTTACGCTGTATGATTAATTGATTTGGGACCAATGATGTTTTTAGAATCATAGAAAATAGAGTCATGTTTTGTGGGCCACTTCCACTTTCCTCTTCTTGCCCGATGTAGGACCGAAACTTTAAAATCACTTCCATCCACCTGAGTTATTTCACCTGGTTGTAAACGCTTGTTGTCATTGCTAACAACAATCCAATCTCCTACGCGTGGCTTCCTTTTGTACCCTTTTAAGATCCAAGATTCCGGTTCGCTATCGGAACTAGTTTTGTACAACGAGATGAAGTTACCATCACGGCTTACGATGAAATGAATTTCACTAATGCGGGGTGCCACTTTCACCTCATTCCATGGATTCTCATGCTGTACACATTCATCAATTACACTGTGAAATATGAAATACCGATGCATTCCTCAGGCTACCCTTTGCAACTCGATAAAAATCGACTAAGTTCTGTACATCTCAGAGTCGGAGCCCTTGCTCATCACCCTTTGTATGACAAGAGACTTGGCTAGCCCCCAATCCCGTCAACGACTCCTTTCCCATGATCATGCCTGAGGTCGCGAAATACTGCCACTTCACGGTGCAAGCTAGCTTTTTAGACAGTATTGAAACCACTTTCACCATGTACTTGTTCTTGAATTCCGACGCTGGACTATCAGTGTAAATTATAAATTTGTCACCACTGGAAATGCTGCTTGCAAAAGAATCAACAAGGGTATTAAGGAATACGAAAGCTGCATCTTTTCCCTTATATTATGTGTCAGAAACAATCCAAAATGGTTTGCATGGACTGTCCCTGCTGCACAGGGCAGAAGTGAACAAATTGATGCTGTTACATGACCATGATGTAGTCTGTATCTCAGATTGCTACTCACAGCTATACGCCATTGCGAAGTCACATTGGAGAACATGCGTTTCATGACAAGACTTGTCATTTTCGAAGGATTGTGATTGTATGTGCTTCACTCTGGTGTGCTCCTGAAATTTAGCAATTCGAGGGTAAATCGAATCTCGAAATGAAGCTATCGTTGTTGTTGACCGAGAAAGATGAATACGACCTGAATGATCATTTTCCCATTGCTTCAGAACCAACCAGTCATCATCTTGACTGAGGTCCAGTTTAAGACCCAATTTGCATTGATCGCACTCTGCTCGCCAACACGGAGAATTGAAATCCTTACAATCACAGAGTACCTCAGACCAAAAAGAACTACTTTGATATCGAATAACCAAGGCGAGAAGTAGGAGGGCAAAGTTCTCATGTAGCTTACACTTACGTGATACGATGTTCAATGAAAGCTAATAGGAATCTTGCTAAAGTAAAGTAGACGCGGAGTGCTTCAAATGTAGTCATTGATTCCAAGTAATCGCACTTGTAACACGTGACGATTTTTCTGTAACACACGTGACGACGAGATTTCAAAAATTTCTTCAAGTTATTGATAAAAATACGAAATTATGATGCATCCTCCTTAAGCTGTCGAATACCTTTCATAATCAAGACTCGCAGAACTTTGGCAACAAAAAGATGAAAGTGACGTTTTCATTTTTTGCGATACAGCACACTTGACGATTTTCGGATGAGATTTTTTTAATGGTTCAAACAATATTTAGGCAATGAAACTTTACATACGTCGTGGAAACTTTCGAAATAGCATAACTGAAGCGAAAGATGCACATATTGTCTGAAGAATTTATCAGAGTGGGTATATATAGGTAGAGTGTCAACTCAAAAAAGTATCTGTATACATTGAAAATTTTTATATGAAAAGATTCTGTTTTTTGTGGAGATTGCGTTCCCGTGGTCCAAAAAATTATTTGAGCACTTTTGAAAAAAGTCAAATTTTGCCAATTTATATACTACCGAGATGACTCTCCTATATAAGTAGTATGAAACAAGTTGGACATCAAAAGGAATGAATATTTTCTAATAAGCATCCTAGCTTGGCGGAAATCAAGCTGATTATCAAGGGAATGTCATGAATTGTATTATAATGAAAGTCTTCGTCATATAGTAAATATATTAGGTAGAGTGGTAACTCCGCATTTATTAAATTCCCAATGTGTATACACTTTCGATTTTATCAAATGAACTCAAGGGAGATGAAGTCGAAATTGTTTCCAAATGTGAGATATGCAGAGTTCTGCAGCTTTGAAGAAATTACAGCGGAATCGACTGATCATGATAGTATAAAGCACATGGAAGTGATATTGAAACATCGCAGTGTTCGTCGTCTTTCAGCAATTATGAGAAGAGGAGTTTTTCGACGATGACTTTATTGTAAAAATTCATAAATAAATTTGACCGATATTTCAGACAGCACCGCTGTCCATCGTCAGGGCCTTCATGCAAGAAGTGACATACCGACAATCGCGACCGCAGTGAACAAAATCTAGTCATGAAAAATGACGCACAACACCGCAAAGAGGATGATGAAGATCACAGGCCTATTCCACACTACATAGAAATCGCGAACTACCAGTACTAATACTGACAGTGAGATAACTCGCACCAGACACCAACCTGGTATTTCACGTCTCCGCGGCAGAGTATTCAGTGAATAGGAAAAATCTAATTGGTACAGTAACAATAATTAATAATTATACTGTAGGCAATATATGGTATATACGCGTAATAGAAAAAAGAAGAAAAAAATACATTGGGCAAACAGGGAATAGTTTTCAAACTCGTCTTAAACAGCATCAAGCATCAGTTCGCCTTATTCAGCCAAACAAGTCTGCTTTGGCTGAACATGCCATCGAAGAAGGCCATTTTGTCGACTGGAGCTCGGCAGAGATAGTATGCCATGAAAAGAACTATCTTGAACGTCTATTTTTGGAGGCATGGCATGCGAAAAGAAATTTGTGTCTCAACCGATGTGACCTCCCTATTTCGCCTTTATATGATGAATTGTAATTGTCATTCCTTCTCTTTTTTCTTCTTTTTTCTTTTACGTGTATATACCATATATTGCCTACAGTATAAATTTAATTATTGTTACTGTACCAATTAGATTTTTCCTATTCACTGAATACTCTGCCGCGGAGACGTGAAATACCAGGTTGGTGTCTGGCGCGAGTTATCTCACTGTCAGTATTAGTAGTACTGGTAGTTCGCGATTTCTATGTAGTGTGGAATAGGCCTGTGATCTTCATCATCCGCTTTGCTGTGTTGTGCGTCATTTTTCATGACTAGAATTTTGTTCACTGCGGTCGCGATTGTCGGTATGTCACTTCTTGCATGAAGGCCCTGACGATGGACAGCGGTGCTGTCTGAAATATCGGTTAAATTTATTTATGAATTTTTACAATAAAGTCATCGTCGAAAAACTCCTCTTCTCAGGAAATGATATTATTTTACTGATTGTCCGCGTCATGACAGCCTTGGAGAGGTAATGTTTGTTAAATTAGCAATTGACCTGCTATTGCCTTCATGCTGAGCCTCAAGAGAATCTTCTTAAGCGTGATCATATGACAAAGCAACCTGCCACTGGTACAGCAAAATAACAATCAATGACAATGATTTCAATTGACTTTGAAAGATGTAAATGGTTCCACATCACCATTCAGATTCAAGAAGTGAAACATGAATTTAGTGAATCATAAAATCATGTCGATGAAAACTGAATTAAAAATTTGACATTTCAGCCAAGAAATCACGAATAATACCGTGACTTTTTCATGAAGACTTCCATAATGATGCGGATCACGAAATTCCCTTGATAATCAGCTTGATTTAAGCTTTGTTCGGATGTTTAGTAGCAAATATCATTCCTTTTGATATCCAACTTGTTTCATACTACTTATATGGGAGAATCATCTCGGTAGTATATAAATTGGCAAAATTTGACTTTTTTCAAAAGTGCTTAAATAATTTTTTGGACCACGGGAACGCAATCTCCACAAAAAACAGAATCTTTTCATATAAAAATTTTCACTGTATACAGATACTTTTTTGAGTTGACACTCTACCTTTATATCCCTACTCTATGGTCTTCATGAAAAGATCGCGATATTATTCGTGCTTTCTTGGCTGAAATTTCAAGTTTTAATTCAATTTTCACCGGCATGATTTTTATGATTCACTAAATTCATATTTCATTTCTTGAATCTGAATAGTGATGTGGAACCATTTACATCTTTCAGAGTTAATCAAAGACAATGACTTCATTTAAAACCAAAAATGAGATATGCAAATTTTTGCAGTTTTTTGCAGAAATTGCAACGGAATTGAGTGATCATGATTGTAATGCAGAAGGAATGATGGTATTTCACAGATTCTCGTGACAGCCTTGGAGATTTAATGTTTTGCTAAATTAGCAATTGGATGGGTTCCTATTACTTTCATGCTCAACCTCAAGAGAATTTTCTTTAGCGTGATCATATCACAGGCAACCTGCCAGTGGTACAGCAAAATCACATAATCAAAGACAATGACTTCATTTATGTGATTTTGCTGACACACACATATGATGTTTTTATGTGACGGCACATCAACGAACCCATTAAGTGTGCAAAAATGAATTCCTAATACCTTACAGAGATAGGAAAAAAAGTCATGCGTCGCTTGCGGATTAATGTGAGTTTCAGCAAAGTGCTTCGATTGCCAAAATTCCTTTAGGTTCGAAGAATTCAGATCATTGCCCACAAGTTTTCTCCATAATGTTGGCCCTTCCGATCATTGTTAAAAAAGTAGCAGGCGTATGAAAATTAGTTCACTTCCTCTCCTCGGCATTTCTCACTGTATAGTGCATACATTTAATCGAAGCCACGCATCGATGTGTGTTTTGGTGTGTGCGAAGTGATATCACATCTCGCACGCACCTCTCACTGGCTCTGGTGTCTTCAGCTGACAGCTTATTGTTTGCCATTTCCAATAGCAAGCGATCCACGAAATATCCATTCGAGAAGGAGCAAGTTGTCTAATTCTGTGATGTGCCATTTCGATATTAAGGCTACATGCAATTCTTCCTTTCTAGGAAACCGAAGCGCGCGCAGATGAATCTAATTCAGTGATTCCATATGATTAGCTGCGACATGTATCAGCTTCCTCCTCCTCATTGTCACTAGATGAAATAGCTATCAATGCACCACCATCGATAAACTCGTAGTACCACTCCTGCTTTCTTCGTCGTCGTTTTTCACACCATCACCACCATCTCAATCGTCGTCATTATAGTCATCCAAAATGACAGTCAAGTCGCATTCCTGGTCTGTTTCCTCAGAAATATCGCCAAAAATAGGACATTAGCTTCTAACTTTGCTTTTCGCGACATATGTAGACAATTGGATAGACAACCACGAGAACAATGAATATCTGAACATTTTATTGGAAGCCTGTCACATCGGTGGAGCAATGAGCACACCCCTGTTATGTTATAACACCGTTGTGTCCCGCTGAAACAGCCGTTTGTTAGAGAACTTCAAGCAGTTATATTCCCAAACCAGCTCTATGAACATAACGCATAGTTTAGTGGAGATATCTCTGGTCTTCCAGTGATCTCACTGTATTATATGAAAAATATCACGCGGAAATTTGCATGGATTCTTGAATGACTAAATATCACATATACACAGTTTGAAGAGCTGGTATTCAACGGAAAAGGCTTGTTAGGGTGTCGCTATAAGCACATAAAAGAATTGTCTCAAAATTTTGCGAAACGGAAGCTTGTTTTTTTGAGCCTTGTTTTTTCCGGCCTGCGGCCGTCGTTTGTTATGTTGATAATGCTTTCAAATATCGTTTGATATCCTATACTTAATACATGAAATTCAAACATGGTTATCATGGATATAACAGTATTATGACATGACATGATATAAAGGATGTAGTATCCATACAAAGAAGGCTAAACAAAACATGGAAATCAAACATGTACGCAAATGATAGTTATAACTAACAAAGACAGAGATACTTCACCTACGCTGTCTCAGTCTGTGCATCGATTGTCCTCACACGTCACATGCGCTGCATCTATCGAAGACGTGTGTGTTTTATGTGAAAATTCAACTCAATCTACACTAACATCATCATGATGAAAGCAAATTTACTGAAAGCATTAAATCTGAAACAGAAGCTTTCACATTAAGAGCTTTCTTCAATTCGATCAACTCAAAGTTTCGAAAATGATTTTGATCAATTGAATCTAGCAAATTCAACAGTTTCATGAAAATGTAAGGCTATGCGTTGCAATGATTCGTTGCAATCATAGAATCAGTTATGAATTCGAAAAAGGTTGGCAACTTTAGCAGCAGCTTGATTTTACTTTAGGCTCGTCATTTCATACTGATAAATTCAGTTTTGAAGAGGCTACATAGCTGCCGGTACGTGTAGCATTATTTTATTTCTACTTAGGTAGGCCCATTTACCTGCTTTCATTTTATCTTCTGCAGGACTAAATAGAAGTGCTATTTTGCGTTTAATGAATAATCAAAATAATCAATATTAATAGGACTACAGGCCGCTTTGACGGACCTTAATAAAACTTGAATAATTTTCATGATCTTACAAGCAGTGGGCCTATAAGCATATTTTTGAATAAGCATCATAGGCCTACAGTGTAGTTATCATATAATAATTATGATGAATGCATCTTTTTCTTTTAGCCTATTTCATTTAAATTTGATCTGATGGATACAAATAATGCAAATTGCCACCCTTCTATATTTAATAATAATAATAATCTGTATTTGCAGACAAAATAGATGAAGGAAACAGACAAGAAGACATAATGGCAAATACAAAAGCCCTTTAGGGCTTCAAATCAAACAGTTACAAGTAGGTTTCTGAAATAAGCTTGTGCACGTCACCTGTCATTCCTCTACCAAATATCAGCTCTAGCGAAATATGAAGAGATGCTTTTCTTGAACTTTGTTATTGTACTCACTTTAATTTCTTCCATCTTTAATGCATTCCAATGAGATACAATTTCTACAGTGTAGAAGTAGCTATAGTAGTCATGGTGTGCAAGCCTCGTTTCCAGTTTGAAGTTGTGGCCTCTATTTGTTTGGCAGCAAGCCTGTCGAAATAGTCGTTGAAGTCTACATTAACATAGCCATTAATCATTTTAAACAAGAAAATCAGACGGTATCGCAAACGACGAGACTTGAGGCTAAGGAGGTTGAGCTGTTGTAGGCGAGATCTGTAAGAAAGGCCTCTTAGTCTAGGAAAGAACAAGCTGAATCTTCTTTGTACAGATTCAATGGAGTCCGAAGCGTAAGAGTATTTAGGATACCACACTAGAGAGCCAAATTCAATAATAGATCTCACTTTGGCTTTGTACAACGTAGTAAGAGCGTATGTATCTCTAGTACTTGTATGTGTGGTATACAGAGCTGGAAAAATTCCACTGAATTTTTTTAATTCCAATTCCAGTCGAACCAGTTCAATTCAATTCCAATTCCATAATGATATTCAATTCCGATAATTGCATGGCGCGTATATGTTAATGTATCTAAAGTTTCCTCCTTTCAATCTAACCCATGTGCCCGTATTCTATCCTCGTTATTCCTGTGTGTCGTTCCTATGTGCGTTCTCATGTTCATAGTTCACATTCTTGTGTACATGTACATGTATATATGTAGCCGGTCAGCCTACGCCATTTTCGTTTCGTAAACGAGATATTCAACATCTTGTGAAAAAGAGAAAAGAAAATTAACGGTCAGCAAAGAATCAAACGCTGAGAGAGAGAGAGAGAGAGAGAGAGAGAGAGAGAGAGAGCATGGAAATTAACAGTACCATAGAAACGCAAATTGTGCGAGCTGGTTTCCATGTTTTCTTATTTGTATTTATATTTATCAAGCCAAATTGTGATCTGGATTGCTGCCCCTTGTCCAAAGATCATACACAAAAGCAATAGTGAATTACAAAATACTGCGGCAACAGGATGACAAAGAAATCCTTTAAAACGTTCTGTACGTTCATCATTTTGAAATATCGCTCCTATAATCTATCAAGAGTATTATCAGTCACATATGCAACTTGCAATGTCGATTTACAATAGTTTGACTATGATACAATGTTTTATCTACTATTATACTATATTATTATACTATTATAATATTATATTATACTATTATCTACTTCTATGAGAGAGAGAGAGATGCGAATAAATCTATTAATAAACTGACAGAAGAAAGAAATTCAATGTGCGAATAACGTGATTGTTGATGAAAGAAAAAACGACGATAAAAATGATATCATGAAAACTGATTAATGGTCCATGTTAAAAAAGGAGATTAAAAATTCCGTGATAAGAACGAAATGTGGTCGGGTCGAAAGCTAACGAGCAGAGATTAAAGGAAACTCTTTCAATTTTCAAAAGAAAGTGGATTTATCGTCAAGTGTCAAACATTTGCATAAATTAGAGACGTTGAGAAATTGAAACAACAACTACCAACAGCAACATATACGACATCTTCAGTAGCTATTAGAAGAACTCCGGGCTCTCGCGGTGTAACTTGACTACAGAAGTAACAACTATAACTGCCTACCAGCGAACAACAACACAGTAGCGTATGCGGCAACACATCAGCGAGCGCGATTGAAGATTGACGGTATAAATGACACTGATATTCATGATATTGATGATATTATTTTGGTATAAGTGAGTCCGATCGAATTGAAGTGAATTCAACATCAATAAGTGAACTGCAAGTTTAAAGTTTTTCTTTTATCGTTGAGTATCGTATTTGTATAACTATAGTCTTGAAAATTAATATTGTCAATTGATGTGATTGGAAGATGAATAATATTTCACGCCATTTTAATTGAATCATTAATTATTAGAATAATTTGTTGACACTGTCTATATTGTGATTTGAACTGACAGGCTGCCTTTAATGCAGGGTTAATTTTCCTCTTTCCAAACCAATTGTTTTTCGTGTGTACAACAATTAAGTTAATCTACAATTTTTGCGCTTATCCAATCAATAACTAAATTCAACAATTGTTTTATTTTGATTAATTATCTTACCTGATAAATAACTAAATAACAGATTGAACAAAGATGATTATCTTTCATTGTTTGCTTAATTGCTGAATTAACATTGTCCGAGGGCTGTAGGCCCATCAAAGTCAAAATTAGGAGTCTTTATTCAACAATAGAATAAAACTAGCTCTGTCGATCTATCTCTCTCTCTCTCTCTCTCTTATCTCTGCGTGCAGTTAACACAACGGCCGAGTACTGTGATTTCAATTTTTGTACAAATAGATTTATCACAGGTCTATCGAAAAAGTGGAATTGAGGTTTATCAAGGTCAATTCCAATTCCAGTAGATTTAAATATCGTCGATTCCAATTCCAATTCCGACGAAAATGGAATTAATTCCGGGTCGGAATCTTTGGGCTCATTAATGTGAGAAAAAGCCTTGCTGTTATTATAGATTTTTTAACTATTATCCCAAAATTTCGCCTACATAGAATCCCGCTTCAGGGGATTGAAAGGGAGACAAGCTTTGCAATTCAAACTTACATGGTGACATGGATATGTATAAATTCATGAAGGGATTATGTTAGACATAAACAACACATAGATAGAGATAAAGTCTACCATAGAATTATAAATGGTGTATCAGCACTTATAAATGAATTATGAAGGTCACAAATGTTCCTGAATTATAAGTATAAAAAATGGCGGTATTGTTCTTTTTCTTCTTTGGAGTTTATATGCGGTGAATATTTCTGGATGAGTTGGGCTTCCATTAAACGGATGTTTGTGTTGTCTCTATCGTAGGATAAAATCTCGGTCTCGATATTGTTTGTTGCACATTTCTGAAGATGTTTAAAAATTGAAGAGCTCTCTCTGGTAATATGTTCTTTTATCCGTACATGAAGTTGTCTGATTGTGCTCCCAATGTAAAACTGTTGACACTTATGGCACGTGACTTTGTACACTACATTTTTCTGAAAACATAGCTTGTTATCTTTCAGTGGATATCATTTGGCAGTTGTTTATTGTTCTGTTTTTTGTTCTCAAAGCCGACCTCAATGTTGTTTGTGATTTTTGATCCAGACCATTAAATCCACTTTGGGCTCATTATCTTATGAAAATATCTATTCACAGATCTAGTCTGTACTAAAGCAGGAAAGATCATAATTGGAATAGATTTGAGCTCTTTCACGTGCATTGGAGTAAATATTATCTCCCGCGCGGGGAGTAATCTGCTTTACAGTCAAATAAAGTGATAGGATATCTACAACACATGAACGGAGACAAATAATGAATTTTGAATATAGCAGTAATTATGTGTGTGCATAAACTTGTGTAATGTAACTGTAAATAAAACTTTTTTCTAATATTTCAGTTTGTAATTTTTATCCCCGAACTCTTCAAAGTGCTCTTCATAAAAACAATTGAAATGGAATTGATTTCTAAAGATAAATCTTAAGGAAAAGAATGAGAAAAATTGCCTGATCGTGAAAAGCATTTCCTCTGTCAGGTGCTGTTGTCGAAGAGGTTTGATTTTATATTGGCATGAGACGATGAATGATAAGCTCTTGTTGGCAATCTAAAAATCAAAGGAATAATAATTCATTTCAAATCCTCAATACTCATTCACCGAGCAAGGATTCTGGATAGCAATCGGAACGGATTTCGACAAAGAAGTTAGGAATGATAACCCGTGATTGTCAACATTAGCTCATATTTCATTGGAAGTGTCAAATCCGAAACACAAAAGAAATTTGATGACATTTGAAACTATTGGAAAAATAATATTTGCGTTTGAATTGCTAAGCAGTAACATGCTACCCTTTGTCATCATTGAACACGTCTCTTTTTTTATTCATGTTCATCAAATTTTTGCAAAACCTGCAGTGATCGATGCAAATAGTCGCATGATAAATAGTATTTTAGTTGCAAAATTAAGACTGCAACTCATTAGAAATATGAAGCAAGTAGTGGACTAAAAAATTTAGATGATTTAAACAAAGTAACAGGATTGCCATAAATATGTAAGAGACGTCGGTTAATGGACATCAGGATTTCCACAATGATAGGCCCATTCTGTGAGCAAATATTTTCAAAATTACTGTCTCAATAAGTTCAAACGTTTTCAAATTAGATGATAAAATGTTTCAAATTAATGAGAATGTTTTTCTAATGAAAGATATGGGCTAATGGAATCATTTGAAGCTTCACAAAATCAACAGTAAAGCTTACTTACATACGCTAAAGCATCATAAGCAAAAATTTTATCATTTCTGTAAAAGTCTTGATGTGATGCACGCAGTTAACAATGCTCCCTCCGACATGCATCCTTTCTAAGAAGCTGACTTATTTTGAAGTTACTCCTGTTAATTTTTCAACTCACTGAAGCACATATCCCTATTAGATGCAGTCTTAATTATTCATCTCCGGCGAGATCATACAGGAATCACTGTGAATATATTTTGGAACAGAAAGATGTCCTCAGACTTGTACAATTTGAGCCCAGTAATTTCTTGGAAGCCGTAGAAGCTGCGTTTCGCCATACAAGGGCTCGTCAGTGCAGCTCGGAATGGCCAAAACTAGCTTAAGTATCTATTCATTTTAGTATAAAGTTGGATGAAATGTATTTAGACAACTAATATAGTACACTGTTGACAGCTTACATTACAACAGACGAATAATGTCACTAACTACTTTGACTGGTTTATTATGTAGTGTGAAGCATGCCCCTACACTAAGTTTTATTAGCGGTCGAACAATAAAACCATAATGGCACAAATCGATGTTTGCAT
The DNA here is from genome assembly GCA_907163375.1 of Prostheceraeus crozeri. Classification (NCBI taxonomy): domain Eukaryota; kingdom Metazoa; phylum Platyhelminthes; order Polycladida; family Euryleptidae; genus Prostheceraeus; species Prostheceraeus crozeri. Next base: position 146,813 of record CAJQUW010000290.1, read on the forward strand.
GCGTCTAGGTCTGCATTTCATCTTAGCGTTCTAAATCGAAAATTCAAGTTTTTTATACCTACTCATAATCCTTTGGTGGAGGCCCACCTCCATAATCTGTTGAAAAGCCGCAAGCTCATAAAACTATTTTATTCCTTGCGCACGCTTTCTTTGAGGGTAGACGACAGAATGAAAGCTGCAATGATCACAACGGACGGACGAATTGCGATTACGAACACAAAAATGGCATGATCAGTCGGTCTGACGCAAACAGGAATGATTCGTGTTCGTAAGCGAAATCCTTCCATCCGTTGCTATTATTGCCTTCAGTGCAGTGGTTCTCAACCATTTATGTTTCATGCCCCCTTCCAAGTTGATCATTTTACTGTAGCCCCCTTGTTCCTTAGGCTACTTAATTTTATAGTCAATTATTTCTTCTTTCGGTTTCGATTTCTTTGTAATGGTGCCATCAGATTGTATGTCTTCAATATTTACGTGATACACCTCATGTCAGTGTTCAATTTTTATTCTACAAGAGATGCTCTCTTTTCATTTCTAAGCTGATTTAGTAATAGTAGTAGTAGTGGTTTATTATCATCGATTGAAAAGCGTACAATACATATCTGTTTACAATACATATACAACATCCATTAAAATTCAATTTCAAGATACAAGACAAATTAGAGAATTTTCAAGTCAAGGGAACGTCGTTTTCTATTAGTGTTAAAAGCGGGAAGAATGAACGGGACCGGGTCAACGTCCATGTATAAAAGGATCGGAACTTTTGCGTGCTAGGTAATATCTGAGGAATCAGTGGGTACAGTATGTGGGATTGATTACTGCGGATTTGCGTAAAAAGTTTCTTTGATATAGACATTCGTCTGATAGCTAGGCAATTCCGAGAACAAATACAGGAATGGCAAGTCTCTCCAAAGAAAATGATGCGATGCGCCCGTTTATCAATGCGCTCCAAAAGTCGTTCGAGGACCTTGTTGATGCCACAGAATGCAGGACAGGCGTATTCCATTATTGAACGGACATAAGAACCATAGATCGTATGGAGTTCGTTGACTGTCATGTGAGGTCGATTTATGTTAATGTACATGTAAGTACAATATTTTTAGGAGACTTGAATTTTGAAACAATAACCAAATGACTATTGGAGTTATTTTTTTCTCTAAATTTGGAAGTGGCAGGCTAAACAAATCAAATATACACTTTTAATGAAAACAAATCATTATTGAATGAAACAAAGGGTCAGAAGCATAATTAGTTAGGTTAGAGGATGACCCCATCACCGATTGCTGTTTCGGTCAGAAGAGAAAACACCAAATTCTCTAAGCGCTTTCAGTCCGCACAGCTTATCATCTTCAGAGAGAGTGGTCTGACCTGCAGACCAAGTTACATCAACGAGTAGAGATCAAGTGCATGTACATCAGGCAGTCATCAGATGATCAAATCCAATTATTCCTATGAGAACGTCACTACTGCAAAATACTGGTAAGTAGAAGTTAAAATCAGGAAATTATCTCCAAAGTCACGAAACAACCTAGAAAGAAAAAGTAAAGTTATAGAAATTCGTTCCACAGTCCTCCAAGGTCATGCTTTGTCTTGTTCCCCGACCTGAAGTGCTTGGACCACATAGCCTCTTTGATTACCCTCCTTCGCCAAAACGGCTCTTTGTCAATGGGACACATACTCGCCATGTCAACCCGATGGCCGATGGTCCATTTAGATTGCGTGTTTTGCCACTTCAGAATGGTCCACGTCAAAATGTTGTACTGCTCTTTGATGTTCTTTCTTCCTCTCCTCCAGATCCTAAATCTTTTGGTGTGGTGTACAGGATTCCATGTAAGGATTGTGGTTGGAGTTACCTAGGTGAAACATCGCGTTCTCTGGAAAGCGCTTAGAGAATTTGGTGTTATATCTGATAGAACAGTTACACAGAAAAGTAACACCAAAAGATTCAATGGAATTTCTGTTCTTGTCCCTTAAGGACAAGCTTTTTGATTTTTGGTTTTGTGTTTGAAGTGGATATACGGATGTCATTCCGAACATCAAGGCAATTTCTATATTTATCTTTGATTAAGACTAAATTCGCTTCTCCTAACGGACACATCTGTGACATATAGCTCTTATTGTTTTCTTGTCCTACGACATTCACACAATTTCCTAACTTAATTTACAGCGGTGTGGCTACACATGTGTTTCACCAGCGTGAAATCAGTTGATTGATCAACTGACTAAGTACAAAAACAAAAGATACTTGCTATGTAGGCCTTACATACTACATTACAGTGTCCTCTCGTGGCCGCCAGCAAATTGTCCACGGGGCCCCGGCTGAGAGTCACTGCTTTAATCGTCGTCTACCCTCAAAGAGACAGCGTACGCATAAGGGAATAGAATAATTTTATGAGCTTCCGCCTTTTCAATATATTATACTCATGTGAATTTGGCACTATTTACATACATGTAGGTAATGGAAAACATGCATAGCCCGTAATTCTTTAATGCAACCTCGGGCTCTATTTCATTTTTGTCTCTCCTTTGAAGACTTGGATTAGGGAATCTGGTTCATTAAATCATTGGTAAAGGTATTTTCTTTATATATATATATATAGAAAATATAAAAGGTAAAACGCAGTATTCAGTACATACTCATTGACACAATTAATGAAACAAACTTCAATTCAATCCAATGATAGTTTGTTTCATTATGTCAATGAGTTAGATCTAGTATTTTTATTCGACACGTTCATTTGTTCGACAAGATATCTTTAAAAAGCGTTCATTTCATCGACAGACAACTCATGCGCAGAATTCTATGGTACATTTTGTTAATGCGCTCATTTGTTCGAAAAAATTGATCATCGGATATTAATGTATTACTTTTCTTTGACATGCTAGATCATCTATGGCATAAATCATGGAAATCCCAAACATTGAATTCTATCTATGTGCATAGAAAGATCTCCAGTATGCATTGTCTCATAGACTTATATAACTTTCCATGATAGTCGATATATACTAGATGCTCAAATAAAAATTCGAATGGGATGTTTTAGATAACATAACTTGCGATATTCATTAGTTTGCTTCCGTAATTTGATAAGATGGAGGGAGTTTCAAACAAAAGCATCAAAAGATGAACCTCTGCTTATTTACTTGTAATGAATATGCCTACATTAATCACGGTAAGAGGAACGACAAAACCCATTGGAAATGTATTAAAGCTAATTCAAAGAAATGCAAAGCATGTAAATCATATGAGTATAACTAAAAGTGTGTCGAACAAATAAACCTGTTGAACAAATGAACTGTCGAACGAATGAACTTGTCGAACAAATGAACCTGTCGAACGAATGAACGTGTCGAACGAATGAACTTGTCGAACAAAACGACCATCCCCATATAGATATATATATGATGCAGTGCATTATATTTTTAGATTAAAAAATATAAATTGTGTAAAATAGTGACTATCATTTTCTAGTGCTCAACTTTTACATTTGTGGAGATGTAACAAAAGTAGACAACCTTGGGTTCTAGATATTAGAGCTACAAAAGCAGAAATCAGTGGTTTCTTGATTTTGCAGCAAGCAACCTACTGAGTTTTTATAACCTGCAGTACATGCGGTCATCCTACGCGGTCCTGGTCAGCCTACGCGGTTAATACGGCATATAAAGAATGCTCTAAACTGGTTGACAGAAAGCTACAATTGAACTTGTATTTTTATTTAACTGATGTTATCATGTGTGTGCATGTGCTAGGTGTGATTATTATTGTGCTTCCCAATTTTGCATCGTTTTTCTCAGGTTATCAGCCTATAAATTGAATCGCTGACATGATGTACTACATACGGCACCAGCGATGGCAATAGCATGTTATTCGTAAGTTTACTATAGGCCATATGCTTATTTCCTTTCAAATTCCTTTCACTTACTTGCATCGACTATATTTAGACTTCTTTTTAAGAAGAGTGAAAATAATAGGAATTGATTTGTTGTCATGCTAATGCAAGTTCGCTTGACATTCCCCTACTTTCTATTTACAATGAGGCAAGGCATTTTTCATGTTTGTAGAGGAATCATTCGATAGCAAGGCCTAATCAAGAATTCTGCATGGACTAAGTCATAGAGCAAATATATACAGGTAGAGTGTCGATTCAACAAAGTATCTGTATGCAGTAAAAATTTTTATATGAAAGGATTCAGTTTTTTGCGGAGAGTTACGTTCCTGTGGTCCAAAAAATTATATGAGCAGTTTTTAAAAAGCTCAATTTTAGCAAATTTATATACTATCAACATGAGGCCCTTTCTAAGTGGTATGAAGCAAGTTGAATGTCAAAAGTAATGAATATTTGCTAACAAGTATCTTCATTAAGCGGAAATAGCTGATGATCAAGGAAGTTACATGAACTACATTATGATGCAAGTTCCTGTCATTAACTATGCCTTCACGTCATTAACTATGTTATTGTTTACATCTGGCAAATAAAAACATTACTGAGTCATCCTGGTTCAAGCTCAAAAGACGTAGTGATTGCGAATTCATACTGTACGAGTATTTTTTTCTTTGATATTGAAGTCCTAGCGCTTTTATGATGTGAAATTTTCATGAAAATCTCTATTACGAACCTCTGCTTCGTTAAATGAATTTCTCAAGGAATTGTCAATGCGCTGACATTGTTGCATCTCCCTGGAAACAGGCTCATTGAACTCATTTAACACGTTGAACGCTGGAAGTTTTTGCTGGAAGATCACAAAAACTCATTTCAACATAAAGACAAGGACAAGTAAGAGATTTGAACTTGTAAGTCTAAGATAGTGTGTTTAAATAATCTCATGCCTTTAAGAAGAAATAAAACTAAGATGCATTTGTCAATTGTTGGATGTGGTACAAAAAGCAAGTAAATTTTTCAGCACAAGAAATGAATTTTAGAAATAAAAATACTTACAATTTACATTTCCTATATTTTGGATTTCAACAAGATTGCGTTTAATGATGATGAAGGTTTTGTCATTTCCCTTGTTGAATTTGATGGAACATTAATTCACTTCATTATGAATTGATTTTCTCCACTTCAGGTGTTGCAACAAGATAGTCTTCATGTTACTAATTTTTCAGCAAAATTCTCGAGAGTTTAATGAAATAATGCACTGTGTTCAACAGACTTCATGTTCAAAAAGATCATCAAATTAAGTTACCATCAGAATATCATTGTCTCTTTTTATATAAACATTTTACTGAGCATTGAAAATCTCAATGTTCGCGGCAAGGAATATGCATGCGCTGTCGTTTTCTCAATACTATTCAAAGGCCATATGGCAAGTATATTAGGTATAGAGTAGCAACTCCCCAATGTGCATGCAGTTTCGATTTTACTAGATAAACTCGAGTTGAGACCAAGTACCAAATCCGAGATATGCAAATTTTTACACATTTGGAGAAATTCTCACGGATTTGAATGATTGTGATGGCAATGCACCGTCCGATGCCAATCCTCCGTGTCATGTCATCATTGTTAAAGTTTGTTGAGTTAGCAATTTGATGGGTTCTCATTATTTTAATGCTCAACTTTATTTCTGAAGCGTGATCATATCATGAAGTCTCTCACTGAAAGAGCAGAATATCATAATCAAGAACAATTATCATAATTAACTTTAAAAGAAATAAATGGGTCCACAATGCTCTTCAAATTCAAGAAATAAAACAAATTTAGGAATCATAGAATTATGCTGATAAAAATAAAATCAAAATCTTGAAATTAAGATAATCAGCTCAATTTCCACTTAATTAAGATACTTGTTAGAAAATGTTCATTCCTTTTTAATATAAAGCAAGTTTCATGCTACTTATAGAGTGGGTTTCACGTCGCTAGCATTTAAACACGAATAATTTCAAAAATTTAGATTCTTGAAAAGTGATCAGATATATAAATTGTCTCTCTCAGATGCATAAAATCACCATCCCTGGTCATGATCATCCATAATATACAAAAAAAATTGAATACAATCATGAGAACTTAGACCAGTATGCAAATTTATGCACTGGCACTTCATATTAAGAATTTTGGAACTACTGATGCAGCTCAGTAGTATTTCTTGTGGCTTTTCCTAATCATGTGATACCTTCAAGTCGTTTTCAGTTTTATAATCTAATTTGAAGATGCTTATTTTTGAAGAATGTCACCTTTCATTCTGAATCGTCACTTTGAAAGAAATTCTGCTTTATTTAATATATGTATTTTTTATGTTTATCTCTTTTTTAATCAGTCTTATCGTCATTTTTGTACACAGAAGTAAGTTCTTGGCATAATTCGCTATTTTCCCATAATAAGTAAAATTGATTAAAGCAATACAAAACCAAAATTCTATACAATATAAAAACTCTTCAATAATTAGCAAAATGTCTTTTTGAAGCGTTTGATGAGCGAATACTCATCTTATCATCAATAATATCAAGCGTGATAACAGAGCAAGGAACATTCGTATAAACGTCTTATAATTCTGGCAAATCTGCCAGTAAATCTTGCGGAGAAGATCTGTCGCAGACTTGCAAGTTTCGTGCAGAATGAACACTGCACCTACAATGTAAGCTGTTAACCGTTTAAGACAGCTGCAATCTGAGATATCTGTTGATATCAGATAAAAATGATGACGTCACAATTTGATGATTGATGATGTAATAGTTGAAATCAGCTAATATTAAATAAACGGCGTCTATTTTCACGGATATTTTCTGTTTATGCTGCAAAATTTTGCTTTTTTCTAATTCAACGCAGCACACGAATAATTTCTCATAAGATAAAGCTACCAAATCTTATAATAATGCGAAGGATTGTGTAAAGGATTTTTACTTAATAAATGCGTCTAGTGGAGACATGAATGAAGGATTAGCGTAAAAGAAATTATATTCCATTAACACAGTGAATGGAATATTACTCTTTGTTCCTGATTTCAACTTATTGTAATTGGAAAGGAAACTAATCTTTGATTATATCTGACAACCCTGATAGCCTTCAAACGATTATCTGGTCGTTTAAGGAATTTTTGATGCTGAAAGCAACATGGATAATAGCATCATCTCGTGCGACCGTTTTTGATCTCTGAGACATAATTTGCGGCTGTGCCACAGAGTTGCCAGCGGCCTCTTTTCTTGAGAAGGTAAGGACGTGATAGGAGAAGAAATTTCAGCAGCTTGTATTGAGAACATGGGTTTTATTCTTTGTCTGTAACAGAAACGGTTGCGCTAAAATTCTATGCACGATTACACTGCGCTGGTGTAATTAAGATGAAGGGGTAGAATATCCATGTGCTGTCCAACCGTTCATAACCGCTCTTCCATAAGAGTTTTATTGTATGCATTCCATGTTCAATCAGATTTCGTCCTTGCCATAACATCATTCAAATCAAGTTTTTAAGGTCAATCTGGATAATGGTAGACGACATTTCCATAATGAAGGTTCTGAAGCGATTCAATTATAGGGAGGGATAAAGAATTTCCATTGACATTATGGCTCAATCCCTGATAATAAATTTAATGCAGGATCACGAGGTGCTGAAAAAAGCAGCTTGTTTTGAAATTTATTGATAGCAAGCGTTTAAAACTATATTTGGCTCCTGCATTTCCGTTTTTGGATTATTTATTTAGATTGAATGAACATCATTTTTCCGTTGTGTATCAACTTATGAAACGGACTGAATAATTTATTTAGAAAGAAGCTACTTGGTTTTTGATAGCAAATTACTAATCGCGCTTTTATGCATGAGAATTCATGAACTTGTAATTTGCGAGAAACACATCTGTTTCACACATTGTCTAACCGAGAGAACGTTGCTAGCATCAATGAAAACTGCTGGATTAATGCAAGAAAAATTGTAATCCCATTGCCTTTCTATGGATCATTTGAGGGAGAAAGCAACAAAAATTCTACTTAACAATTTGCTAGGCCAAAAAAGTACATCAAAACAAATTAGCATGTTATCGACGTTGTGCAACACCAGACTGAAATCATCATTTTGTTGACAAGTGCTAATTCAGTTTTATCAACATTTTACAGATTTTACCACCAAGAATTACTTTTGTCTGGTGGTCCCTACTGCGTTGGCAGACTTAAAACAAATCTAGAAGACATGCTAGCAAACCCTGTCGCAAACGCTGGCCACAGATGGTCCGTTTGGCTTGTGGCTATAAAGGGCTTAATTGCGAATTTTATAGTGCAAACGCTGCTGCTTCAAACCTATGATCGATTAGGGGCAAAAGGGCAATATATATCTTTTATCTTTTCATCGCTACATAGAGTGCACAAACATTCATCATATGTTTTCTTGCATCTGTGTCGGCCACTTTCTTCAGCTAAGCCATTATTTCCTGAGCGAATATCTTCAACGGCATTTTTGTTCCTTCATCAAGCATATTAAAATTCAAACAAAATTTTAATTCACAATAGAATTGGCAAAGTTGAAAGTAATTTATGCCATTATCGCTACCTTTGGCATTTTCAATCCATTGTTGTTGAAAATAATCACTAGTTCGTGTGTTAATAAGCTTTGTTTGATATCAATAGTTTTCATGCGCACTATTTTGACTGTCTCAAAGTACTTCAAGATTTGGTTTATATAATAATCGCTTTATTCGTCAACTCTTAGTGCTCTTATATTATTGGTCTTCAGTGTTACTATACAGGCGCATGCAGTCCTGTACAATTTTTTTATCAGAGTCGTGTCGCTATTATGGATTAATCTTCTCCAGTAGTACGGAGCAGTTTCATAAAAATGAAATTCCATTGGTTTAGACCCGAATTCATGGATAATACAGTAAGTAGCAGTTGTTATATTTAGATTTATTGAATTGTAGGTGCCTCCTTTAAGTTCACATTGTGGCAAAATTCAACACTATTTTATTTGTGAAGTTAATGTTACAAAGATTTCTTTTTATATGCATCCATTTACATCTCCAAATTCTTTTAATGTCTTTGTTGCTACATATGCAGATATTTTTCCTTTCCTTACTAGTTCTTCAATATGCTTTCGATTGCTTTTTGCCATTCACATCTCGTTCGTTTTCACATAATATTCGTTTATGACATCGATTGATTAATTAATTGTGTCAATTAATTGACATCGGTGATTAATTCGTTTTATGCAGCAAATTCCAGGCGATTTAGTCTTTCACTTGAATTTTTCACCGCGTCTTGTCATGATATAATTTCAATCCATTTGTATTGCAACATTTCTGTGCTATCTTTCTCTGTATCATTAAGGCTCTTTTGTTTCACTCATGAGGATAATGTCATCCGCGCATACTAAGGTTGTGATTTTGATGATATCGATCATTATTGGGTTGATGTTTCCCAGCATGCTTTCATCTAATGGTTCCAATAAATCATTTATGTTTATAAATTAACAGCGTTGGAGACGCACTGTCACCTTTTGGGACTCCAATCTGAAACATGAACGGTTCACTTTCTAAGCCGTTGTAGAGAATTTCATTTCTTTTATTTGTTAATTATTCTGATTGCATGATCTAAGAGCTTGTCATTCGGACATATTTTCAGAAGTTTAGCTACCAACTTTGATTTTGGTATCGAATCAAACGCTTTTGAAGGTTGCTTTCTATTTCTATAAATTAAGATTATTTCTTGTAATACCATAATATTGTCCAAGACCGAGTTTCCTCTTGTAAATCCAGTTTGTGGTTAATGTATGAGATCACTTATAAACAACAAACTTTTTGTCCTACTATTGATAGTACTTATTAATGGCTTCTCTAAATTTAAGGTTAGGTATATGCACATGTATGAGTCCAAGTCTGCTTTATTTCCTTTTTTGTAGATTGGTGTAATCCAACTCATTTCCAATGACATTCCACCTGAATTCAACTTATCACTGAATAAAATTATCAATATATCATTGGCAATATTGGAATTGATTTTGAACATTTCTATCACAAAACCATCACTAGCTTTAGACTTTTTTGTTGACTTGATGGCCAAGAGCAACTCAGTTTCAGTAAACATGTGATCAATGTTCTCTTTCGTATCAATCAATCTTCCAATGACTTCTGATTATATCTATGACACTCCTATCTATGTCAATTTTTTGGACAAGATCTATGAACAAGATCAAAGAATTTATCATAGATATGTGCACTTTCCAGACTCGCTTAATTATTAACTGATTAAGTTTCATTGTAAAAATCAGTTATATATTTTCTTGCTTTTTACCACAAGAACGTCAGATTGTCGGTTAGTCAGGTTCAATTGTTGATTATTTTCCTTTTCTCCCGTTTAAATCTCCAATAATTTTCACGTTTTCCATTTTAAAGTCAATGGTGAGCTCTTCAGTTTTCGAAATAGTTTTTTTATTATAGGATGTGACTCATCTGGAGCTATAATATGTAAAAAGATATATTTATGAGATGTTTTCCCAGTTTTTGTTATTTATTTTCATGATGACAAGATTTTCATTTTCATCAAATAGACATGTTGTATCTAGTCCTAACATTGAATCTTTCAGGTATACAGGTGTGTCTTTCACGTTCCTGCCATAGATACTAGAATTATCTGCCATCGTATATAAACTTTCGTAGACCTATCTGGCTATTTGAGGAGAGCTATCATCTTTTCTCAAATGCATTTCCGTAAGACACATAATGTCAGCATTATTCGCAGATTTCAGCAAATCTGTATTTTCTATTTTGTAGTTAGTTAAACTGCTAATATTGATATGAAAAATTGAAATTTCTTGACTGAGATTATTTCCTGAAATCCAAACTTTCCTTTCGTCATGACCCTCCTCTACGATAGCTTTTCCGTTAAAAAATTTGTACCTCTGATGGTTTGGGGATGTATACTGTAGGTGTGTTCGAAGAAAGTTCTGCATGAGCTGTGGCCGTGGCTTGTTGATTTGATGAACTGGCATGTAATTTGGGAATCTTCCAGCTGGGTTTGAATCTATGCGTGCAGTTATGAACTGATCTTCCTTCCTTCTGGCAGTAATTTCTTCTGTACATGCTGAGGTTGCAATTTGCTCTTCCGTCGTAATCAGCGAAGTCTTAGTAGTTTCACATCGCAGAAGCATCGTGAATGGAGACACAGCAAGTGCCTTGGCTGATCACTGCTTGAAATGTGCCGCGAACAATATTGAAGACTTTGACGTCAGCATACTGCGAATTTTAGATTGCCCTGTCAAAATCAGCATCAGCGAATCACAATTGATTGCACAAATGAAGCCGGCTCTAAATCGTCGTCACGAACTGGCATCATGTTTTTAGCAATTCTTATATATACTCGATTTGTAAAATTTTAATAGATTTTTGCCATTGAGAAAACGGCTGGTACGCGAAACGTCTGGCGCATAACATCTGCCTTTTTATTCTCAAACACTCGCATATTGGAAAAAAGTATTAGGGAGAGACTAACGAAAAATTATTGTTTTTCTCATATTATGAACCTCCCGACGAAATCCATCAACTTAGTAGTTTCTGTTGCAATTGTTCAGTCTTCGGGATGGTCTCCAGGCTGTATGGAATTGGGGCCTTGATCTGAAAAAGCGACAATTTCGGGCGATGTGTCCAATTCCTACCGCAGTTGAAGCATCGGAATTGTGCTTTTCGATTAATAGGTTGTTGAGGTAGCGCTTGTTCTTGCTGCTGATGAGTCTGTCCTCGGTTATGATTCCCTTGATGGTCGTACTGCGGTCATCTTAATTTCTCCTCGATGTGATCAAGTCTTGAACATATCTGGGCAGACATGGTCTTCATTTCATAATTTAATTGATCTTCAATTCGTTTCTCTGGTCGTGTTTTGCTCATTGAAGCGTGTCGCTCAGTTTGTAGCTCCTTTCTTCCCTCTTCACTTGGCTCTTTGATTTCCCAGTTCAGAGCTGCCTTCAGTTCATTGATCTTCTCCTTATCTTCCCTCAATTCACTTTCATAGATGCTCATTGAAGTGATTAGTTCATATCTTTCTGTTTCTCGACGCTGCCCTTCCACATTGTTTTCTTAGTTTGTTTCCTCAAGCATTTCTATTATTTCGTTTGCTTCCCGATTCCGTCGAAGTACAGTCAAATGGTCGTTCTTCGTTCCATTAGAAGCATTTCTTATTCCTCCTTCTTTTCCTTATAGTCTTGTCATGGTTAACTGATGCATTGCTCAATGTTCTCGATATCTGTGGTGTTCTGTGTACTGAAGACACGTACATGATTTACAGGAAAATCGTCTCTTAGTTTTAGAATACTTAATCAGTTCGTATGATGACAACTAGTACATTTGAAATGGTATGTCTTACCACAGACCACACATTGAATATAAGAGAATTCAGTGCTTCTCACAATTTCTTCTCATTCTTTTCGTCCTCTGCTTTTCTCTCTTCATCAGCCTTCTCCTCGTTCTTCAGCTCTTCCGCTTTCCTTTCTTCCTCTATCTTTTCTTCAATCGTGCAATGACTGATAGACACTCGGTGCACGACGTTTAGCTGCTGGTTCTAAAGTTACATTATTATTTTAGATTTATTTAGATTATTATACTACTACTGCCGGTAGTCATAAGTAGTAGGATGCAACAAAGCGAACTTACAAGTAGCATATTTTCGATATTATTTGTTCTATTTCATACATCGAAGCAAATTTTGAAGTTGGCGATTTATTTAATATGATCGCTCTTCAACTGAAAATGAACGATCTAGAACTCTGAGTCAAGAGAAAAAAGAAACAAAAAACAAAAAGCGTATCATCATTCTTTCGTGCTTTATAGCAGTCTGCAAGTCATGATTTATGAAATTCTAATTATCATAACACAAAGTAATGCTGTTCTTTTGTCAAATAATACAGTAGGCCCCGCTGAAGAGAAGAATTCCAGGAAGAGATGTAGCCTATCTGGCTTTTTTCCTCTTCGTCTTCATATTGCTTTTATTCAATACAAAACAAATTTTAAAATTCTGTTTAAGAATGACGGAAATACTTTCTAACATTACAAATGGAAATATTTCTAATTTATAAGCAATAAACATATTCATTCTCAGATTTGCTTCGGTGGCCGATGTTTTGAACATCATGCACCTTAAATTCGGTTTGCTGCAGGCATGAATTACCTTTGACTAGCTCATTTGATGAGGATAGCTCTATAAAGAAATTGTTTTGAAATTCAATGACAAAGATATTAAAGCTATATAGAAATAATTCTTGAATTTTTGATGGTACGAAATCCTCTAAAATATAAATCATCAAAATTGTCCTGCATAAAATCTAAACATATACTTCTCATCTCATATAATAGAATATGACATTTCATTGAACAAAATATAGTGGTATAATTGCGGATAGAAGTCAAAATTACATGGCATTGCGATTTTTCAAGTTTACGAGTACTCATAAATGTAGTTAGCAACATGCAACTCGACATCTTAGTCGATCACTGAAAACCTGTCTTTACAGCGCCTATGACTTCTATTACTTTTGATCAATATATGAATGCCAATAAACAGATAATTAAACTATTTGATTTTCAAAAATATCTCAAATTTTAATGTATGTCACGCATATAAGTGATATCTGCTTAATGTGTTTTCAACCGTTATTCCAACGCAACTTCCACTTTAATTTCTTCAATAATGCTGTGTAAGTCTATCTTCGAAATGATTGAGAAGTGTTACGAACTAGAATTGAAGCAAACTTTATCAAGATTTAGTATTGCAGTTCCTGTCATTAAGACGATATTAGTTTCATCAAGATAATAAATGAAAAATAACGCTACCTGACATTTAACTACAGCATCTATTGATCTTCAATTTCTTTACGCTAATAAAGAGCTGAAGAGTCGTGTACTACTACAGAGATTTATGGATTTTCTCCATTCCCTAAGCACTTGATTGCTTGAGAACAAAAATGAAGGCAATTAGAGATTGAGCCGTCAACGCATGGCTCTCGTCTTACTTGGAACAAATCGTAATCCAGCGAACAACTACATGTACGCGTGCGTTAATCAAAATCCCAAAGAAATTCTAAATAAAGCGAATGCCAAATATTGACATGTTTAGAGCTAAAATTATGTGCACCCAAGAAGAGGTCCGCAGCCGGCAGAAACTTACACCCAACACGACACGAACGTTTTTCAGTCGGAAAGTGAACACATACGCGATTGTAGGTACTAACTAAGCACGACACGACACGACCACGAAATTCAAACCGTCTACGTCAAGTACGATGCAACACTAAATTTATCTTGCGAGCAATTAAATAATTTAAAATACATTATCTAACCCTCGCCCGACTGAGGTACTTTGACAAATGCGCACTGCTGTGGTGGGGGAGGCGCAAGGCAGCCCCTGCTAATTTCCGAAACTAAATGCCAAATTCAGAACACAATACACCAAATGAAAACTCTGATCATCAAGAGTCAAAATATCATCATTATTTAGATATTCAAGGTCTTTATGGATGTCAAATGTGAGGTCAAAGGTCAAAAAAATGATTTTTTACTATGATTATTATTTCTTCCTTTATCTCAAAACGTATTTGACCAAATTGAAAACAAAATGCACCAATGAAAGCTCTTATGATGACGAGTCATAGCATCATCATTGTTTCGATGTTCAAGGTCACTGTGGAGGTCAGATGTAAGGTTTAAAAGATGATTTTCCACTATGGTCACTATGGATTTACATTTTGAATTCAAAACATCGGTCTAAATAGAATCTACACTGTAAATCGCTCAATGCCAATCACATACGAAGGATGTATACCAAAATATTTTTTGGTATATCTCTGTATATAGTTGTATGCTTCTCGTATGCTATTTCAGGTGTGGTATACTTTACATACTAAAGTCATACCAGCACAATGTTAAAGGAAAGCATCAATTATGTCTAAAGTATGTTGATTTGAGGCCGTTTTGTCAATAAAGATCACAATAATGTTACTACTGTTTTGCAAGTAGTGAGATAATGACATTCAATAGTCAGACTTACAATACTGAATTCGATTTTAATACATGTAAGTCTAAGGCATTTCGTAAATAATCAATAAGTATTCATCCATCAACAATTGTGCATTATATAATTTTGAAATTAGGCATAATGTCAATCCAAAATGAAAACACATTATAATTCATGAACGCAAAAATAGGTATGTTTGAGATTCATAAGTCAACATGATTGTATGAAAGATATCATTTGGATGACTTGATTTTAATGAACTTGGTTAATAAAGTAGAGCTAGCTAAGCGTCATGTTAACATTGCTAGACAAGTAGCAACGACGACATAATCGAGAAGCATAAAATTCTTAATAAATCTAATCTAGTTAAATATCACACCATCAAAAAGATATATTCAAGACTGGTATTACTGAAAAAGGTATTTGACAGTAGTATGTAATATGTATCTTTTGCTATGTCACTTAAAGCTCGACATCCCAGCGGCATACCAGAGGCATACGAATGAGGATCAATTTGCATCGGGTCTCGTATATAAAACATACCAACAACTCGTATTTCAGTGTAAAACAGTCAATCACAGATAGAATAGTTCGTATCGCTACATACCAATCACATACGAAAGTAAGTGAGATTTCGTATGAAAAACATACCAGTTCTCTGTAAGCATACGAGAATCTCGTATCAGATGTTAGTTTCAAATTGCATGTGATTTTGGTATATGTTTGTATGTAATTTTCGTATCCAACGATTTACAGTGTACAAAGGAATTATCATTTTCTGCTCAAATTGGCACGAGAGCACTTTATTTTATAAATTCGAATAGTTTTTAATCGGGACACTTGAAAAGATTCAAAGTAATAATAGTGCAAAATTCGACAAATCTTTCGTACATTCAAATTTTTTGGAATCCCATTGTGACAAAAGCATTATGCTGATGTTATTCAAAATAGGTGGAAAGAAAATAAGTCATCTAAAATTTGGAGTTCGTAGCTTAATTCGTTCATGAGCTAGATACAATTTTCGGTTTTTGATTATTTTGGTTGTGATTTTGTAGAAATTATAATTAAGGCTATTCAGTCGTTTCGTAACGCTTCTTTGTGTTGCAATTTCAAAACAATTTCAAATAATTTTTGGCCATGCCGTTCGGATTGATGACGTCATTACTTTTCTGTAGAACATAAAGTCGGGCAAAAGGTTTCTGGTTTTATATTACATGTACAGATATTTTAATAAAGCTATTAGGAAAAAAACATTTCGAGTAATTTCAATATTTTAGTTGACTTTGCCCTTGTTCTTCTTTTTCTACAGCCAACCTATAATTTTCCGCATATATTATTTGTAGTTTCCATTCTTTAAATCTTAGAATATAGCTATACAGTCCTATTCCATTACTTACCGACGCACCACTGATGACAGCGTCATCCAAGGTTATTAATTTAAAAAAACCGTCGTGTTATGCTCACTAAAAAGAAAAGTACCTCTTTTCGCTTCTTAAAAGTATCTTCGCTTACCAGATGATCTTATAATCATCGGAAATACGTGGTGCCCTTGTTGCACATGCAAGTGTTAAAAGCGTCATTTGAATAGCCCTGCAGCTGTGTCTCTCCTAAACCAGGTGATGAAGAACTCTGGAAGATTGATATCCGCGCTAGTTTTATAGCTTGTTTGCACAACGAATACGACTGACATTGGATTATCGCGCATGAAGACAATCAACGCATTTCGACAGCAACACTTACTGATGCGGGTGAAAGTTATTGAATTGCAGGTGTGCGTGAGTACCCCCTAACCCGCAAAATGTGCCTGACTTGACAGGTATGCACAACAGCTTAAAGAGATAACAAAGAAATTTGAATTAGATTTTGAGTTCTGTAATCACTGTCAAAGGGTTATAGATTTGTTGGATATCTAGCAAAATACTGCTTATCAACGTGCTCTGAGCTCAAAGTACATTATTGCGCATGACAAGGGACAGGAGCTTTCCGCGGAGCGCGGAAAAACGGAAAACTAAATTTCCGGAGAATAACACGGAATTCTTCATGTTCATCGAGAAATAACGAAAATGCAAAATTTAGATGACGAACCAAATGAAACAAAAATTATCTTATTATAATTATATATATTATATATTATTATAATTACATCCGTAAATCTTCAGGTATATTGTAAACATTTTAATTGCAACGGATTTTCTAGGCTTATGAATGATTCCTGTTTCTAATTTACTATTTTTGTGTTATGCAAAAGACTGTATAAGTACATTTATGAACTGCGAATGACCAACAGTAGCGCCTAAATGCGGTTTAATGGTATCAGATTGCGTCACACAAGATTTTAGCCAGTCGTAACACTTCTCTTTGTTTTCTGCTCTCTGTCAATACATGCATGCCTTCATGCTTTACACTTCAGGCTATAGTTGACGCTAACGTTGACGTCATATAAATTTCGTCGTATCACAATGCGTTGCGGGCTAATTCAAGAAATCTCTTAAAATACTTAAAGATGATTAAAACAATTTAAATCAACTAAATATGGCCCGTGGAAAACGAGATTTTTTAGCGCGGAATTTCAAGTTTTGAAGTGTGAAATTCTCCGCGGAATTTTGAAGCCTGACCGCGGAAAATTCCTGTCCCTGCTTATGACAAACCCCGTTGCTGAAAATCCACGTTCGCTTGTAGCGGAGGTAACTGGGTGGACACAATGGCGTGCACCACGAATGCATCACTGGGCCAATCACCAGACAGAGGGTCCGCACAGGAAGTGAGTAATCCTCGTAGTTCAGCTATGTACAATTGGTCAATTTGTCTTTAGTCGATCTGTGCAAGTATGTTTAAAGACTGCTGCATATCGTCCGTTATCGCGGTGGAATATGATGTTTTCTAGATAGCTTGTCTTTAGATAGAACCGGTTAAATCATTAAAGTATCACGAGGAAAAACCTAGAAGTTCTGATTGATGAAATTGTTTTCAAATGATTTTTGCATTTGTAAGGCAAACACACATTAGTTACATGTATACATAAGCTCATACAAGCAATTCCCCCACGAAAATTTTTCATGAGAACTCTAAGTTTATTCTATAAGGGATAAAAAAGCAAAAATATAGGATATATCGTAGCAATCTGCATCAGCCATTTCGAAATGATGCATATATAATTTGACTTTACAATTAGATTTTAAATGCAATATGGTCGAAATAGAGATCGTTAATAAATAAATTACCACAACAAAATACAATCTCTTTAAACGAACTACTATATATAAATGCTTCCCCAATCATTAAATTTCCATTAGCGCATCATTAGCATTCCTATAGTAACTACTACTGCTTGGACGGGTATTTTAAAAAAGTGTAGCGAAATTTTTCGCCCCGTAAGCTAGTTAGATTTTAAATGCAATATGGTCGAAATAGAGATATCTACAACCACAGTTCAATATCCTTTAGTAATACCAATAATAGTCCATTATTCCGAGTACTGAAATAGTATTGAGGACATGACGTGGGAATCCTCAGGGTCATCGTGACGAGGCTAAGAAGGCCTTGACAGCCTAATGCCAGAAAAATAAGTTTAGAAGTATGAAAGAGCAACTGGTAATTTATTAATGAGACGTTTATGAGGAACTCATGAAATGTGATGAGATATTGTATGCGAAAGCGTTCTAAATCCGCATGAAATTTCATGAGATATATATGAGAAAAAATCTCATAAAAAATCATGAGGAATTTTCGTGAGGGTTCGTCAACTGCTTTAATAGATGTCCTAATTAGGCGAGCGAAGTTTCATGCTCATGCTGTTTGAGCGCCTAAAGCTCAAACAATGCTGACGCTTCGCGAACGCTTGACATTGTTTGTTTATCAGGATCGTTTACAAAGCATTTCAATAGAATAGTCATCAGATGAGTGCGTTGTTTTATCGTGGAACCTACATTCAAATATGACCAACAAACTCGAGAACAAGCTCGAGTCTGAAACGGTCGATAGAGGTATTTTTACCAACGTCAGTACGCTAATAAACATATAGAGACGTCGCACTCACTATATTTTATGAATTGTAGAAAATGATTCGCTTGTCTAAAGTTCCTACATGTTCTGCGTCTCCAAAAAGGTTAACAAAATGAACAGCTCGGAGGTGAACGCGTACCACGCGCTTTTAGTTCACTTCGGACATTCGTGAACGAATCAAAGTTGTCAAGAAGTTTTTATATCAACGCTATGTAGACGTTTTACTATAAATTGTAGCAATGATAACATTTTACCTACGTCTATCGATCTTTTAAAAATAGCTAGAATACGAACGAACTTTGTTGGAACACTTGTATAACTTTGTGAACAGTCACAACTTTGACAAGTATTTAGAGTAAGCATATTTCTGTCCAGCAACAACTCCGTATTACATCGCCTATTTGATAGAGTATCGATTTCATTAAATGAACTCTTTTTGATATCTTGTGCCACATTTCTGAGACGTGCATACTGTTATTGTTTTGGAAAAATTATCAAGTAATTGACTACCATGATAGCAATGCAGAAGAAAGAATAATATTTCATAAATCCGTCGAGCTACTGATTAGTTTGGAGAGATCATGCTTTTAATCAGCTTCGACTGAAATTTGTGACTATTACTGTAATTACGACTCAGCCTTGTCAATCAGAGCATTAATTTTCTTGCTCATAATGTCAAGTCGCAAACTGCCTGAGAAAATAAAACATCATAATCAATGGCAATTATCACAATTAACTTTATGATAAACAGGCAAATTGGTTCGATATTTAGATTCAGATGAAAATAAAACTTAATTCAGTGAATCAAAAAGTCATGCCCATGAAAATTGAATTAAAATACAAATGTATAAATAGCCTTGTTGAATTCTAACCGTAAGGAGTATTATGATTCCAACCACGTACAAATTTAATACTAAACAATGATTCCTATTGACCCCCAGAACCACAGAATTAGATTCATCTGCGAGCGCTTCGGTTTCCTAGAAAGGAAGAATTGCATGCAACCTTAATATCGAAATGGCACATCACAGAATTAGACAACTTGCTCCTTCTCGAATGGATAATTCGTGTATCGCCTGCTATTGGAAATGGCAAACAATAAGCTGCCAGCAGGGGACACCAGAGCCAGTGAGAGATGCGTGCGTGCTGTAATATCACTTCGCACACACCAAAACACACATCGATGCCTGGCTTCGATTAAATGTATGCACTATACAGTGAGAAATGCCGAGGAGAGGAAGTGAACTAATTTTCGTACGCCTGCTACTTTTTTAATAATGATCGGAAGGGCCAACATTATGGAGAAAACGTGTGGGCAATGATCTGAAGTCTTTGAATCTGAAGGAATTTTGGCAATCGAAGCACTTTGCTGGAACTCACATTAATCCGCAAGCGACGCACGATTTTTTTCCTATCTCTGTAAGGTATTAGGAATTCCTTCTTGTCCACTTAATAGGTTCCTCAATGTGCCGTCAGTTTCGTATTAATCACACTTCTAGCAAACTGAAGCAGATAAACAAAATATTTAATTCTGTGCCCAGAACAGACTCTGTCAGTTAATTATATAGACTAGTGTATATACTGTGAAAAATGCTAGAAAAATGTGCTATTAACCAAAATTTGCTAAGTTACGGAACTCGAAAAAGCAGAACAAGGTTTCATTTTTTATGACCTGAAGTTTTTTTCTGTTCATGGAATCAGTTGAATTTCCTTTTAAATAAAATGTTTAATATTCTAATAATAAAAAGTGCATTTTCTTAAGCATGATCATATCACAAGCTACCTGTCATTAACTAATATAGTAAGTAGAGTATCGACCATAGTAAGTGTATTACGTAGTTTAGTGTTTGAAGTGTGATAAATTACCGGTGAGATTGAATTAGATTACCGGTAAATTGCCGACACACATGCGATCATTTTTCTGGGTTTCCTCACTACATTTTGATATGACAAAATTTCTTATGCACCCAGAATTAAAGCGTCATACGCTAACCAATAGGTCAAAACACATGCACATTGGGTTAAGAAGATTTTACTTTATGTAAAGTATATCCTCACTAGGTGACATGCCACGCGTGATTCACGCGTAATTACGGGACACCCCAAACGTCTGTGGTTAAGGACATTCTATTCTTCTACCTGCGTACATACGCGCTGCACTAAGAGTCAGAAATCACTTGGTCTGATGCTGTTAAAACATGGGAAATGTTTATCAATACGCGCGGGCAAGCGTTTATAGTTTGCGCGTCGTCTACGGTTGTCTGCGTTGCCGCTTGAACCACGGATAAACCGCTAAGCATGTTCTGTCTTCCCTGAGGTCCTATCACATTGTTTAGCCTCTGATACATGCAGACACATGAGACGCAAAGTCTATATAGCAGGACTGCCAACTATACTAACTTATATAACTTATATTGCAGCAATATCCCGCATAGCCACGGATGTTTGGGGTCATGTGTAATTACGCGTGGTTCACGCGTGAATTACGCGTGATTGAGCGTGGCATGTCACCTAGTGCTCCAAGCAATGTAAAGCTATAAATACATTATTGCATTAGCAAGTGGGGGAGACTAAGCATGCTGAAAATACGCAAAGAAATACAAATTAGTAAGTCGCAAATTACGATGTACAAAAAATTATTAAGCTTACTCAGCGAGTTGATTCCGTCCAACTGAAGCCGTCAGAATTGCCGCTTCAGTTTATCCTAGTACAGGTATTTAACGGTAACCCTCGTGCACCTGGTTCTCCCTACCATTGGAAAAAGACGATCATGTCTGGTAGTCATCATACCGCATCAACTTGTCAAAATATTGAGTGATGCCAGACATGACACATTAATCGATCCAGAATGAAATGAACTGCCCTTTAATTTGCGTGTGCGTGAAGGTACAGGGTTGGCAGCTCTTATACGTTCATTGTTTATAATATAAATGCTACTGAATTTGCGGTGGTCAGGGCAAGAATTCTCACTGTCACTTGAAAGCTTGTCAAAAACCGCATTTCACAAGAAAGCCATCTTGCTCTAGCAGGTCAATGAAATGAGTGCAAAACAACCTAAATTTTTAGTCGCACTATAATTTCGAAGATCACAATTTGGCAAAAAAGGAATTTGCCGGCCATCCTCTAGATTGCTCCACAGATAATCCATAATGTCTCAACGGTTGACCACCCTTTAACTTTGCAACAATACACATAATTTCAAATCAAACGCAGAAATTTCCACTGTCATTTATAAAAACTTTGAGCCACAGTCAATTCTGCACGAGGGGTAGCTGTGCATCCAGACTATTCTATATCATGTTATTCATAGACATCCCTGATCAAACCCATGATGTTAACTAGCCTGACCGGCGACACATGGACAGCTAGAATACTATCAGCTAGCTGTCCATGCGGCGACATTAATGACCCACAGTCAGGTTGACATTAGGCTTTTTGTGAAATTGTCATCACTAGTAGGCCTAATTGACTTGGATGATAAATCGTACGTGCGTGAATATTCTGTTTTTAGACCCTAAACCAAATAACCGTGAAAAGAATATGTGAATCGATATAATTGAATGTAAGGCTGCTGGAAAGATGTTATAATCGCACCTATTCACAAGTCCGGCTCAAAGGAGATGATAGAAAATTATCGGCCAATTGCTCTTACGAGTTGCACCTGCCGTGTTATGGAGCAAGTTATTCATAGGCGGTTAATGAGTCATGTCTTTACTCAGACTTCAATGCCAACTCAACATGGATTTCTCCCCGGCAGATCCACTGAAACCGCAAATTTGTGTTTTTACGACGAATTGACGCAGAAAATTGATGTTGGCTATGCGGCTGATGCGGTATTTGTGGATTATCGAAAGGCATTTGATACCGTGCTCCACTCCTTACTTATCCGGAAGCTCAATAATTATGGTATTTGCGGTCTTCTTCTTAAATGATTCATGGATTATTTCGCAGATCGGTATCAAGCGGTTCGCGTTAATGGCGAGTTATCTGTCACTGCATCAATCCAAAGTGGTGTTATTCAGGGTTCTGTGTTAGGCACTATCCTATTTAACATTTTCATCGATGACCTTGACCGCCATGTTACTTACAGTAAATTTATTAAGTATGCAGATGATGTGAAGCTGCTTCATACTTACGATGGCAAATCAAACATTATCCAACCGAGTTTGTTGCAAGAAGACTTGTCTTCCATTCATCAATGGTCTATTGCCAATGGTATCTCGATGAATGTATCCAAGTGCAAATCCATGCATTTCGGAGTTCATAATGTGTCTCATCAATATTCCTTGGGTTTAAATCCAGTTGAAAAAAATAATCATTTCAAAGACTTAGGCATTTTAATCACTCCTTCTCTGTCATTCAAAGATCACATTCTTCATACTGTTAAGAAAGCAAATCGCCTCCTCGGTATGCTGAAGAGATCATTTCAATCTCGAGATCCTGCGTGCCTGCTCCTCCTCTATAAGTCATACATACAGTCTATCCTAGAATTTGGAAATGTAATCTGGTGCCCACAGAAGAGATACCTCGTAGATAGTATCGAAAAAGTTCAACGTCGCTTTTGTAATTTCTTTTAGAATCTACATGGCCTTAACTATTGCTCAAAGTTGTTAAACTTGAATATTTTAAGTGTCGAAGCCCGACGATTAAGATACAAATTGATTTTTTTATTCAAGATCGTCAATGGTTTGGTCGATATAAGCAAGGACGACATGTTTCATTATTCTGGCCGCCTCACCGAAGTCTCTTCCCACGAGAAGATGTTAATTCCCAAGTCTATGCATGGACATCGCTCATGTTTTTTCACAGTGGATACAGTTCGCCATTGGAACAGTCTAACCTTGCCAGAAAGGAGCGTCGACACGGTATCAAAGTTTAAGTCTTCAATATCAAGTTATTTTAAGCGTTCAGACATCTGGTGACACATGTATTTGCTACATTCTACTTGGTAAATCATTATTTTCTACATATGTGTTCAGACCCTTAATGGGTGTCATATTTGTCTTTTCCGTATTACTTCTCGCTTGTATTATTATTTGGACAACTAAATCATTCATCCATTCAAGGCTACAGTGCAACTACATGATTCATTTGTTTGAATTCTCTCATCGCCAACACAGTGTAGTTTCGGTGTCGTTGATTAGGTCCTATACTTAGTATTAATATTTCGTACATCGTCATGAATAAAACAGATTCAATTCTTGATAGGCCTATTTCATATTATGAACAATACCTAAACTGCGATCCGTTGGACAAATTCACTCAGTAAACCTAGCAGACATACAGGTGACTATATTTCTAAACTTGAGAAGACATATAGGCTACAAGTTCTGTTTCACCAATACCAGGAAATGTTCATTCAAGATTTGTTGAAAAATGTTTATTTCAACGCAACTATTTCATTCCTTCACAGATGTAGATGATAGGCTTCAGAGTATTGATCGATCACTTGCAATTTTATCTAATGGTAGGTAACGACACGGAAAAACTGTTAGCTTCATCATTTGTTTGACACTAGGAAATTAAGGAAAAAATGAACAAGATAGCTCTAGCCATCCATGAGATTTCTTGAAACATTATTGTCTCCATTTATCTAAATTTACTACGTATGTGTATAATCCTTCTTACATTGACAACTATGACTGTCTAAACTATAGTTTAGGTTGTATTTATAGAAGGTTATAAAGATTTGCAGTGTATAATTCACAAAATATTAAATTTCTCGTCCGGAAACATAATATTGCGTAATTTTGAAACGCAATTTCATGTTGAGCTAATTTCATTCGAAATTTTAACCAAAAGCTTTATTTATTAAATAGAGTTTGATTAGATAACAAATTATCATATCATTGAAAAATTAACTATCGAATCTCTTTATTATCGAAAGTTTTGTTTTACACAAACAAGTATTTAGATAATATCACTTGTAATTGCTCATTAAGGCTGCTGTTCTGTAGTATTTCTACTTCTTTTCCATAAATATTTTACCATTCAAGTCTTGCATTTAATTTTAGACAATCAAGATCAAAACATGTGGTCAAATTTGGCTACCGACAGAGCGTGTGGCTTTTGCCGAGAACAATGTTTATTTGACGTTAAACTTTTGATTATCAGATATATTTGGATGAAAGATTAACAAACGTCTTAAAAATGTCAATTTTTCAATTCTTAATCGCAATTTACACGACAAAGAATCAGACGTTGAGCAAAATTCAAGCCTTCATCAGAATTATATCAGATTATAAGCCAAACATGCATTTGGTTAAGATCAGAGCATATTGGTGCGCTATATTTGAAGTTATATGTGAATGAATACAAATTTCCGGCTATTTACCAATAAATTACCAGCAAATTACCAGTAAGGTAGCTTAAAATAAATTACCGGTAATTTTTAAACACTACTGCGTAAAGTGGAAACTCAGTATTAATAAACCCTTTTACGGCTGAGCGATAGTTAACTTGCATCGAGCGTTTTCAACAGTTTGACTGGTGACGGTACTACAGCAGGAAACTGAGCCCGAGTTAACTCGTATCGGGATTTTTTTCCCATTTTTCCCTTCCACCATAGAGTAAGTATATTAGGTAGAGTGGCAACTCAGCATTTATTAAATACCCAATGTGTATACACTTTCGATTTCATTAAGTGAACATGAGTCGAGACCAGGTACCACCTGTGAGTAGTGATGTAAAATTACCGGTAATTTTTGAAAAAATGGGTAATTTTTGAATTTCAGTATTTGGTGTAATTGCACCCATAATTAACGTCTGATATCCTAGACATATCGCTCCTGCCTATATAACACAATGTGTTGATAGTTTTCAGTTTTCATTGCGAGTCAAATTGCAAGTCAAGCTTCTGGACTATAAGTTCGACTGCTTGTAAAGATGGCGTACGTATACTACGTGTGCGTACCTAGTAGCCTCCTACGTACGTCGTACTGATGCTCCTCATACACATTCAATAGTCCAAGAAGTGAAGAAGGGGGCAAACGAGTTTCAGCTGTCTGAAGACCTATAGTGTAGGTTATGTACGTACATCTACTGCAGTATACTGTAATATATGTGCGGGATGTAGGCCAGGTCTTATAGCGGTGCCGGTGTCCGGTACCTTACTTTGATATCAATACAAAGCTATTTGTCATATTTCCATTGTGGTCTCTAACGCCTTTTTCAAGACAATTCCATGTTTCATATGAAGTTGAGATAACTTCAACGTTCAACCGGTACGTCCGGTAGCGGTGCGGTAGGGCCTACGTGTATACCTGAGTGAGCGATAATGATCAATCAAACTTATGATAGCAATTGGGTAAGACAAAAGTCAGTCACTGGGCCCTGTAATTGAGATTTATGATTTAAAAAAGTTGGCTAAAATTTAACATTATGTACAACTACAAAGTACAAACCCAAACGTTTCGCGAGACACTCGCTGTGTCAGTGCGGTATAAAAGGAACGTGAGGCGTCTGACGCGACGGTTTAGGCCTAGGCTTATCTCTGACCAGAACCAGATGACAGAGTTAATTATACGATTCGCTGGTACTCGAGTACCGCGTCAGGTGACTACTAGCTCTTCTTTACGGTCCATCTTTGGTCTGTTACGTGTATCTCTAATGAGTTGAGCTTCAGATAATCGATTTTCTAACGGAGATTTATTTCTTGTAGGGCCTAGTGATTTTAATCGCAAACTCAGTGATACCTAGCACACTGTCATGTTCAATTTTGGAGTGTTCAGAAAGCGCACTAGTGTTTGTCTGCAAGCGACCAAGCGTAGCTAAACGACGTTCGTATTCCTCAAACTAACATTGAAAAGTTATGTCAGTCTGACCTAGGCTATGTATTTTTTATTGCAATGCCTACACGTTGGTCTAAACTCGTAGGTAGGATATAACCTGCTTACGAAACGAAGATCGCAAGGGACGCGGTCACAATGCAAGCAAATTACGCTAATGAGAAAAAATTGATCAGCGTGCTGATTTTGTTAGGATATACGAGTGAGGTTACTTCAACTTTTTCTTCGTGTTTGACTCAAGATACAGCAGGTCTAATGTAAAGTTGTCGAGTTTTAAAATCTAAGCAAAATAATTGCTTCAGATTGCCTCTAGGCCTATTAACAGTCCGTATACCACTCCTGTTCCTTGAATCAAGCTGATGAAAGCCAAATACAGAAATCTCAAATCGTTTAACTTTGTTTATTGAAAAAAGATATGACATGCCATCGCACTTGGACTAATCATTACCAAAACTGATGACATGAAATTACTACAATGAAGATATGGATGTGTGATGAGTACGGTATCGGTATTGGAAATGAAAGAATTGGTTTAAAAACACAAGAACATTTCTTCATAAACAAAATAGATTTTCTATAAAAACAAAATATTCAAACAAAATAGAGATTGATACAAATCTAATGTATTTAAAACACAAACACCAATAGAAAGGTGAGTTGCTCACAAAGTCACATGAACACAGGCTTTTAAATGCAAATATTTTCACAAATCTGCGGTCTGGAATTGACAAAGCTACATCAAACTAAGTACAAATTATCTAGAAACTGTTTGTACTAATTTCATGTAGAGTTACCGTGCAAGTTTAATTGATTTGATTAGAAGACGATATGGATGATGACGTCATGTGATAAATATCAAAATTATGAACGCTATGCTTGAATTATATGGCTTTTCTGATGTCACTACTGCTATAGTAAGTATACCATGTCTACAACACACATCATGATCAAAATAGAGCAAATATATCAGTTTTAAAATCAAAAATTGCCGGTAATTATTACCGGTAATATTATCGGTAATAATTACCCTTCACATCCCTACCTGTCAGATATGCAAATTATTACACTTTTGGAGAAATGCACACGAATTTGACTGATCATGATAGTAATGCAGAAGGAACGATAGCATTTTGCACTAATATGTTTTGCACCTAGATAATTTGCACAAATGTGTCATATTGTCTTTGAATCATATCGCACAGACCTGATCGCAATGCCTTGGACCACAACTTAGGCGACTCAATGCCGTGCAGGTAGTTGATGCTGCTGATGCTTCTACAACATTATTAAAAAGATGAGAGTTGAGAAGATGTAGATTTCGATTAACTGGTGATGGAGAATTTTTTGTGCATTTAGTTGACAGAATTCAATGCCCTTGCTTCTGTTGCAATGTGTTTTCGTCAACGCCATGCGCCATACGATTCGAGACTATTAGAACTATTTAGATAATAATAATAGCCGTTTATTTGTTTGAATGAGAATCGAGTAACATTAGAGATGAAAACACAAGAAAACACAGTACTCATAAAGAAAATGCAAAAAAATACAGAAGTAATGTAAGTTAGCGTACCATTTCACTGTTGAAAAGTTTACTGGCAATGAAAAAGAAAGTGCTGCATCTTCGATAAGTGCGATAGTGCGGCAAGAGAAATCTTCCGGATGTCGACACTCTTGGCAGAAAATCGTGCAGTATGTGGTCGTTCTCCATCACTTTCTTTAGAAACCGCAATGACTGGTTTCTCCGTCGCTCTTGCAATGAGCTCAAGCATTCCTCAGTACAATTCTTGCCACATATAACTTTATGGAAGCGACGTTGAAGTAATTCAAGTCGGCCAATGTCACCAATCGACATACTGAGAAACAAAGGTGCACAGTATTCAATGAAAGAGCGTACCATGCCATTGTATGAACAGATCAATTGGTCTTTAGATAGGGAATTT
Source organism: Prostheceraeus crozeri (assembly GCA_907163375.1). NCBI lineage: Eukaryota > Metazoa > Platyhelminthes > Polycladida > Euryleptidae > Prostheceraeus > Prostheceraeus crozeri. The sequence continues at coordinate 175,457 of CAJQUW010000290.1, forward strand.
TTAAGTATACGGAGTGCATACAAACGACGGGAAGCTACAGATACTGTGCTATCGACGTGGTCGTTCCATGTCCATCTTGAGTTAAAGGTGACTCCCAAAATCTTCAATCTGTCAACTTCAGTGACATCGCTAATCGTTGGCGAAACACAAGATTGTGTTTTCTTAATGGTGAGAATTTTACATTTGCTCAAATTCAGTGGAAGACCAAGCTGCTTGGAGCAATCAACAATTTTGGAATGTTCGTTTACCACATCCTCGACGCTTTTTGTCATGTCATCTTTATACAAAGGAATGCATAGGGTTGTGTCATCAGCATATTTAATAATGGCGCCCTTGCATGCATGAAAATCTGAAGACAGAGAAGCCACGGTATTAATAAAGAAGTAAGGACCAAGAATGGAACCTTGTAGTATCCCAGAAGTCACCGTGATAGTGGAACTAGTGTGGATGCCGACACGAATGAATTGACGTCTCTGAAAAAGGTAAGATCTTGTCCATTCAATAAATGCATTGGGAAATGACGAGCTGGCTAGTCTCTGAAGTATCTTATGGTGTGGCAACTTATCAAAAGCCTTTGCGAAATCATATGATACAATCACAGCACCCGATGTTGAAGCGTCATCTAGGTAACACGAAATAGTCTCATGAATAGCGATGATGGCACATAAAGATGAGGATCCCCTTCGAACTCCTCTGATTCCACATTATATTCCGCACGGATCTGATTTACTTTTCATTTGTGTAGGAAGGAGGCCCAAAAACCAGTTGAGGTACTTCTATTCTTCCCCCCACAGACATTTTTCAAGTTTTCCAAAATCATCAAATTTCACCAAAGTTAGTCACATTGGGTTGAGAATAGACTTGACCTGTCAATGAGTGACACTACAGCACGACTGAGAAGTCTTACTTGAACCCTGTGATGAAGGATTGGTACCTTGGATACTCAGTTAGAATACAAGATACAGCTGTGATCATGAACCTCGTGTGATTGTTGTCTACAGACAAATGACCAGCGGTTGTCTAAATCTGAGCCTGCAAATGTTCTACAAGTCAGATAAGAGAAGTTTTACACACACAACGCTATGCGACGTTAGTGAGACTGCCCGTATGAGAAAGAGAAGATCGTTGACGATGCAACACTTCCGGGTGCAAACAACAGAAATGTGGGGGGAAGAATAGAAGTACCCCATAGTTGATGCTCACTGCAAAACGATTCTTTAGTGTGAGGCCTTTCAGCCAGCACAGCCAACCATGGTTAGTAAATTGACGAAAACACATCAGTAGATGATTATCATCACTCATACTTAGACTTATCAGATTCCTAGAGACTCTAACCGGGACATTTTCATCTTTTGAGAGGTGAATCCGGTCCAAGACCAGGACGCCCTACATTGATGAAAAGCTTTTAAGTATCAAAATATTACTTCTTTTCAAAAGAAAGACAAATGTTGAAATTGTATAAATGTAATAATTTTAAAAGTACACTTCACATAATGACACATATAGCTGTCATTTCAGTTCATTTGTTTGAAGTGTATTTTTCGTTAGATCGTGCTTTTCTCAGAAAAGAGTTATTGTTTTAAATTTTGTTGTGGAATTCTCTGCTACTCAAATCAATATTAAGTTTGCATATTAACAAAATCTTCACAGTTTCTTCGCACCTTCGACTCCGTTCATCGGACCAAATATTTTTCATCATCGAGATCATAAGAGATTTCACCCTCTTAAAATATTTGAGCGAAAGTGCAGTTTCTGTACCGAGCCTTCAACGATTGATGGAATACGCTTTCTGTCTACCATAGAGTAAATATATGTAGGTAGAGTGTCGACTCAAACAAGTATCTCTATAGAGCATAGAGTAAGTATGCTAGGTGGAGTGTCGTATGTGTCAACTTTTACTCTCACATTGTGATTGCTGACCTTCTTTGTTGGAATAGATTCAAGTCTCGTCTCACTTCATTGATTCGCGCTCATTCGTGTGACCTTGATTTCATGAAAGGTTTTCAATATCTACAACGAATCCAATCACGTCAAGTTGTAAACTGAAACTGAAAGAAAGTTGTAGGAACAAAGAATGCACATAATGTCAAAAAATCTTGCATGCTCTAGAAGTGGAATTCATTCGAGTGTTGCGAAGTCTTGAATTTTTACTCTGTGCTCTTTTTACTTCTACAGCATAGTCTGAAGCCGCAGACTGGCAGCGTGATTGAAATGATAACTTGATAGAACTTGACACCCTAGAGATCTAAAATGCTTTGAATCAAGAATTGCGACCTGCCTGTAACCACAGAGTAAGTATATTTAGGTAGAGTGGTAACTCCGCATTTATTAAATCCCCAATGTGTATACACTTTCGATTTTATTAAATGAACTCGAGTGAGATACAGTAGGAATTGTTTCCAAATATGAGATATACACGTTTATGCAGATTTGAAGAAATTACAGCGGAATTGAGTGATCATGATAGCAAAGTAGAAGGAAATGATATCACTCTACAGATTGTCCGTGTCATGACAGCCTTGGAGAGGTAATATTTGTTAAATTGGCAACTCGATGACCTGCTATTGCTTTCATGAATTAGAAATATGAAATTTCAGCCAAAAAAGCACAATAAGATGTCGACTTTTCATGAAGACTTCCATTATATTACGGTTCATGAAATTCCCTTGATAATCAGCTTAATTTCTGCATAGTTAAGATGCTTATTAGCAAATATTCATTCCTTTTGATATCCAACTTATTGCATACTACTTACATGGAGGAGTCATCTCGGTAGTATATACATTGGCAAATTTTGACTTTTTTCAAAAGTGCTCAAATAATTTTTTGGACCACGGGAACGTAATCTCCGCAAAAACTGAATCTTTTCATATAAAAATTGTCACTGTATACAGATACTTTTTTGAGTCGACACTCCACGCTATACCTTTTCAACATTAAATTCAGAATAATCCAGATCATAGAGTAGATGTATTAGGTATTGGTAACTCCGCATTTATTAAATTCCAAATGTGCATACATTTTCAATTTTATTAAATGAACTCATGGGAGATGCAGGTGCTATTGTCACCAAATGTGAGATATGCGAATTTTTGCAGTTTTGAAGAAATTGCCACGGAATTGAGTGATCATGGTTGCAATGCAGAAGGAATGATGGCATTTTACAGATTCTCAGTGTCATGACATCCTTGGAGATTTAATGCTTGTTAAATTAGAAATTCGATGAGTTCCGATTATACTTTCATGCTGAAGCTCAAGGGTATTTTCTTATGCGTGATCATTTATGCAACCTGCCACTTGCAGAGAAAAATCACTCAATCAAAGACAATGATTTCAATTAACTTTGAGAGATATAAATGGGTCCACACCATTATTCAGATTCAAGAACATAAATTTAGTGAATCATAAAATCATGCCAGTGAAAATTGAACTAAAAACTTGAAATTTCAGCCAAGAAAACACACATATATCGCGACTTTTTCATGAAGACTTCCATTATAAATTCATGATCACGGATCATGAATTTACCTTGATCATCTGCTTAATTTCCGCTTAGTTAGGATGCTTATTATCAAATATTGATTCCTTTTGATATCCAACTTGTTTCATACTACATATTTGGGAGAGTCATCTCGGTATATAAATTGCAAAAATTTAGCTTTTTAAAAACTGCTCAAATAATTTCTTGGACCACGGGAACGTAATCTCCGCAAAAACTGAATCTTTTGATATAAAAATTTTCACTGTAAGATACTTTTTTGAGTCGACACCAAAGCATACTCTATGGTCGACACTCATTAGTGATGAAAATTTTCCGGAAAATTTTGAATAAAAACTTTCTCGGAAAATTATGGAAGAAATTGGAAAATTTTGGAAAATTTTGAAAGTTTTGATTTCTTTTGATAGGCCCTATAATTTCAGCGCTTCAACTGCCGAGGCAGCTGCGTACCAATAAATTGGGTCTAAAACTCCTGATTTCATTATTATTTGGATTAAAGCGATCGTAGCAATACGATTTCCGTCCGCGGATTTTGAGCATTCCTTTGCCACCGCAGTGGCGTACTATAAATTATTAGCATTTTTAATTATCACACAGACACCGTTTGGGATAATGTGAATCTTGCTTTACAATAAGGATTTAATTTCATGCAATGTTTAAGATCTGGAGCAAAAATAATGTACTTTATTTTGGAGTTTGCTAATTGTTAGCTTCAAAGTTACAAGCTTCTATGCAGCGTTGATCATAGTGATGCAAATTCTCCATGTGTTGATGAACATGTGATGAAGTAAAAGCACACAGTCCACGCAGCATTCATGAGCGACCAAATTGGAAGATATAAAGACTGTAAACTCGTGAGATATTTGGAAACTAATGAGTAATGATAGTTTCAAACTTCAGGCGCATTGTCCGATATCTTCGTTTAGGATACACCCTCCATTTCTAGTTCAGATGGTTCAGATGGTTCAGATAGTCCGAAATCAATTTCAGATCTGCCCAAATGAATTTCAGATATGATCTAGATGAGTTGGAGATCTCCAGTTGAATTGAAATCTTTTCAAAGTTGAGCCTGGACAGATATCTGAAATTCAGCTAGAGAAATCTGAAATCCATCTTCTGTCTGAAATTTATTTGGAAAGATCTGAAATGGACATGGTAAAGGTGCAGTTGGTACCAAAAGTTAACATACAGGGATGATAGAAGAGTTTTCGGACTTTGAATATTACATAGTCCTTTTAAACGACTATAATAAGTCTCCAAAACAAAGGAAAAAACGTCAATCACCAAAAAATAAATTTCAAAATTTTCCAGGAAATTTTGAAAAAATTGGAAAATTTTCCATTTGCATCACTACCATATATCCCTACTCTATGGTCGACACTCCCCTGCTCTATGGTCCAGATTGAATTGTTGAATTGATAACAGCCAAAATTGAAATGGGAATAGTCAAAATGGCAAAATGTTTAATTTTTCTAGAACTGATCAAATAATGTTTTGGACCACGGGAACGAAATCTCCTCAAGAAACTGAATCTTTTCATATAAAATTTTTCACTGTATACAGATACTATTATGAGTCGACACTCCATACCATAGACATCGAACAACAACTAGGTCTATACCGGACAGCTGCTATCTGCTTCATTAAAATTAGTGGCAAGGTCATTTGGTCGACCAAGAGAGGCTTTAATTCAGAATTTTGTTTTAAATCATTAAAATTAAGCGTCCGCGAACTCAAGTGTTCGTCAGTTCTTGGAACTGCGATTTAACCAATTCATCAAAATAATTCACAAGATATTGATTATGCATGATTAATCGGACACCAGTGGTTTTTGTGTTCTGTCTTGCTCGCATAAATGCGAAGTTTCTTTTAGGCGCAACTTTCAAACGAATATTACGTGACTGACTTGGCTACTGCAATCAGACATATAACAAGATAAACATATCGGAATATAAAGATTGCTGCGCCAGTATTGATGTGATGATGTAAACTCGGTATATAACATTTACCTCTTGGCGGTTTTCGAACTTTTTGTATTCGCGCGCTTGTTGACCTTGAAGATTGTTGACCTTGGCAGTTAATTGTACAGAACCTTCTAAGTATGACTGTAATAAGATAAGTCCGTAATGCCTTATGGGACCATTTTGTTGTGTAGTTTTACTTTTGTATCGTGATACCGATTGTTTTTTGTTTATAAGCGTAATGGATTAAATTTAAGCAGAACAAGCATAAAACGCGAGTATAAAACACCGATTGTCTATCTACAATAAATCTAGTTTTGTATAATTCCGTTCTGAGATTCGTTGCATGTACCGCACTCCACAAATTGGTAGCAGAGCGTGGTTAAGTGTTATCTGAGGAGTCGGTATTGTCGGAAAAAAAGCTTGTTCGTATATGAATTGGTATTTGTTGTTTAATTTTTTTATTGTGGTGATCAATTGTATTGTTTTCTGATTTGTTTATCTGTATAGTTTCCACGTAAACGTTTATGCTTAATTTGAATAAGAATTGTAGTTCTCGATCGGATTTCGGGATTTGCCACATGACGGTAGTTTGAAGTACCGGTACGTGTTGTGTCTTAGTGTTCGTAGTTTCGTAAGCAAGGTTGAGGTATTGTCGTTTCCTAGTGGTTGTAGTTTCGTAAGCGAGGTTTTTTCTGTTTCCATAAGTAGTGAGAGTTTAGGCTCGTAAACTAGGTGTTATTTTGCACATATTTGGTTTGTCAATCAAAGCGTGAATTTTCGGGTAAGTCGTTTGCTTTGTACATTTGAATTGTATATACTACTATATGAACTACAAGCTATCACGGCAATGGCAGCAAATGACATCAAACAGACTTTGTCAAATTATGATGGAACAGGTGATGTTCACCTCTGGTTGAAAAAGATCAAGCTTGTTGCGAAGTTGCTCAAAATCTCTGATGTTAATTCGTTGATTCCACTTTTCCTGGAGGGTGCTGCCTTTTCGGTGTATGATGAATTGAGCGATGCCGACAAGGGAGATAGTGAAAAGATTGAAAATGCGTTGCTCAAGGCTTTCTCTTTGAATAAGTTTGAGGCCTATGAAGAATTGTTGAGACGAAGATGTTGTCCTGGGGAGTCTGTAGATTTGTTCATTTCGGATTTGCGTCGGTTGGCTCGTCTTGCCGAGATTAAAGATGAGAACATGATGCTTTTGTCGTCGGTATGCCTCAAGATGTCTCGGCTCAGTTGCGCTCTTTGGCGAATGTCAGCTCGTGTTCTATGACTTCGTTGATTGAAAAGGCTAGAATGTTGACTAGCAAGTATAATCGGGTGGAGACGTGTGCAGTGTCGCTTAGTTCAGGTGGGACTTCTGGCAGTCGGCCAAACCCTAAATTTGAGAAAAAGCACCCAACCAACCCAAGACCGAAGTGTTATCACTGTGATGAGGAGGGGCATATTGCCAAGAATTGTCCCAAAAAATCTTGGCAGGAGAGGAGGATGTGCTTCAAGTGTGGAGAATTTGGTCACATTTCTCCGAATTGTCCTCACAAAGACTCAGGTGTTAGGAGTGCGGGAAACGAGGCAGGGAAGTCGTCTGCGCCAGCGCCTTCCCAGTGAATGGTGAGGCGCTGCCGGCCGTGACAGTTCTTGTTGAGGGACAGCCTATTTGCGGTTTAGTTGATTCTTGCTGCACTCAGACAATCATTTCAAAAAGTTTGGTTCGAGATCCTTTGGTTTGTTCAGGTGGAATTGTTCGCATGGCCAGTGGCGAGACTGTTGATGTGATAGGTGAGTAAGTGTCAAGATGATTATAGGAAAACAGGAAGTTGTTATTGATTGTATTATAACCAAAAAAATGATTGCAGGCCATCCCCTGTTTTTGGGCTTCGATGTGATTAAGCGCTTGAATGGTGTCTTCATTGATCCTTCAGGACCAGTTGTTTTTGGTCGTAATAGTGGCGTTATGTTGCTTCCCGAACGTATTGCAATGTCCGATAGGATAATCTTTTCTTGTGTTTCGGAGCGTAAGCCCACTGGACCCTCCCCGTCTCCTAATACTACTGTTCCTGTTGCACCAGAAAGCATCCAGATTGAAGATGTCGATTTTTCTGCGAAGTTTAGGGATGGGAAATGGAGTGTAAGATGAGAGTGGTCGGGTGATCCGAAATTGAGTCAAAGGACTGGTTGCTATCACATTGATGAAGATGTTAAGGATGAATTTGAAGCGGATGTGACCAAGTGGATTAAGCAAGGAATTACGGTTCCGATACCTGAGACTGAGGAACCGTGGAAGATGCCTGTGATTCCCTTAATGGCTGTGAGACAGGAAGCTAAAGCTAAAACCCGACCGGTTCAAGACTTCAGAGAGTTGAATCGTTTTGTTTCATCTCATACTGCGGATTCTGCCGCTTGTCATGAGACGCTAAGGCGTTGGCGGCAGAAGGGCGAAGATTTGACTTCGCTTGATCTGAAGAGTGCTTATTTGCAGTTGTGCATCGACAGGGATTTGTGGTTGTTTCAAGTTGTTAAATTCGATGATGCGTATTACTATCTTACTCGTCTGGGATTTGGGCTCAATTGCGCCCCGAGGATGATGTCTAAGATCTTGGAAAAAGTCTTGTCGCTTGATGATAAAATAAGGAGAGGCACTGAACACTACATTGATGACATCATTATCGATAATACTGTGGTGTCAGCTAAGCGAGTGTCTGATCATTTGTTGCGGCAAGGTTTGCTGGTAAAGGAGCCGGAGAAATTGAGTGCTGCAAGGGTTTTGGGGTTGCAGATTTATGAGGATGATTTTGGAAGACTGCAGTGGAAGCGCGGAAATTGTTTGGTCTGCCCGGACTTATCAGGTGTTATGACTCGAAGGCAAGTGTTTTCTTTGACGGGACAGTTAGTCGGGCACTATCCTAACGCGGGGTGGCTTCGCATTGCCTGTGGATATATTAAGAGATGTTGTGGAGGCTCGCGATGGGAGGAGCCTGCTAGTGATAGAGTGAAAGAGATGTTGGCTGACGTGTTTCGCCGGTTGAAGGATGGAGATGATCCCGTAGGAGGAAGTTGGAGCGTGCAGTTAGGGAGTGCTGTGCGGGTTTGGTGTGATGCAAGTTCGATTGGTCTGGGATGTTTGATAGAAGTCGATGGTTCAGTCATAGAAGATGCGGCTTGGCTTCATGGGAAGGATGACAACACCCACATCAATGTAGAGGAGCTCGATGCTGTGTTGAGGAGATTGAATCTAGCTCTGAAGTGGGACTTGCGTTCCTTTACGGTGATGACGGACTCAGCGACCGTGCTGGGTTGGATGAAGTCGGTTCTGACCGGAGATAGGCGAGTGAAAACTCACGGTATTGGAGAGATGCTTATTCGACGAAGATTAGCGATGATTCAGGAGTTGTGCGACGAGTATTCTTTGAAGATACAGGTCGAATTTTTTTCCAGCGAGAAGAACAAAGCTGATTCATTATCACGTGTGAACAAATCGTGGAATGAAGCCAACAAGCGACAAAAAGATTCAATGGCTTGTAGCACCTTTGTCTTAGATACCCCGCAGGATTGGACTCTGAGAGATTTGCATAATCCACATCACTTCGGTGTTGATAGAACTCTTTTCCTTGCGAAGGAAGTCGGTATTAGAGCAACTAGGGCTGAAGTTTCCTCTATTGTCAGCGCTTGCGCTGAATGTCGCACGATTGATCCGCCTCCAGTAAAATGGACTCATGGCGATTTAAGCGTTAACGAAACCTGGGAAAGGCTTGCGTGTGATATCACACATTTTTGTGGTGATCTATACCTGACAGTCATTGATTGTTGACCGTCGAGATTCCCGATTTGGCGGAGACTTCTGAATAGAAGTGCTATTGGCATTTGTCAAGTGTTTCAGCAGTTATTTCGTGAAAGGGGTCCACCTAAGGAGATCTTGAGCGACAACGACTCTACTTTCCGGTCGCAAGAGTTTCGTTCTTTGTGTGAGAGTTGGTGTGTCAAGCAAGTTTTTCGAGGTGCATACCGACCAAGTGGCAACGGTATTATCGAAAGGCATCATCGAACTATCAAGTCAATTGCCAGTCGAACTGGGCGTTCTATTGAAGATTCTGTTTTCTGGTTCAATGCTCTTCCAAAGGAAGGAACGTCAGTTGATTCTGTCCCGTATAGTGGTGTGTATACGTATGGTTGGCGGTATCCCGTACCAACTACACAAGGAAGTGTAGGTTATGTTTGCGATGAGGTCATTTGTCCTTTTTCGATTGGAGATCGCGTAGTTACGAAGCCCGTTAGTGTTAGGTGGACTGACCGTTGGGTTCCGGGAGTGGTGACCGCCATAAATTCAAACCTGAATGTCGATGTGAACGGTGTCGCTCGGCACATCGCAGATGTAAGGGTGGACGTTCGATCTCATGAAGATGATAGCTCAGAAGCCACTGAAGCTGTGGGAGATTTGATTCAGGATTTGGTTCAGGAGGAGTCAAAAGAAGTTGAAGACACTAATGCTGATGAAGTTGTGGCTGGAGAATCCGACCCCGATGATGGAAACCTGCTTGTAATTGTAGAGTCAGCTCCTCAGGCCCGTTCATCTAGAAATGTGCGCCGACCTCGTTGGCATCGAGATTATGAGTTTTGATTGTTAGTTTTCAAGTTTGAACTTGAGTCCATGGGGAGGTGTACTTGGATTTAATTTCCTTATTGTGGTGATCAATTGTATTGTTTTCTGATTTGTTTATCTGTATAGTTTCCACGTAAACGTTTATGCTTAATTTGAATAAGAATTGTGTTTCTCGATCGGATTTCGGGATTTGTCAGATGACGGTAGTTTGAAGTACCGGTACGTGTTGTGTCTTAGTGTTCGTAGTTTCGTAAGCAAGGTTGAGGTATTGTCGTTTCCTAGTGGTTGTAGTTTCGTAAGCGAGGTTTTTTCTGTTTCCATAAGTAGTGAGAGTTTAGGCTCGTAAACTAGGTGTTATTTTGCAAATATTTGGTTTGTCAATCAAAGCGTGAATTTTCCGGTAAGTCATTTGCTTTGTACATTTGAATTGTATATACTGTCTATATAAACCATAGTTGTAATAAAAATACCATACCATATTAAACTGCAAAACGCTAGTTATGGACACAGTGATAGACATGGAGGTCAAGTCTGATGAGAGTTGCTCAAATCTAGGATCTGTCAGTAACTCAGAGAGGAGCTTTGAATGGGCTAGTGTGTTTTTGAAGTCAGCTAGGCCAGCCACTTATAAGAAAGGTAATGACAAAAGGCAATTTATACACGACTTTGAAGTTTGGTCAAAATTAGCAAAGATCCCAACGGATATGAAATCCTATTTCTCCAATGTTTATCCCCTGATGTTAAGCGGGAAATGCAAGCTTTCGAGCCTGAAGTTGAAGTTCTGAAATTTGATGATGTTGCTCTACTCTTTATGGAAATGTTCACTATGGCTACAGAAAGATTGGGTCCTAGGATTTCTTTGTCTTCACGTCGACAGAAAGAGAATGAGTCTTTGCCGGAATACCTGGCTAATATATTCCACCTTGCTCGTGAGATTGGGATTCCTAAATCAGTGGAAAAGGAACGCGTGAGGGAAGTTTTCTTAGAGGGCTTGCGAAGTCCCATACTCCTTCACAAAATCTTTGAGGATGACGTGATTTATTCGTTGTCAGAACCACGTGATGTATTGAAACGAGCGCAGTTTTTGGAAGATATTATCCGGCACCGTCATAGACATGTCCGAGCAGTACAGCTTTCTGGTCCAAACGTACCGCCTTTAATGAGAGAGTCTGTGCAAGTTTCATCTCAGAATAGGCTTGGTCAGCAGAAATGCAAAAATTGCAATGAATTTGGTCATGGGTTTCAGGCTTGTTCGTAACCTAGGAAATGTTTCAAATGCTTCGAGCTTGGGCATTTCGCCAGGAATTTCCCACAAAGAGAGCAGTTTCAGGGAAACGCTCGTGGAGGGTCGTCGGTGGCCGATCCTGAATGTCAGGATCGTACGACCCAGTCAGTACGATCCGATCCCAGGAATCGATTTACCCCTCTGTTTTGATGTACATTCAAAACATTCCAGTTCCTACTTATGTGGACGGAGGTAGTAAAGTAACTTTGATTGATTCTAAGTATCTGTGTGAATTGCCACTTGATGGGAAAGATTTAGTTCATCCGCCACCTTCAGGGACAGTTGGAGGGGTGGTAGGAGAAGCTCTTCACTCTACTGGCCAGATTTATCTTCCGTTGAAGATAGGAGATTTCCAATGTGTTTTCCCATTTTTGATTGTTGAGGTCCTTAACCCACCTGTGATTTTGGGTTGGGATTTCTTTAAGCCCTATCATTGTACAATTGATTACGACACTGACAGCTTGCACATCGCTAAAAACACCTATGGAGAACCCTTTCTTCCCAGCTCTCCCCTTGACCAAGTGATTCCGTCCCTCCCTGTGATCATTCCTCCTCAAATTGAGATATTGTTGCCTTGTCGAGTTTCTTGTAACCGGATAGAAGTTAGAACTTGTTTGTTTCATCCCGCCGAGCTTCCCGAAGGTGTGGTTTTTACTGATTCTGTTGTCAAACTTGATTCTTTTGTTCAGGTTCCAGTGCGTCTCATAAACACCAATTCAATCGAAGTGAAGCTTAAGACTAAGGAAGCAGTAGGGGTTTTGAAACCTACTGAGATCATAACAGAAATAAAAGTACCCACAGGTGAATGTGAAGCCATCTGTGGTGCAGTTGCCTTTTCGGAAGGCGTTGAGTCAAGTGATGAGAAGTCGGTACACGAATTTCATATCGGAAGCCAACTGTGTAATGAGGAAAAGAGCAAAGTGCTAGAAACCCTCAAACGTCGGAGGGATGCCATTTCCGTTTCATCTGATGACATAGGATACACTGAACTTGTAGTGCATGATATCAATACTGGTTCTCAGGCTCCTGTGAGCCGCCCCCCTTACCGCGCTAACCCTGTGAAACAGTTAGAAATCGATAAGGAAGTTGCGAAGTTGAGGAATTTGGGTGTAATAGAAGCTTCTACTTCACCATGGGCCAGCCCGGTTGTTATGGTTAGGAAGAGTGATGGGAGCTGGAGGTTATGTATTGACTATCTGTCGGTTAATAACATCACAGAGGTGCCAAGTTTTCCTCTGCCGCGCACTGACGATATTTTTGAGTCATTGAAAGGTTCTCGCTTCTTTTGTAACCTCGATTTAGATCAAGCATATTATCAAGTGAAGTTAAATCCAGCTGACGCTCCAAAGACAGTTTTTGTTACCCGTGACTCATTGTATCAGTTTAATCGTATGCCATTTGGACTTAGCGGTGCCCCAGGTACATGTCAACGGTTGGTGAACCTGATATTGAAAGACGTGTTGTACAAAAAAGATATTGCCAATCTTGACGACGTGATAGTTATTCTGTCTTCCGCATTTAAGTACAAGAGAGAACAACACCGCGTGTCGCGTACAGAAAGTGTATATTTTCCACCATTGCGTATATTCATACCAGTACACAATAATGATGACAATTTAAATGAAGTATTTAAACAATAGTAAAGATGTAGAAGCAAGGCGTATACATTACAATCCCTCCCCTTCTTTAGAAAAGACGAGTTACATCAAGGAGAGCATTTACCACATTACTTGTACATTCAACTTTCAAGTCGAGTACTATAAACATGTCTATTTATCAAAAGTCTGGAAAACGATCACACTGGGAATAGAAAATCCACCATCCATATACATTGTAGCGTCATAGCACGATCCACACGAATAACTGAGATATCAAATCACTGATAACCAGACATATCAATCCGATGACAAATCACTGAATCACTATAAATGCAATTGCGTGTAAGCATATACATACATATCAAGAATCAGAATCATAAACGTGTCAACATAAATACATAGGTATACACTCTCGTCTTTGAAAGACAGTTCACATATATATAGAAAACGTGTACGCAAGTTCACACACATGCACAAAAGTTCAGTTAGTCTGTCGAACTAACTCACAGGTCTGATCAAAATCAGATAAACATCACAGTAGAATGTGAGTAACATCAGTAGCGTTACTGAGCATATCAGTAGAATCGATCAGAGTGATTCAAATCAATCGTCCGCTAAATGGCGTAAGTGCGTTCGACAAAACTTAATGAAAGATATAACCTTTTAAATGTTTAGGAAGCTGCTTAGCTCTACTGGGCCTGCTGTGGACACTGACATTTTCGCTGGCGTCGCTACTCTTGTCTTCATCTCGCCTCGGCACGCTTTGAGCTTCAGCTGTCCGCTCATCCCAATCGAGTTCTTCTGTCGCTGGTATTGGCTTCACGTGTGTTGAATTCCTGATGAACTTGTTTCCAGTCTCCTTGGACGTCACGGTCACTTGACTTCCATTCTTGTCCGTCACGACGAAATCTTCATCTGCGTACCTCGGAGTGAGCTTGTTCATCTTCCTTTGTTTCAACAACACTGTGTCACCGACTTCCACACTTGGTTCACAACCTTGCCTGACAGTCTTGTAATCTTCTTGTCTTGTCTTCATTTCGGCGTCTCTGTCTCTGTCATGTTGGTGAACATCTGATTGACTTGGTCTCAATTGTGGAATCTTAGTCCTAATTTCATGTCCCAACAGTAATTTTGCCGGAGTTTCACCTGTTGTTGCGTGAGGAGTCGATCGGTAGGCCAACAAGAAATATTGCAACTCGGACTCCATATCCTTGCCTTCAACATTTGCAATTTTCAAGGCTTTCAATAATGTCTTGTTTTGGCGTTCCACCTCTCCATTGGCTCTTGGCCACAACGGCGTGTTCACTCGATGCTCAATTCCGTTAGACATCAGAAATTCCTTGAAGTTCTCCGATACGAATTGGGGACCGTTGTCCGTCCTTATCCCTTCAGGAAGACCAAATCTTGAAAATATTCTTTGGAGTGAGGTGATAATTTTCAGTGACGATGTATCCCTCAGAAATTCGACTTCGAAGTATCTGCTGAAGTAATCGACTTCGACAAAAAGATAGTCACCATTCGGCATTGGACCCATAAGATCGGCTGCGAGTTCTACCCACGCAGCATTAGGAAGCTTTGTAGACTGCACTGGGACTTCATAGTAAGCTGGGGTCACTAGAAGACATGATCGGCAAGTTCTCACTTTCTTCTCGACGTCAGCATCCATGCCAGGCCACCAAACTTTGCTCCTTAGATTTTGCTTCGTCTTCACTATACCCTGGTGTCCATCGTGTGCTAAGTCTAAAATCATCTCTCTTAAGCTCGCTGGTATGACAAGTCTAGTTCCTCGCAGTATCAGTTGTCCATACATCGATAGCTCATATCGGCAACTTTTGTAAGCTTTTGGACAGTCTTCCCACCGGTCTGCTGTAATACAATCACGAACTTTCTTTAGTTCGAGATCATTCGACGATGCTACTTCAATCTCCTTTGTCGTCACAGTACGTGGAGTCGCAGTAGTCGCAACGAAATGAACGTAAAACTCCATGTCAGATTTGTCACAATCGGCGTTCTGCTCTGCTATCAGTCTTGATAAGCTATCGGCTATGTTTTCCATTCCCTTCACATGCTGCAATTTGAACTTGTAGGGCTGAAGTCTCAACATCCAACGTTCTACTCGACATCCGCCACGACCAATCTTGTTGTATATGTACAGTAGAGGTTTGTGGTCTGTCAACAGAGTGAATTCTACACCAAGTAGATAATTGTGGAATTTTTCACATGCCCATATTACCCCGAGTGACTCCTTTTCTATCTGAGAGTATCGGCGTTCCACCGCAGTCAGTGCTCGGCTTGCAAAAGCAATCACGCGCCTCTCTCCTTCTTGCACTTGCAACAGAATAGCCGCCAGTCCAACTGGACCTGCATCACAGATTAATGATGTCTCGGCGTTGATATCAAAGTAGGCTAGGGTTTCGGCATTACACAGTTTCTCCTTTATAGCCTGAAATGCTTTCTGCTGTTGATCTTGCCATACGAATTTCGCATTCTTCCTAGTGAGCGCCATCAGTGGGTCAGCTAACGTCGCTAGTCCTGGTATATAACGTCCACAGAAGTTAACGAGTCCTATAAAACTTCGAACCTCAGACACACTCGTCGGTTGCCTAGCGTCACGTATTGCTGCCGTCTTCTCTTCTGTAGGCCTCACGCCCCTTGGGGACAGCCGGTGTCCCATGAACGTCAGTTCTTGAGCTTTCACGATGCTCTTTTCTTGATTTATCGTAAGGCCGTGTGCCTTCAACGTCTTAATCAACTTTTCCATTCGTTTCTCTAAGTCAGATTCACTGTCTGCGTACACCAGAATGTCGTCTGCAATGTTGGCTGTTCCATCGCACTGTCTGATAATATTCCGAATTGTCTTTTGATATACCTCGGGCGCAGAAGAAATCCCAAACATTAGCCGTTTGTATCGGTACGTTCCACAATGCACAGCGAATGTGGTGATGTCGCGGGACTCTTCCTCCAACTCGAGTTGATGGTAACCCCATTTCAGATCTATTTTTCCAAACCATTTACTCCCATTCACCTTTTCAAGGACTTCATCGATCGTAGGGATTTGGAATACCTCCCGAATAATGGCTTTGTTCGCCTGTCGCATATCGACGCATAATCTGATGTCACCATCTGGCTTGTTTACCACCACTACTGGACTAACCCACGTTGTTGGACCTGTCACCTCTTCAATCACGTCCAAATCCAGCAGTTCTTGAATCTTGTTTTCAACTTTCTTCAACATACTAAATGGCACTCTCCTCGGTGCTTGATTCACAGGCGTAACCGATTTGTCTATGTGCAGTTTTATAGGCTTGCCAGTGTACTTGGGGAATGGCTTCTCCCTATTTACCCCGTCCACTGCCCTGGCCGTCACATTTACAGTGATCAATCCCAGCTCTTCGGCTGTAGCACGGCACATTAGAGGTTCATCTTCCCCTTCGAATACGACGAATTCTGCCTCGCATTTCCTGTTTTCGAAGCGTACCGTTGTCTTGAATTTTCCAATAATTTCCAGTGGTTTGTTCTTGTGTCCATAAGAGTGTAGGTTACCTGTCGTCACCCATGAGTCACATCGGATTTTCTGCTTCTTGAACCTATTCCATGTCCCACGGTCCACTATGTTGGCTGTTGTGCCGGTATCAATCAACATTTTCAAGGGTATCTTATCAACTAAGCAAATAACCTCCTCCAAGCCCTTAGGATTACCGGTACCTTGGCCCATGGTAAACGCAAAATGGTTTTCCTTTTCGACTTCTGCGGTTGCCTCAACTTCGACGTTATTTGCCTTTGCTCTCGTCTTTTTCGTTTTGCAACACACCGCATAGTGTCCCTTCAACCCGCATTTATTGCATTTCGCTTTCAAAGCTGGACATGATGGGTCGCTGGCCAGGTGTCCTTCCCCGTTGCACCTAAAGCACTTTCCATGTCGACCTTTTGATTTGTCCTTGCCACCGTGATTAGGCCTATGTCCATTTTGCCAACTCTTTTGACCTTGCCTCGATTTCCCACTGGACCCGCTGCTACTGTGTACTCTTGCCACAGAGGTTTCGCTTGTGTCAAACCTTTTCACCTGATAGTCAGCGATTTCAGTAGCCTTCGCGATTTTTATAACATCAGCGAGTGAAATGTTGCCTTTTTCGAGTAATTTCCTCCGTAACACGTTAGATTGACATTGGTCAATAATTTGGTCCCTGAGCTGGTCATCTTCGGCGGTTTTGAACTCACAGTAAATAGCCTGTTGCCTCAACCTGGTAACAAATTGGTCAAAATTTTCGTTTTGTTCCTGCCTGATTTTCCGAAACACATGCCGCTCGTAAGTCACATTTCGCATAGGGCAAAAGTGGTAGTTCAGTCTTTTCAGCGCTATGTCAAATTCGCTATCCTTGGATGGGTCTTCTGTGGGTGCTGCTACCAAACGTATCAAAAATGTCTTGGGTGTCCGGGCCTGCTAAGTGCAACAGTAAAGCCTTTTTTTGAACATCGTCAGTAATACCCCTACCAACTATGTAGTAGTTAAAAGAACGCAGCCACCTAGTCCAGGAGACCGACAATTGATTTGGGTCAATCGATTTACATAAGAACTTTGGCAAACTGCCTAGATCTTCCATGACAGTGGAAACGCACAATGTCACAAAAGTTAAATAAGCCTAGGTCACTACCCAGTCTTACTTTCACAGCTGATTTAATTCACGATCAAGGAGTTCACGACTTTTGCAGAAGACTTCGCAACTCGCTTTCATCCTCAGCAATTCGCTTTCATCCTCCGTCGCCAATTATTCTGTCTTCCGCATTTAAGTACAAGAGAGAACAACACCGCGTGTCGCGTACAGAAAGTGTATATTTTCCACCATTGCGTATATTCATACCAGTACACAATAATGATGACAATTTAAATGAAGTATTTAAACAATAGTAAAGATGTAGAAGCAAGGCGTATACATTACAATAGTGTTTGGAGAGTCGTTCGAGCAGAATGTCATCTTTTCCAGTCAGAGATAGTCTATTTGGGTCATGTCGTTTCACAGAACGGGATACACACATATCCCAAGAAAGTAGAGGCTGTTGCGTCGTGGCCAAAGCCCTTAAACAATAAAGATATCAAGTCTTTTCTGGGTTTGGTTAACTACTATCAAAAATTTGTACCCAACCTTTCTCAGGTCGCTTCTCCCCTTAGACTTCTTAAACATTCTAAGTATTGGAAATGGACGGCTGAATGCGAAACATCGTTCGAAGAAATAAAAAAATTGTTGACCACTGCCCCAGTTCTCGGCTTTCCCGATTTCGGTCCATCCGCTTCTGCTTTTGTTCTGGATTGCGACGCAAGTGACGCCGGCGTTGGCGCGGTCTTGTCTCAAGATCAAGATGGGGAAACACGTATTATCGCGTACGGTAGTAAAGCATTGTCTAAGGAACAGCGTTCTTATTGCCCTACACAAAAAGAAATGTTTTCCCTTGTGTTCTTTGTCGAATATTTTCGAGAATATCTGCTTTCCCGTCCCTTCATTATCCGTACTGATCACAGCGCCTTAAAATGGTTGAACAGGGCGAGGCGAGATCGTCCAAGAGTGACATGTTGATTCGCTGGAACACCATATTGGATAATTTTAAGTTTGAAGTTGATGGAGACATTCTAGGTCGCCTCCAGGAGTATAACTTCCAGATTTGTTATCGGCCTGGTAAGTACCATGGCAATGCGGACAGTTTAAGTAGGAAAACCCTTCCGAAAAGCAGGACATGAAGAATGTCCTTCCTGTAACCCACATAATGCAGTAGTGAGGCAGTATTTATCAAATGACGTTACCGATCTGCTATCGAAATTGACAATCTCGCAAGTCTCAATGACAAGTAAGGACCTTAAATCACCCCGTATCGTGGCCCCCCTTATCGTGTCTGACGATTCTCAAGGCGATACTGCACCCGAAAGTGAGAGTGATTCTGATGCTAATCCAAGAGGTAGAATAGGAAGATCTTTATTAGCTACTGATGTAGATATTCCCACAGCACAGAGAGAAGATTCGGACCTAAAACCAGTGGTATCACTGCTAGCTAGCGGAGCACCGAAGCCAGTGAAAGAGAGGTTGACTTCTTTTAGTAGAATGACGCGAATGTTGTTGACTGATTTTGAGCGGTTATCTCTTGTTGATGGAATACTTGTCCGGAAAACGAAGAAGGGCCAGCAGGTTGTGACACCCTGGAAACTACGGTCGACCATTCTGAAGGGTGCTCACAATGAGTCAGGACATGGTGCGTTGCGGCAAACACGGTTAAAATTGACCAGTCGCTTTTGGTGGCCTGATTGTACTCAAGAAATTGAAGATTATGTTCGCTGTTGCTTAACATGTGCCCAAACTAGACGAACTGGTAGGCATCGCGTTGCTCCGTTAAGACCCCACCCGAAAGGTTACGTCAATCAAGCCATTCACTTAGATCTTGCGGGACCATTACAACCTTCTAGTGCAGGGAACACCTATTTGTGTATCATGATTGACCGTTTTACCTCATGGATGGAAGTGGTTCCCATCCCAGATAAAACGGCCGAGACTGTGGCTTCAGCTTTCGTTCAGCAGTGGGTATGTCGTTACGGCATCCCTGCGACTCTATATAGCGACCAGGGCCAAGAAGTGGCTGGGAATTTGATGAAGTCGATTTGTACTGAGCTAGGAGTTGAGAAGATACGCACCTCTCCTCGTCATCCCCAAGCGGATGGGAAAGTTGAAAGGGGAAAGGGGAATACAACAGTTAAAGGCGGGCCTGAGGATGTTCTTGGCAGAAAAAGGTAATGATTGGGAAAGTCATCTGAATCCAGTGTTGTTGATTTTAAGAACCATTCAAAGTGATAGTAGTGGATTTACGCCGGCCATGATGACATTAGGTAGAGAATTGCTACTTCCTTATGAATCGCCTTTGAGCCTTCCTTCTCAAAAAATGCCAGTTCTTATGACTTTTGTGCCCAATTAAGAGACCAACTTCAAGTCGTACATAGTCGAGCTAGATTTAAGTACTTAGGAGCCCAGAGACAGCAGAAAAGGTACTTTGATAGTAAGGTTTATGGAAATCGATTTCAATTGGGTGATTGGGTTTTTGTTCGCGGACAACCCAAGCACTCACTTGATCCGGTGCAATATTTAGGACCTTATGAGGTAGTAGGGCGTTTTGCGAAAAGTTTATATGAGTTGGTACCTGCTCGAGGAGAAGATGGAACTTTGGTGAATGCGAATCTACGTGACAAGAAGAAGAAGATTCACTCCAATAACCTACGTACGGTTCAGGCTCCAGAATTCGCCAAGCAACGACAAATTCAGCACCAATCGTGTGAAGGTGGATGTCCCTGCCGTGGCCCTGGCGCTGTGGCCACCGCCGGTACGCAAACTATGGCTGTGAGTGACTTCATTGACAGTAATGATAATATTCAGGAGAATAGCCATGTCGAATGGGAACTTCACCCTTCGCCATCAACCGAGGTGGCTATTGGTACGCGTTGGGCTCGAGACCTGCTCAGCAGCAGCGGCATTGCTCTACGGTGGACAGACGAGGGTTGCCGGACGGCTCGAATGAGAAGACCCTACCGACGGAGACCCCGTAGCGCTGTGAGAGACAGCTTGTGGCAACCCTATATGGAAACGTATGACGAAATTTCTTCTAGTGACCCTGATTCTGATGTTAAATATAGAAATGAAACGACCTTTAGTGATCCTGATTCTGACACTGATCCATGTGTAGTGAATGGACCTTACGAGATGCCGGAGAAACTTGCTAGCTCTGGCGAAACCGAATCTACCGAGTTCATGGTGGAACATTCTTGAGTTATGATGATTTAAACCTTGTATATAATTGTACCCACCTTTTTTTATGTGTGGTGGGAATGTGATGATGTAAACTCGGTATGTGACATTTACCTCTTGGAGGTTTTCGAACTTTTTGTATTCGCGCGCTTGTTGACCTTGAAGATTGTTGACCTTGGCAGTTAATTGTACAGAACCTTCTAAGTATGACTGTAATAAGATATGTCCGTAATGCCTTATGGGACCATTTTGTTGTGTAGTTTTACTTTTGTATCGTGATACCGATTGTTTTTTGTTTATAAGCGTAATGGATTAAATTTGAGCAGAACAAGCATAAAACGCGAGTATAAAACACCGATTGCCTATCTACAATAAATCTAGTTTTGTATAATTCCGTTCTGAGATTCGTTGCATGTACCGCACTCCACACATTGACTTCTTGCTTTTTCTTGCTTAAAACCCATTCAAAGCCGCCCATATAAATATCGGCAATTTTTAAAAAAATGGTAAGTATTTCAGAATGTGATAATTAAGAATAATACATGATGACCAGTGCACTACAATAACCATTTCTTAGAAATTAAAGCCGCAGCGATTTCGTTACGATGGCGTCATATGGTGTCAAAATATACAAAAGCATGTTTTTTCAAATGTAGCCTATGTATTCCTCCAACAATTCCTACCGAAGTAATGTGTCATCATAAAAGCTCTCCATCACATTTCAGAGGTATTTGTCGACGCTGTGAATAAGCAAATTTAATCTGCTGCCAGCATTATGCTACATGTCGTTGCTGTTTGCTGTGAAATCGCTATTGTTCAAATGAAAATAAGTTTTTATATCTCGAAATTCCTATCGAGAAATTGATTCTCTTACTGCGTCGACTCCAAAGTCAAGTTATAGTTCGAGACGCCTCGGTAATTCGCAATGTGCACATCAATAACGAACACTAAGAAATCAGCGCAGTTGAGATTTTTTAGCATTATGTACAAACATGTAGGCCTAAACAATTTTTTTGTACCGGGTAGTCATTGGTAGTAGTATAGGGTATGACATCCGGCGCATCGCTTCGCTCGCACCGGATGTCACACCTTCCGAGATTTCAAAAATTTACGTAGTCTATAAATTTCAAAAATTTAGGTAGACTCCAAATTTCAAAAATTTAGGTAGTGCCAAATTTTCGAAAAAATCAAATTTTCAAAATTTCGAAAAATCAAAATATCACGTAGTCGAAAATTTAAGTAGTCCAAAAATTTCATGTAGTCCAAGAATTTCACGTAGTCGAAAATTTAGGTAGTCCAAAAAATAGCACGTAGTCGAAAATTTAGGCAGTCCAAAAAATATCACGTAGTCGAAAATTTAAGTATTCCAAAAATTTCATGTAGTCCAAGAATTTCACGTAGTCGAAAATTTAGGCAGTCCAAAAATATCACGTAGTCGAAAATTTCACGTAGTCTAAGAACTTCACCTAGTCGAAAATTTTACGTAGTCGAAAATTTAGGTAGTCTAAGAATTTCACGTAGTCGAAAAATATCAGAAGATTGTATTCAAAATATTTATTAAAAAATGGAAACCTCAAAAGTGAAAGAAACTTCGACGACGACGAGAATGGAAGGAACTTCGAGAATATATCCTTCGTTATTAAATGAACGTAGTTCTACTTTAATGGACATCGAAAAGATGAACATTGAAAAGATGAACATTGAAAAACACAAAGATAGAGTACGTTATATGAAAGATAAGGAATCTCAGTTATTATTCACATTACAGCATTATGATAAATTAAGAAAAAGATGGACTAAAGTTAAGAATGTAACACAAGGTATTGGCATATTCTTAACAGTTTCTTTAGAAGCTCTTACAATTGTCATTTCTTCTGGTGCTCTTACAATTCCAGTAGTTGCTACTGCTTTAACAGGTACGGGTGGTTTTACAACTTCACTTGTTACAATGTTAGATAAATTTTTAATTACTAAGAAACGAAAATCATTAAAAAATAAACATTTACATATTAAAGAAGTTTATGATAAACTACATTATTATTTTCAAAGAGTCTGTGATGATAATGTTATTACGCTAGATGAAATTGAAAAATTTGATCAAATAGCTAATGAAGCTAATAAAATATCATTTCATTTAAAGTCCGAAGAAGTTGATGATAAAAACTCTAGTAATGGTAAAACTTTTAGTGATGGTAAAATTTCTAATGAAGAAAATGATAAAATTTTTTTAGAAGAACTAAAAACTTTATTAAACAAAACTTTAGACGAGAAAATTTCAAACAAAAAGATGTCAGACAACAAAGCAATAAAAAATAATTTGTTCGGTAAAATGTTTTTGTTATATTCCAATGTTACCACAAAATTCAAATATCATATTTTAAAAGTGGATAAAAAATTAAAAAGCTGATAATCAAAAAATATAAAAAAACAATATAAAAATACAATATAAAAAATAGATAAAATTAGAGCTGATAATCAAGAAAAAATTACCAAAATAAAAATTAAAAATAAGAAATTACCAAAATCTATGTTATTTGAACATTCTACTTTCTTCTTAGATAAAAAATTATTTGCAAGATTTTATCTTGGTAGGAAAGAAATATTTCCACAACCTTTGCGGGGGTTAATTTTTACGCCAGATAAATTTAAATCAATCATCAAAAAATAAATCTTTGATCTTAAATTTAATCATCATCCAAATTTATCTAATAAAGTTTCGTCAGTTATTTGTGTAGGATCAGGATGTGGAAAAACATATATATTATTTAAAATTTTAACGACTCCAAATTTTTTGGATTATAACAATCTTATACTTTATACAACAACATCAGAACAACCCGTCTATCAATTTTTAAAATATGGATTTGAAAATAATCTTAAAAAAACAGCAATTGCTTCATTATTCAAAGAATATGAAAAATCTGAATATGAAGAAGAAATAAGTTCGTGGTGTGAAGAAGCAGCAAAAAATAATCAGTTAGTTGAATCAAATAAAAATAAGCATATAAAGATACAATTAATAGATGATAATGGTAATATGCAAGATCCTAGTAAACTAGATAAAACAATGAAACATTGTGTAATTTTTGATGATTGTGTTGATGATAGAAATCAGTCAGTTCAGAGAAATTATTTCACAGGAGGTAGACATAACAACTGTAGTGTTTTTTATTTAACACAAAGTATGTATTCATTAGATGGAAGTGTTATTTGAAAGAATGCGAATATATTTATACTATTTGAAATAAATGCAAGAAATTTATGTGATTTGTTAAGAGATTTATGTATAAAAGATAAAGATGAATTTAAACATTCGTGTAATAATGGTTGGTCAAAAGATTATGGCTTCATTACAATTAATATTGATAAAAAAATTCATGATAGAGTTATAGAAAATATTTTCGCGGAGTGATCGAATAATTTATTTTTTTCTTAAAATTTATCTTAATCTTAAAAAATTATGAAATTTGAAAATTAGAAAATTTAAAAGGTTAAGTAGTTATTCCATCAGGTAAAATTTTTCTTTTATTATCAAATGAATCTAATGCTAATTTATGTTCCTCTTTTAAACACATTTTATGTTTCTTTGAATTAAGTCTATAATTACATGCTGTTTTTATTTCATTATTTAATAATGCATTTTTATAATCTTGAAATGTTATTTGGTTAGCCACTGATGCCTTTGAAATTCCTTTAAATGTTTTATATGTTTTTGAATTTGTGTTAGAATTTGTGTTATAACAATAACATTTAGATTTTAAAAATACAGCATCTGTGATGAAATCTTCATTTCCTTCTAGTTCATCTTTTACTTTACATAAATCAGAAGGATGAATGATATCTTTTATTTTATTAATTTCTTCATCAAGTGAAGAATTATACGGTATTGTTAATTCTAAGAAAACGCTATCGGTATCTGTAAAGTGTAATTTATAGTTTTTGTCATAAGCAGGTGCTAAATAATCATATATAAATTTATACATAAATAGTTTAGCTAATTCTAATATAGTGAACCCTATAAAATTAAACTTATCATGTTTTATAATGTTTCGTCTTAGATTCACTGCACATAGTTCATCACTAAATCTAGTAGTTCTTCTATATGTAGGTTTCCTTGATAAATTTTGAAACCTATCTCTATCATAAACTATTTCAATATTTTGTCTATTACGCACATTTTCTAAAGTCTTACCATAAAATGCATTATTCATTAATTTGAAGAACACGTTTCCAAAATCATCTTTATTTCTTTTAGCTATTTTACGTTTTTCAATATTGAACTCTATATAATCTTTTAACCACCTAGATTTTCTATACACTAGTTTCCGGTGAATTTTAACAAGAATCATTCCATGATCTAAATACCAATCTAGCATTCTTCCTTCAACAACATACTTTCTTTTATTACTTTGTGTTAACATAAGTTTTTTTGTTGGTCTGTATTTCTTAGGAATTATAGACTTTTGATAATCTGAAAAATCTTCTATATTGGGAATTTTGTTTTCGGGACAGAAGGGATAATATTTTGTTGCGCCTTTTATATAATCAGGGTATGCTAAATCAACTTCATATATATAACCATAATTATTTTCGCCATCTAATGTAGGTTCGTATTCAAGAATGATACTCCATTCCATTTCACCTGTTGGTAATTCTT
The DNA here is from genome assembly GCA_907163375.1 of Prostheceraeus crozeri. Taxonomy (NCBI): domain Eukaryota; kingdom Metazoa; phylum Platyhelminthes; order Polycladida; family Euryleptidae; genus Prostheceraeus; species Prostheceraeus crozeri. The sequence goes on from CAJQUW010000290.1 coordinate 200,841, forward strand.
GTATCATGCAAGAAGAATATAAGCTATTAAAATCATAATATAACAAATAGTTTTCTCTCATGAATTCATCAACTGCTGCTTGACTCTCTTCATTTGATATAAGTCCTTCTATATTTTGATTAAACAATTTTATAAACTGATCGCTTTCTTCTGGAGATAAAGGTTTCATCATTCCATAATCATTAGGATTTACTTTCTTATTATAACAGTTAACATATCTATTACCTAAAACAGATGAAGCACCACCTCTAATTCTAGATTCCAATATTAATAATTTATCATAAGAACTTTCTTTATAATATTTAGGTTTAACATTTGTATGTTTCAACCCTGCTAACCATGTTAATGCTGATGTAGAATAACAATAACATGGATCTATACCGTAATATTCTACACACATGTTACGAAAGTTTTCAAAAAGATCAGCAAGGATTAATACATCTATCTGAAGATATTTCACTGTATAATCATACATTGTTCTACAATTTAACTCTCTCCAATTCTTTTCAGCTTCTGCATAATCTTCTTCAGATAGTTGTGATTGTTTTAATGTTGATTTAAATTTATCACATGAAGAAAGTTAATGTTCTTCCATTATTTCATTTATTCTATTTATATCTCCAGTTAAATATTCGTAGGGAAAAATACCTTTTAAAGGTTTTAAATCATATTTATTTAATATTTTACATTGTTCAGGTTTCAAAGTTTTTCCCATGACCTCTAATGAATAAGGATTAAAAAATCTAAATACATCTAATATTCTAATGCAACCAAATTGCATCGAAAAATATTCTTCTTCTGTTTTACATAGTACGCTTGTTCTTAGTTGTTGTAATTTTTCAGATGAGAATAGATCTTGTATTATTAAATAGAAATCATATCTTGAACCATTGTAGAAATATAAAGGTACAAAGTTACATCTAAATTTATTAGCATTAAGATTACAAGAATTATGTGCTGCACCTCTATATAATCCATTTAGATGATCATGATCTTTTACTTTGTCGGCAGAGCCGTCGCTTCGCTTATAAGTTGTAAATTCTTTTCCACAGTAGTATCAATTTTTTTCATTATCAAATTGTAATAATTGGTCATACTTTAATGGAAGCATTGGTTTATTTGTTTCAAGCAATTGTGAAAAATATTTTTGTAATTCTTCTATTTTCTTTGCAAACATTTCTGAACTATCTTCACCATAGTATTGATAATATTCTGATTTAAATAATTCAGGATAATTTGAATGAATGTACATTCCACAACATAATGGGTTTTGTTCAAGCAAATGCTTACCAGAACTTTGTGTCATGTTAACATTTTATGCTTCAAAATCACAATATATAATAAAGCGTACTTTATTTTTGTAATACCATTTATTATATACTAAATAATCTTCTTTAGTAACAGTATTGTTAACTGCTTCATTTTGTTAACAATTCTCCAAATGTCTATTCATTTCTTCTTTACTTCTAAAGCTCGTCATACCTTGGAGACAGGGAAATTAGCGTTATCTGAAGTTTTTGTAAATATAGAAATATCTTTACACAATATGCAATGACCTTGATAATATAGTATATTCGCTTGTGCTGGTTGCATTAACTGCTGCTTTAACATTCTTAACTTTGGTTGATATTCCTGTCGTAATATTTTTAACTGTTCTTGATATTGTTCTTGATATTTTTTTTGAAATTTTTGTTCTTCATATTGTTTTCGACATTGTTCTTCATATTGTTCATGATATTCCTTACTTAATATATGTTTACCCATATGATATTCTTGTAGATTTTTTTGTTGACAATGTTCTTTATATTGTTGTAGATTTTTTGGATGACATTCTAGTTCATTAAATTGAGAATTACATTGTTGTAGACTATGTATGATAATTTTGAATATTCTTCATCTTCAAGATTCCATTCGTCTTCAATATATTTGCGATATAATATAGTTACTTGTTGTTGATATTCTTGTAGAGATTGATTATGTAACATTTGTAACTCTTGTTGATATTGTTTTTTATATAGTTGCGGTAACATCTCTAACTTATGTATATATTCTGACATAAGAGACGAACGCTCGTTTTCGTACTCATAGGGAAATCCACATCCTTTATAATTATTATGATTAATCATCATTGGTGATAATGTTTTAAAAATTTCATATTTTTCAGTACATATTACATTTCCTTTGTAAATAATATTATGATGCATGTAATTTCCTTTTTCATTGTATACTATTTCTGTTTGGCATAAATTTTTGTTATTCAAGTAAAATTCTTTTAAGATGTTATAAACAATGTTATTAACTTCATTATCTCCTGGATATAAGGGAGTAATATCACCAATAGAAACATACTTCACATTTAATTCCAAAACATTTACTTCTATTAAATTTTTATTCTTTTTATGAAAATTTATTAACCTATTATAATCATATGGAAATTCATCTAAGCCATCAGAGAGATCAAATTCATTTACATATTCTTCATTATTATAATGACTTAGTCTTTCTTTGTGATATCTTGCAGGATGTAAATGTGCTATAATACTACACAGAAAACAATATTCATCTTCATTCTGTATGTTGATTATTTGTGGAGAACTGAAAGGAAGAGGTATGTAACTAACACTAGTATTTTTTTATATTTGTCAATTACTATTTTCCTAGATAGTATTGCAACAAATCTCCATCCAGATTCATGCAACTCAGCTTCAGTTATAGCATCTTTTAATTTATTTATCATTGTTTCAAATATGGGTTGCATATCATTTACATTATGAATTTCTTGTGTCTGTATAAAATGTCCTTGTATTATTTCTTCAGTCATTCCATCGGATCCAGTTTTTGTATAAAGTACTTCTACATTCATATAACATTTGAAAGATTTCTTAAATATATTATAGAAGTTTTTTAATACATCATAAAAAGTTTCATCGGTTTCATTATGTTCAACAGACTCATCAAATAAATATTTTATATCTGTTACAGCTTCGTCGGTTTTGTCAGTTTCGTCAGTTTCATTAAATAAATATCTTATTTCTGTTTCGGGCGAAGTACTGAAACCTTTGGGCGAAGTACTAGAACCTTCGGTTTCCCCAGAAAAAGCTTCACTATTAAAAACTTTTTTATATTCCGAATGCGAATAATCATCAAATTTTTTTTAACTTTTATATCAGTAGGTAATGTTTCTAGATAGTTTTTGTAATTATTTAATTTTGATATATTTCCTTCATCAGCTCGATCTACATTTTGTAAATGCATTTTACTTTTTAAATGAGATTGATAACTTCTTTTTGTTTGCAACTGCCTTTTACATAAGACACAATAAAACTTGGTATTTTCCATTATTTATTTTTTAAAGAAAAAATTTGTGTTTTAATTTTAGATATAAATTTTAGATGAAGGCAGGAATATTTAATTGTTGCAATGTTTTTAAATCATAGACTGTTAAATGTTCTATATCAATTAACCACCATAAATTATTATATGCCAAAAATGCTCTGAAACTTCGCAAACAAAGTGGAAAATCATTTGTTTTTGTGTATTTTAATATACCGCGTTTTACTATACCGTGTTATATATATAATCTTATATATCATATGCTTGCATTTGCTCAATTATAGATTAGGACAAAGTGTTACGTGTCGCGGAAATTTTTTCTTCAATATAATTTTTTGACAACCTCTACATTTTACTTTTTCTTTGAAACAATCCTTACATTGATATTTACTATCATAAAACTCTGTCTTAGGTTTAATAATTTGACAATTTGAACATTGTCTTGTAGAATTTATACAAGAATTATAATGATTAGTAGTTCCTTGACTTGTAAAATATTTATTACAATTACGACATAGCTGATCTTTCATTTTATATTTTATCTTATATTTTTTAGCCTCCTCTGGTTGCTCACATAATTTTAAGTGACGTGCAAAATTTTTAGATGTTATATTTTTATTACAACCAGAACATATTTTTTCGTATTACATTGCACAGATTGTCGTCCATCCATAGATTGTCTAGCTTGAAGAATTTTATTTTTTGTGGCATGTGAACTTCTTCCTGATTTTGATCTACATGATTTTGATCTACATGATTATTCTGTACTAGATGATTATTCGGAACTACATGATTATTCTGTACTAGATGACTATTTGGAACTACATGATTATTCTGTACTAGATGATTATTTGGAACTAAATAATTATTATTTGGACCTACATGATTATTCTGTACTAGATGATTATTTGGAACTAAATAATTATTATTTGGACCTACGTTATTTTTTCTAGCTGTATAAAGATTTTGTCCTTGTTGAGGTACAAACAAATGTTGTAATTGTTGAATATTTGACATAGGTTGAATTTCTTGAACAGGTTACATATTTTGAATAGGTTGCATATTTTGACCTTGTTGAGGTATAAACAAATTTTTTAACTGTTGTGATTGACGAATGTATTGCCTATATGTCATAGGTAGTAATTGTTGCATAGGTTGCATATTTTGTTGAGATTGTTCTACAAGTTGACCACATGGTGTATATTTCATATGTGAATATAAGAACGCTTTATTTGTAAAACGCATATTCCAAACTTGACAAATTTGAGTCATTTCCATTTTTTATTTTTATGTGAGAAAAATTTATTTTCATTTTTTATTTAATTTCCATGACATCTTTTATTGTTAAAAATGATGTTACCAAATGTTGGTAGAGGTGCATATATCCCGAATAATCGTGAATCAGAAATAGAAATAGAAAATTATATTATGAAATAATAATAAACGTTTTATCTGGTCCATTGCATCTTTCTATTCTTCCGCAACAAAATACAGAGTTAACAAATAAACAATATGTTGATACACAAATCAATGACTTAAAAGAAAAATATATAAACTATGTTTTGGTTCCACTGATGAATGAATTAAAGTTGCTTAAACTTAATGACAAATCATTAAACGAAAAATTATTAAAACTTGATAAAAAGGATAGAGAGCTAGAAGTAAATATAGCAAAACTTTTTAAAAAAATTTCAGAACAATCAAAAATTTTAACATTACTTTCTATAAAGTTAAAATCTGCAATCATTAAAAATAAACATCCGATACAACTATTGAAAGAACAATTAGAAAATAAATTAGAAAAACTTCCTAAAAAATTTTAAAAAATTTAAATAAGTTACAAGCTACATTCCAAAAAAGTGTTGATGAATTAAGTTCTAAAATTACTCAACAAATGAAAAAGATGAATAGAATAATAAATGAAGTAAACTCACTTAATCAAAAAGTTGATAAAATGAAAACTCTTAAAATCAATTTAGAAAATGAATTAAAGAAAAATTATAAAGGAAATAAAGAACAGTTAGATGCCGTTAAAAATCAGTTAGATGTTCTTAAAGTTCAATTGAATGCTCTTAAAACGGCGTTGAAGATGAATCAGCAGAAAATGCAAATTAATAGAAAAGAAATTAAAATACATCACACGCTGCTTCACGCAATAGATAAAGTGCAACAGAAAATTAATAAAGTTATCACACGGTTGTTGTCCATTCACACACGTAAATCTTAATCATAAACGTAAATATTTTTCCCAAAAGTCAAATTTAATCCTAAAAAATGCCTATAATTTATAAACACAATCTTAAACATTTTGCTTCAAATAAAAAATTGATCATGAACCATCTATGAAATCTGTTTACCATTATAACAGTGTAAAATCATTCCAAAAAGAAGGAGATAGTGAAAACAGCGGAGCTGGCATCTTTTCTGGTATAGGAAGTATCGTTAATGTTATTAAAAATAATAAAGATTTGATTACATCTGCTGCAAAAGGAGCAGCTGCTATAGGCAGTACAACTAGTGCAATATCATATGCTGTTAAGTCTCAAAACGAATTAAAACAACTAGAAACTATTCGTAAACTTAAGAATGATTCTGAAGAACTAAAATAAACTTTCAAAGGAAACAAAAAACAAAATTGCTAACATAGCCGCAACAGGTGAAACCTTGAGGAGTGGTACTCCGTCTAACAGTAGACAGGAGAAGAAATCAATTGAAGAAATAAGAGGTAATGGTTTAGCAAAATTCTAAAATATATTCGAAAAGGAGACCTAAGAAAATGTTTTTTCTGTATGTGAGATTTTTTTTGTGTGTGAAAAAACAAAAAGTCAAATTATTTTTTATAAAAATGTCTTCTCTTATCGAAAATAAATTTAGATTGGACAATCCTCCGTTCGTCAGTTGCAGTCAAAAAAATGACTATATAAGATTTGCTATGAATCCCGGATCTTCTAGTAGAGTAAATGCTGCAGGAGATTTAATCTTTGAAGTTGATAATCAACAGTTATTTATATTTACCTGATTCCTTTTTACACTGTGAATATTGTTTATATAGTGATGCCGATTTTATAACGCCATTACCAGATACCGATAATATTGCATTAGGGAATAATTTCTTTCCAAGATTATTTACACAAATGCGTTTAGATGTTGCAACTCAAAATGTAGAAACAATAAGTGATTCTCCAGGTGTAATTGATACAATGCTTAGATTTGTAACAAGGTGAAAATAATAAAAAGTATGAAATCGAAGGTTGGTTTCCTGATACTAATGATGGTATAATTGTTGATGATTTAACTCACGCTGGAACAGATGCAGCAGGAATTGCGAAAGATGTAGAAAATATTGCAAATCATTTAAATAAAACAAACAATAGTGCATATAAAGAAAGACGTGAGTTTAACAAAAAAAGTAAACAGACAGTAAATTGGTCATTGTCTCCATTATTCGGATACTTAGATTATGATAAAATATCATATCAATTGAAATTTAAATTAATAATTCATCGCACAGCAAATAATGAATTAATCTTTTATGGTAAGACTGGAAAAAAAGCATATTTAAAAATTGATAGACTTGAATGGTGGATAAAACATATTACTCCTAGTTTAGAGGTTGAATCAACTATTGCAAAAAGATTAAATACTAACAAACCAATTCCAGTAAATTTTCTAAAGCGAACTGCTAGTTCTGTAACTTTTTCTGAACAAAGATTTAACTGGCATTTCACAAGGACATCAAATACTCCAAGATATTTATTACTAACTTTTCAAAGAAATTATTTCCCAAGTTTTGATAAGAACAACAGCCTTTTCCATATGAACACAATTCGAAGTTTACAAGTTGCTTTAAATCAAACCCGATATCCAATTGATCCATTAAGATTCGATGATACCAATAATCAATTTATGGAAGGATGATGCTTATAAAGATGGGAAATGCGTTTCCCTTTCTACAAGGGTCATTAAGTTTTTCAAAACAACTTAGCAGACGAAGAAAAACAAATCAGCTTTCAAGACACACTGATGCTTATTTCTTGCTATAGGCCTATTGAGTTATTTGGAGTCCTCTAAAGTCACGTAACATGAGGCGCGGCAAAAGAAAAATAAAGAATAATGGACAGGCTCATCCGGTGAAATATTCACAGGCTTACTGACTTTACATGTGGAAACGCAGCATTTACATGATGTCTAACTCATCTTTTTGACATATCTTGACAGACATGTCATTATCTATTGAGTATTTTGTCAGCCACTATGTGTGGTACCCCTCTCGTCTGGGTTTGAGTATTCAAATCAGGGGTCGAAACACAACTAGACGAGTACCTGCTCATGACTGACGGAGGAAGAAGTATTATGTTTTATATACCTTAATCGGTAGCTGAAGCAGTGGTCGAAGTATTGTGATTCTAATCATGTCATTGTGGATGTCGACAATGAAGAAATGCTTGATTCCATGAAGTATTGCCGGCGGATTAAGAAACTGGTGATAACAAATTCAAGTGGAGAAATTGTATTTTCCATGTGTAGTCTTATGTAGAGTGTGCATAGTTCGATTTTTCTCGGAGTAGTAGAGTGTTTACTAGAGAGTTCTATTGCTTTCCTCCATTATCCACTTTCCACTTGTCCACTCTACCATTAACCAACGCGTGTACTCTCAGTTATTGTGTAGCATCAGTCCACTTGTAATCGGTGTAGTAGCATCATTGTATTTCCATTTTCCACCTCCACTTTTCCAATTTTTATCCATTGGTCGTCTGTTGTTTTATAATATCCATTTTTAATTTCCTCAACACATGGTGACCATTGTCCTTTTTCTATTTCCAATACCAGCATCTTTAATCGGTACAGACATCTGTTCTGAGCGTGTATGCGGCAGTGTTTGGAATCCATGGTAGTAGAGTTTGCTAACAGTAAGAATGAGTGGCGTCACAGGTCTTAGGATTTCAATTTTTACAAGTAATTGTGCCAAAGCTGATCAATTTCAATTTGTTGCCACCAGAGATCCATTGAGTTCTTTTTTGAACTGATTAATCCAATGTCTACAACATCACTGTATTTATGCATTTGCTGATTAGAGAACTAAATCAGTCCTCATCAGGACTACTTCAATTAATAATTTAGATTAGCAAACAATATATTGTAAATGGCTGCTGTGATGATTTTCATCATCGCATGAGAATTAGTAGATTAACGACATGAATCTCTCCGATGTCTATGGAAGATTGATTTATGGCAGCATGTCATCATATTGAGCTATCCAATCTGAGCAGCCGCAGCTCGAGCGGCAATGACATTTTGAAATCACAATGATTAAGACACCCAGAATGACCGAGCCAGAACGTTATAATTTCTAATAGGAAAAGGCTTAAAAGTGCTTCAGCAAAATCCAATATATTCAAATTGTTTAACTAGCCTATTCTATTACATTTTGCTTTCATCCCATTTTTTAATAAATTATCCTTTATTTACATCTATCATATGATTGTAGGTTGGGTATATACGACATGATCAATTAAGCCCTAACCAAGCTGAACAGCATTTAAAAGGTGATTGGCACCTACTTTTCCTCATGAGTAGTTTCATGTTATTGCCACCCACAACAAAGAAGGTCCTGACAGAACACGATTTAACCTATCTTGCCTGACTTGTCGCCACACTGAAAGATATCCTGTGGATATGCTTTAGCATTGTTGGACCGAGCAACGAGTTCATTTAGACTCAGATTTTGAAATCTGTCAAAAAGATGCATTAACGTAGATTAAAATATTAACATTTGGTCGGGTTTTGACTATATGATCAAAGTTTTGGACAGACCGAGAAATGTTGGTTGGTTAAGAATCAATTATTGTGATATTGCAGCGTGAAGATCTCCAGAATTTATTCATTAACCATATATCAGCCAAGTACTGGTTAAATGTATAGCCTGTCATTTCCGCACAATAATTTCAACTATTTGGCATTCATTATGGCATTGGTCTATATTATGATCAAATTTCATTGTCTATAATAACACAATAACTACATCCATTTGTTCGATGTATTGAGCCCTACATATATTTACAAAGTTTTCACACAACGGCAGTCAATAAAAATATCTAGGCCTTTATGTCATGTACTCAGGGATATGGTAAAATTTCTAGTGGGGCATCACTCGATATTATTGTCGCAAGCGCTTTTTTAGTGGTTTTTGCATGTCATAGTCATAAAATTTGATAAAGATACGTTTAGTTTCGATGGAATCAATGGCGGATTGAGGCAGGCCTGTTACATTTTCGCGGATATATGTACACACATACAATAGCGTGTAGATATACTCCATGCTTCTCGTAGTTGAATTTTTATGAACAAATGCATGGACTGTATAGTGCATGCAGTGTGGTATTGTGATATACATGTACAACGGTGACTTATATTTCTATTACTACTTGATGATTTCTGTGTTCATAGCTCTCTTTGTTTGTAGATGTGCATGTCATACTTATTCATAGCCGTAGTGACTAATCACAATTTGAATCTTAAACATAATTTGCGTATCAATGTTACCCTGTCGGTCGGAATGATTCCTGATTGCAGAATTAATAAATAGAACAAAATATTACTTGCTTTCTTTACAACACTATTCTGCAATCAGGAATGGCAACCAAAATTTCATCTCCAATGTTGAAGGATGAGTCTGTTGAAGGATTTGATCGCTTCATTATTCAATTTGAAAGATATTTGAGAATTGCAAAGCAATCAAATGATGATGACAAGCTGGATTTGTTACTATTGAGTGTCGGAGACAAGGCAGCTAGTTTCTATGATGAAATTCAATGGCCAGAACTTTTAAAGTCGGATATTGATTCGGGAATTACCAATAACTCAAGAGCAGTGAAATTTTTGAGACAAAAGTTTTCAGATGACAATATCCTAAGTGAAAGAATTCAGCTGTACTCATCGAAGCAGTCACCAGTACAATCCTTGAGAGATTATGTAAGTCAATTACGACAAATAGCGCGCTACTGTGATTTTCCTGATGCTTTTGCGGATGAAGCATTAAGAGATGCCTTTTGTCAAGGGTTGCATGATGAGTTGGCAAAAAAGAATGTTTGCCGACAATTTGCGATAAATCACAAAGGAGGAAAGAAATTTCTTTTTGAAGATGCAGTTTCTTGCGCAGAAATTGAAGAATCTGTGAGATCAGTGTATACCACGATATCTGCAGAAGCATCGTCAAACCAGGTTGCATCGGTAAAAGAAACCAAAACTGTTACGAATGAGATCAATGTTCCGTCAGCAGACAGAGTATCTATGATGACAAACAAAACAAATCGTCAATGCTTCTGGTGTGCATCCTCTCAGATACATGGGCGAAAAGAATGTCCAGCCTATGACAAAGAATGTCACAATTGCAAAGGCATGGGTCATTTCGCGAGAGTTTGTCGGAGAAAGAAACAAGTTTTGTCAGTAGTCGGAAATCTGAATGCAAGAGCTTCCACTCGCAAATTTCTGTATTTTACAGTGAATGGTTTGCCTTCGAGATGGCTTATTGATCCCGGAAGTGACATAACCATTATCACCATGCAGCAGGGTTGGTCAAAACCCACCCGGTCAGAAAAAAACCCGATTTCACCCGCCCGGCGGGCGAAATCGGGCGAAATCGGGTGAAATGGATTTTTCCATATTATGTCATTTTTTCGATGCTTCTAATTAAAATACAGTAATGCCAATTCATTTTTCTGATTTATTGACTCTGCCTCTTCTCAAAAATCATCGTATGGAATGTATACAATTCCGTAATCTACATGTTTCTTACTACAACACCAAATATTGAAAAGGAAAACCGAATAATATGTCAATGTCCGATGTTTTCATTGCGCAAGAAATTTAACGCCTATGCTGATATGATGCCCATTGTCCATCCCTGACTCGCCGGACATCAGCCAGCCTGGATTTGTCAACAGCGGACTGTAGTGATGCATTCGTGAGATGATGGGGAATTCGGGAGAGCACACGCATCTTGGTTGACGCTGCTGTCGCATGTCTTTGGGTGGCTGGTGCAGTCGAAAGTGCGTAAGATAAGAACGATATTGGCAAACAATCATTTAAAGCCACTGCCCACAAGTCTGGTCATTAATGTTATTATAGCATACAAAAGACACTCGGAAATGATGGGGAGTTCGGGGTGGCGCGTGCGTGGTACGCGCGCGTCATTACTGATACCGCAGCAGGCTGCAAGTCTGCGACGGACACTTCGGACCATAAGAAAGAGCATGCGTCCTCGATTTCACATATTAGGACGAGGTCTTTCGACCACACCAAACGACCATCCTCAGTTATCAAAAAATAAATAAATAAAATGAATCGAAATTATGATATGAAAGTTCGACAAACGATCTGCGTATTATTTAGCTTAGTATCAGTAACACTGATAACAGTTGAGCCTATATTTTTGTCTAGCCTACATTTTCTTACTTTTGGAATACCGGTATGACAAACAGATATTTGGTGATCGATGTTCAGATGACTCATTAGATCTTCCCGTTTTGACCATATTTTTTTATATAAAGTTCAATTTATAGACCTCTACACATGTGTTTTCTCTCTGATAATACAATAATAGAAAAAACTTATAAATTTTAGATAACAGCCAATCTTGTGTAAAGTATACTATTCGTAAATGTAGGTGAGAGAATAACTTCATATGATTCCTTATTTAGATAGCCTGTAATTATCTGAATCATTGAATTGAATCAATTACGGCTAAAATACAGTAACCTATACTAAGTACTCACCAATATTTTCTCATGATATTGTATTTTAATCATGGTTTACATTACACTGATGTGTGCAATGTAGTTTGATTTTTCAATAAAATGATAATTTTAAAATAAGAGATTACCTCTTAATTTCAAGAAAATCGAAATAACTAGATTAAACCCGATTAAACCCGAAAAACCCGGTATAAAACACCCGAAAAAACCCGCCCGGATATAACCCGATAAAACCCCGGGTGGGTTTTTTTGCCGACCAACCCTGCCATGCAGACAGCCAAAAGACATTCAATCAAGTATGATAGAATCGGAACCTTCGACGCTGAAGCTGCAAACGGGAGTAACTTAAAAATTATTGGAAAAGGAACAGCTGCAATTGTATTTCAAGACAGACACATCGAAACAGAGTACATATTGCTCTGAATTTGTCGGACAATGCAATTTTGGGGATGTCAACTTTCAATCAATTCGAAAAACTGGAAATGGAATTACCAGGTTCACTGCCAGTGTTGAAAATCTCAGCAATTAGTGACATAGACAATGAATTGAAAAGTGTGTCAGACAAGCCATCTATGTTGAATGTGCAACCGATTTCACTTTTCCAACTCCAGGATGATACTAAGCCAGTGCGTTGTCCTTCACGCTATCGGACAGCGGATGACTTGCATTTTATCAAGAAGGAAGTAAATAGACTAAGGAATGAAGGAATCATCTTTGAATCCAAATCTGACTGGCGATCACAGGTAGTGGTGGTGAAAAATGCAAATGGAAAGAGGAGAATGGCAATCGACTATGCTTCTACGGTGAATCGATTTTCGAAATTGGATGCCTTTCCAGTTCCAGTCATTTCTGACGTTTTGAATGACTTGCATGGCAACAAATATTACAGCTCACTAGACTTGAGATCAGCGTATCACCAAGTACCTATCAATGAATCCGAACAAAAATGTACAGCTTTCGAGGCAGATGGAAAACTTTGGCAATTCACAAGACTTCCGTTTGGAGTTACAAATGGCGTACCAGCATTTTGTAGGGTGATTCGTAACATAACACAGGATTTGGAAGGTGTGATAACATACCTTGACGATATTGTAGTTTTTGGAAAAACTCTGGAAGACCATGATAGAAATTTGACAGCATTCTTAAACCGAGCAAGAGAAGTGAATCTGACGTTGAACTCCTCAAAATGTATATTGGCAAAACAAGAACTCACTTTTCTGGGCCATACCTTTAAAGATGGCATGATGCTTCCTGACAAAACAAGATTGGCACCCTTATTGGATTTTCCCATTCCAGAATCCGTGAAACAATTGGAAAGATTTATTGGAATGATGGTCTATTATTCAAAATGGATCAAAGATTTTTCAGCAAAAATGGAGCCTTCATTTGAAGCCAAGAACAAAAATATGCTTCCATTGAGTGATTCATGTTTGAAAGTCATCAGTGACTTGAAAAAATAGTCTCTGGAGCTTCTTTAGCGATTCCTGTAGAAGGTCATCCAATGGTGCTGGAAACAGATGCTTCTACAACTTGTGTCGGAGCGGTCTTGAGCCAGAATGGACAACCGATATCATTTTACTCTAATCGTTTGAATTCAATTGAGCGCAATTGGTCTTCAGTTGAACTTGAGGCTTACGCAATAGTCAAAGCAATTAATAACATGAGACATTTTTTGATCGGAAAGAGATTCACAATCATCACTGCTCAAGAAGGAGTTTCCTTTCTTTTCGATTGTCGACCAGAAAATAGAATAAAGAATGCAAAAATCAATAGATGGAGATTGGAACTTGCAGAGTACGAATTTGACATACAATATCGTCCTGGAGCGACGAATAAAGTTGCCGACGCATTGAGTCGAGTATGTGCATTGAAAAGTGATCACAATAAGGAAGATTTGGCAAGACTGATACTCAGTGTTCATGAGAATTTTGGACACCCTGGAATATCAAGATTGACAAAATATCTAGAGAAGAAATATGACATTCACGCCGCGTACACTTCAGTGAAAGAGTGCATCGCCAAATGTCAAATATGCTCGAGAATGAAGCCGCGCTTTGTGAAATTGCCTACAGATACTCTTATTCAGTCAACACAACCGTGGCAGCGTCTATCAATCGATTTTGTTGGTCCAAAACATTCTTCTTCAAGGAATCAGTATATTTTTACTGTGATTGATGAATTTTCGAGGTATCCGTTCGCATTTCCGGTGTACAGGCCCACAGCAACAGCCGCTATTCAGAGTTTGAATTCATTGTTTACATTGTTCGGTCCTCCTTCGTCGGTTCACAGTGATCGTGGCTCACAATTTGAAAGTTCTGAGTTTAGAAATTTCTTGAATTCCTGGAATGTATTGAAAACAAGGACAAGTCCTTATCACCCTGAAAGCAACGGACAAATTGAAAGATTCAATGTAGTAATTTGGAAGACCCTTCAACTCAGATTATGTCAAAAGAGGATGAAAAATGAGTTGCATTTCGCATTGATGAACATACGTTCCTTGCCATCACGGGCACTCGATCATGACACTCCGCATGAAAGATTCTTGAAGTTCGAAAGACGATCTACCTTGGATGAACCAATTACCAATAACTCAATGAACAAGAATATCCGACTGCCTGATTGCTAGTTCCAGGAAATCAAGCATTCGTCAGGTTGAGTAACCATTTTACAAAAAAGAATGATCTGAAAGAAGTGATGATATTACAAGTTGTCTCATCATACCTAGCTCGAGTGAAATTTTCTGACACTGGCCGGATCGACACTGTTTCAGTGCGACACATGACAAGAAACCCAATTGAGAACCCTGAAAGTTCAAGGTATGAACATGACAGCGAGGAAGATCAAATAGAGACTTCACTGATTGCAACGCAGCAACCGAGCACATCTGAGAGCGTCAGAAATAGAAGCAACAAAAGCGTCTACAATCTACGGGATAGGCCTAATCTTTCATGAAGAGGGGAGAGTGTGGTATTGTGATATACATGTACAACGGTGACTTATATTTCTATTACTACTTGATGATTTCTATGTTCATAGCTCTCTTTGTTTGTAGATGTGCATGTCATACTTATTCATAGCCGTAGTGACTGTAATCACAATTTGAATCTTAAACATAATTTGCGTATCAATGTTACCCTGTCGGTCGGAATGATTCCTGATTGCAGAATTAATAAATAGAACAAAATATTACTTGCTTTCTTTACAACACCGGTACCTGCACTGCACAATGTATGTAAACATGTAGACTTAGACTGTATGCCAATAAAGAATGTTATCAAATGAAGTAATTATTCTAATATTTATTGAGCGCACATGGTTTACAAGTTAAAGCATTTTTGGACTGATATTCTATATTCAAAGAAATCTTAGAAAATTTCAATAGATGCCAAAGTAACTTGCATTCTTCAGTGACTCGATTCAGTTTCTCTGATCTTCCATTAACGTCTCGATGGTGAAGAAGCCAACCTTTTTAACATGGGGTTTCATTCCTTTAGGGGTATCCATTGATGCGAATCGCCATTGAATCTGATATGACTTGATAATTTCTGAATGTAAAGTGAGAAATCATCATTGTGATTATCATTGTGACAACGCTACATGGAACTCTTATCAGTGGGTTAGCGATAAAGTGTATTTTTGAGCAGTGGGGTAGCATATATATTATATATATATATATATATATATATATATATATATATATATATATATATATATATATATATATATATATATATATATAGAATAAAAAAGGTTATATGTGTAGAATAATATTGATGAAAGTCAATGTAACAAAAGTTTGACAGAGAAAACAGCAGAATGTAAAAAATGAACCTTTATTGTTCGATCCGGATTTCGGAGGATTTTTCATCCTCCTTCTCAAGCACATCAAATAACATGAAATTAATACTTGAAGTACAAATTATCTGCAGTTATTAAGCTTCGATTTGAACTTCAAAATAAAAGGACTTTCTTTTAGCTCTCTATCTTCCTTGCTGCAATGAGATGGTAGTTGTAAGATAGGAGCGGCCTCAAATTTCAGTTCTATATCTTTGCAGCATCTAGCAATGTGTTTACTCATAGTAAGAGGATTGATAAAGCACTAACCTATAGTCCAAAACCGAAAAGTAGATAACAAAATAAGTTACTCCCTTTCATATCCACCTACAATCCAAATAACCCAAATACATATCGGGAAGTAATCAGTCAATGTTCTGGTATTCTAGGATTGATTTCCAGTTTGAGGGATTATAAAATCTTCTCGTCATTCAGACAGCCGAAATCTCTGATCGGACTTTTGCGGAATGAGCACATTGAAAATAGGGGGATTGAAAAATGTCAATATAAGCACTGCAAATGTTGTCCTCATTTAATAACTGGTAAAGAAATAATGATTAACAACAATATCTTTAGGATTAAAACGAACATGAATTGTTTCTCCAATAATATCATTTATATTATACGATGCAAAGGATGCAGAGAAATCTATGTGGCCTCGTGTACTGTCATTTATTGTCTATTAAGTTTCTCAGATTCGCCCGGGTGTTGTGTTGCATGTTTTTGTTAGTGAGCGGTAAACGTTTGTAGAGTATCATGTGTCTGACAGTCTGTCATTGCGAGTCTTGTCAATGTAATGTTTATGAGCTTGCTGCTTTGCCTCCGTGTATTTGTGGGGCTTGTAGGATTGTTTGTGACACAATAAAATTGGCGTTGAAAGAAAGTGGTCGAATTGAACGTGTCTGACTTTTATTTTGGGTACAAGCTATCGCGGCAATGGCAAGGTCTCAACTACGAATTAGTGACATCATTTCGGCGTTTGACGGTAGTAGTGACTTCAACGAATGGGTCAACAAAGTATAATTGGTTGCTGAATTGTAGAATGTAAAGAAATTGGAGACTTTTGTACCTCTCTTCCTATCAGGGCCTGCGTGTTCGGTGTACGATGGTTTGGAGAGAGCGACGAAGGGAGAGTACGGACTTCTACGATCTGCGTTGCTGAGAGCATTTTCGATGAGTCCTTTCTCTGCATATGAATCGTTTATGTCGCGCCGCTATGTTGTTGGTGAAGCACCAGATGTATATTTATCAGATCAACGGCGTTTGGGGAAGCTGATATCTCCGATTGAAAATGAAGATTGGTTGAAATGCACCTTTGTTTCAGGATTACCGCGAGAAATAAAAGTACAATTGAAATCATCGTCTGCCATTGACGATCTGACCTTGACTGAGACACTGGAAAGAACGAGGACTATCATAACAGTGTGTCATAGTGAAATCAGCTGCGTCGCTTCAGGTACGAAAGAACATGGACAGACGTCGAAGCCTATGGTGAGATTGTGTTCCGTTTGTAATGGTACCAGTCACTTCGTGAAGCATTGCCTTGAGAAACTGAAGGCAAGGACATGCTTCAACTGTCAACAGAAAGGACATTTACGTGCTGCCTGTCCTTTATTGACAAAAAACGAGTAAGAGGAGGCACCTATCGTTGCGCGGGTGGTCTCCTCAGTTGTGGTGCGCAACTTCCTGTTGTGACTGCTACTGTGAACAATCATCCTGCGACTGCTCTAATCGATACAGGATGTTCAAGATCAATTGTGACTATCGTTGGAAGTGGAGTGATGTCGGAGAAAAACAGTGTGATGATGATGAACGGCGATGTGGTCCTATGTGAGCGATCACTTGACTGTGCGGTTTATGTGAATGGTCGTTCGATTCGCATGTCGTGTCTCGTATCTGACGTGGTGGCTGGATTCGATACGCTACTCGGAATGGACGCTATCAGTATCCTTGGTGGTGATTCGGTATCTGCAGATGGAAGAGGGGTAGAGTTCTGGAATGTTGCTGCCGTCGCAAGTGCGCCCGAGGTCAGAGTTGTTGATAAGGACTTTGAAGCGGTGTTCAGAGAAGGGGCTTGGACTGTATCATGGAGATGGAATGACGCTGATCGATACCCTGCCCTTAAGAACAAAGTGTCCCAATACGCCATGGCCGATGATGTGGAAACTGCTTTCTCGCAAGAAGTGGAGCGATGGATCAAAGAAGGTTGGCTGCAGGAATATAGTGGCACTTACAGTGGTGGTTTGATACCGTTGATGGCCGTTGTTCAGACGAACAAGGACAAAGTGCGCCCGGTTCTCGACTTTCGTGAGTTGAATTCCTTCGTATCAAGTCATACGGGCCAAAGTCAGGTGTGTGGCGAAAAAATTCGTAAGTGGCGTCGGCTTGGTACATCTCTTAGCATTGTTGATCTGCGCAATGCGTATCTACAAGTTCACGTTCACAAAGACTTGTGGAAGTATCAGATTGTAGAGTATAAGGGTCGGCGTTATGCACTGACCCGACTGGGCTTCGGATTGAACGTGGCGCCAAAGATCATGTCGGCCATTGTGAATAAAGTACTTTCCTCTGATCCTGAGGTTCAAAGTGGATCTGACTCTTACGTCGATGATATCATCGTGAATGAAGACGTCGTTGGCGTCGATCGGGTTGTTGAACTGCTAAGGCAATACGGGTTGGAGTGTAAGCCCCCTGAGACGTTGAGTGGGTCGAGAGTTTTAGGACTCCCCACCTACGAGTCCAACGGAACATTCTTTTGGAAGCGTGACAACGTATTACAGGCGCCGACCGATGTAATGACTAAGCGAGATGTTTTCAGTTTTTGCGGAAAACTTATCGGTCATTTTCCGGTCGCTTCATGACTTCGGCCTGCATGCAGCTATGTGAAACGGTTGTCTAGTTATGCTGATTGGGATTCGGTAATAACTGACGATGTCCGTCATAAAGTTTGTGAGATCTGGCAGCAAGTTTCCAATTCCGATCCTGTGAAAGGTGTATGGTACATTCCTGACTGTGGCGCTGGCCGAGTGTACTGCGATGCCAGCAGCTTGGCCGTCGGTGTCAGTCTGCAGATAAATGACTGTGTTTTGGAAGATAATTGCTGGCTGCGGAAGCCCGATGATGTGGCTCATATAAATCTTGCGGAGCTTGACGCCGTTTTGAAATGAGTTAACTTAGCTATGTCGTGGAATATTAAGCAACTTGAAGTGGTGACTGACTCAAATACTGTTTTCAACTGGCTGAGATATATAATCTTCGATGATCACCGTGTGAAGACACGAGGACTAAGTGAGGTGTTGGTCCGCAGAAGACTGTCAATCTTATCCGACATTATTGAAGAGTGTAACCTCAAGCTTGATCCAATTCTTGTCCCAACAAACAAAAATCCGGCAGACCGACTGTCGCGAGTTCCTAAGCGATGGTTGAAGAAAGAACCTGTTTTCGTCGCCAGTGCTTTTGTTGATGGGGATGCTGGCATGACAAGAAAAGAGAAGATACGACAGATTCATGACATTACTCACTGCGGCATTGAAAAGACGATACATCTTATAAACTGTGCGGATCCTGACCTAACCCCAACCCGAGACGAGGTGAGAACTGTGATATCTGAATGTACCCCATGTTCTTCAATTGACCCTTCACCGGTACGATGGGAGCGTGGAACTGAAGGAGTCTGGGGTCAGATCGCGATTGATGTCACACACTACGGTGGAAAACGCTATCTGACATTCATCGACTGTGGACCTAGTCGCTACGCCATATGGAAATTAATTTCCAATGAAGAGGCGTCTACGATATCTGCTAAAGTAACAGAAGTGTTTCGTGAGTTTGGAGTACCTCATGAAATTCTCCTTGACAACGCCCTGAGTTTCAGGTCGAGAGAGCTGACAGCTGTGTGTGAACAGTGGAAAGTGGACATGTTATATCGCTCAGCGCATAGGCCGTCCGGAAACGCGATCGTTGAACGACATCATCGGACTGTAAAGCGTATGGCCACTCGATCGCATGAGGACGTAAGTAAAATGGTGTTTTATTAAAATTTTCTTCCCATGGATTCTGGCGGCATTCCTTATCACATTTTCTTTGGTCGAACCCCCCGCTGCCCATTGTGTGAATCAAGAATCTTGAATGGAGAAAGCATCCCCTTGGTTGATTACCGCGTCGGAGATGTGGTGTTTGTCAAACCTAGTCGCCCGGATTGCACAACTACATGGACACGTGGCCGGGTTACAGCCGTAACTTCACGAGGGGCCGTTGAAGTTGATGGAGTTCATCGACACATTGGAGATATTCGCCCTATACCTTCAGTGAACTCTTACAGTAATTCTGACTCAGATAATGTTGTCAGCAGCTCGGACAATCAGCCTCGCCGTTCTGCACGTGTTTCCACTCTTCCTTGGCGGTATGACTCTTTAGACATTTAGTTACTTTTGAGATCTTCAGATCTGCGGGGATGTGGCTTCGTGTACTGTCATTTATTGTCTATTAAGTTTCTCAGATTCGCCCGGGTGTTGTGTTGCATGTTTTTGTTAGAGTGAGCGGTAAACGTTTGTAGAGTATCATGTGTCTGACAGTCTGTCATTGCGAGTCTTGTCAATGTAATGTTTATGAGCTTGCTGCTTTGCCTCCGTGTATTTGTGGGGCTTGTAGGAATGTTTGTGACACACTGAAATTGGCATTGAAAGAAAGTGGTCGAATTGAACGTGTCTGACTTTTATTTTGGGTACAATCAAGGAACCCTAGTTGGCTGCGCTACCCTTCGCCAAGCGTAGCGCAGCCAACTAGGGTTCCCTGGTACAGTCTATGTTGGTCAGACTGGAGATCTCTTTAAGACAAGAATAACTCTTCATCGATATCACATCAACAAACCTTAAGTTTCTCCTCTTCTTATGAGTAAACACATTGCTAGATGCTGCAAAGATATAGAACTGAAATTTGAGGCCGCTCCTATCTTCCAACTACCATCTCATACAGCAAGGAAGATAGAGAGCTGAAAGAAAGTCATTTTATTTTGAAGTTCAAATCGAAGCTTGATAACTGCAATTTTGTCAAAAATTTTGGCCATTGCGGATCAAGTTGTGTTTTTTTGAAATTAAAATCAATTAATTGTTGGCCTATTAGCCCTTCTTCCGCAAATAAAACAATTAGGTAGTTCTCCCAAATTTTCGCCGTAAGCTTTATCAAGGGAATTATTTTTGTGATATCAAGGGAATGTGATAAAACCTACGGCGAAATTTTGGGAGAACTACCTAATTGTTTTATTTGCGGAAGAAGAGCTAATAGGCCAACAATTAATTGATTTTAATTTTAAAAAAAATTAATAACTGCAGATAATTTGTACTTCAAGTATTAATTTCATTTTATTTGATGTGCTTGAGAAGGAGGGTGAAAAAGAGGTCGAAAGCTCGTGTGCGTAGATATATTATTACTGTGGAAGAGAATTCCGAAATCTTGACTTCTGAATCGCCTTTTATATTTGACGATTTTATCAAGAAATGAGATTACAGATACCGGTAGGGCCTGTTATAAAATACTTGAGTTAGCAATTACATTACAAACACCTCGCCCCCAAAAGTGTACTTCAAAAAATGGCATTGCTATTTAACATGTAATAGTCACATAATATTGAATCTCAGTGTAACATGCTTGTAAAACAGTTATTCTGAAATTGTTAAGTACTTAATTGGTTTGATGCTTGAATATCTACTGTATATTACACTACTGTGTAATATTATTATCTACTGTGTAATTTTTAATTTTTCCTTAATCTAGTAGCTATTACATCGTGCTGTTCTAGCAGTTATTTACTTTGTTTACATCAGCCATAAATTATTGCAGCATCCATACAATATATTAATTATGTTTCGAATGTCTTCTTAGTGTGTTTTCTGTTTTTGAAAAATCTGTTTTTATTAGAGTATTAATTTAATCATGACTCTTGCAATGCAGCACACAAAGCTCTCAGAATGAAAGGAATAATATACTTATATCGAGAATTACAAAGTTAGTGGACTCTTAATTATGTTCACGTTTTTAATTCATTTGAAAAAATTCAACTGAAATCGTATGATATTCACCTTAAACATGACTCAACCAAAACGGGTGCAATGTTATGTAAGGAAATAAAACCACAATCTGCAAAATTGCCTACACGCCTATATCAGTATTAAGTGTGATATCATTTTTCACTGCATTGAGAACTTCTAGGGGTAGCCTATTAGCTATTTAGCCTATGTATTCATCATGCGAATTACAAAATCAATGTGCACATCAAGGAATCATCTTTATGCCTGTGTGTATTTAAAGTATGTTTTGAAATAGGCCTTTAACAAACTGCATCAATCATAGGTGATATAACCTATCTTAAATGTCATGTTGGTCATTGGGTATTAAAATTCCTTTTCAAAAATCAGGAAATATGCACAATTGCACTTGATATTACCAACTGTGTTGTTAATTGTGGCTCGTGGGACGGGAGTTT
Organism: Prostheceraeus crozeri; assembly: GCA_907163375.1. Lineage (NCBI taxonomy): Eukaryota > Metazoa > Platyhelminthes > Polycladida > Euryleptidae > Prostheceraeus > Prostheceraeus crozeri. Next base: position 223,242 of record CAJQUW010000290.1, read on the forward strand.
CTTCATACAGAAATTTTGTGAAAATACAAAGTTTCATTTTTTTATAAATCTTCAATCTTTATTCAAATTCGGCATTGATTGTGCTTCAAAACACCCAAAGGCAAAGGTATGTCAGCAATGAGACCGGTAAAAGATGGCTGCACAATGATATCTCAAACCAAATCATTTGATCTTTGATTTTAGACTTCCATTTTCTTATCCAGTCATTCTCAGTTTAGCGAGTTTTATTGTTTTCAGCGCAACAATAAAGGACTTGATGAAGAAATCTACTGAAAAGACGTTGACAAGAGAGACATGAACTTATAGAGCATTTAAGCTCAATATTTTAGCAGGAGTTAAAGATTTGCAATTATCAAGTTAGTCAAATTTCAGCGGGCATTCATAAAATTTCACATTAAACACACTACTGCCAAATCGCCTAAGTTAATGCGCCTTTAACAATTAATAAATGCTGCTTTTGCAAACACACTGTAAATGAATAATTAAATATTGAGTTGCATTCTCAGTTGAAAAATGAGAGCAGTTCTGAATAGATACCTGAAGAGCATACAAACCTAGTATTTTACAAAATCCTGTTACCATGCCTACATGTAATTTCCAAACATGTAGGCTTGCGAGTTTTGCCTATTTGTATGATAATTCTAGTTTTTGATATTTCACAGAAATAAATAGATCTGCGACTTTGTATTTTTCAGATGTAGGCCTAAGTAAGTTACATGACATCCAATAGCTCGATCAACAAGCTGAAGTTGAAGATGTATTTAATGCTCACTTCATCAAATAATGTGCAAAGAAATCATCATTTGCGATCCCGGTGTCAGAACTAACGTAGATGTCTCCAAAGATCGAAATTAATAATTAAAGAGAAGCGCTAGAGGCAATATCCTTTCCATACATATGAAATCTGTTTGTTGATTTGGACAATGGAACTGCAGACCAATGTAAATTTGCTGACGAAATTTTCGTGAGAATGTAGCTACAGTACTGTGAAAATACAATTTCTCTACTTGTGGAGTTTGTAAGCATTATAGAAGCATGTGGAAATGATTGTGAGTGTAGCTATTTCACGTAGATCCGAAGATATGCTTGAGTTCGTGGTCATTAAGACGGGGACAAAGTGCAAAACATGCGTCGACCTACGTTTGGTCGACACATTTTGTAACCTACTTACTACTGTGAGCCGAAGAGCTGGGTCAGCAATAAAGAACCTACCTTATCTGTCGATTTTAGTTCAATGCGAAGTCCCGAAAGCGTTCATGCAGCAAGAGTAGTGCCTAGTGATCCACTGCATCCAGTCTCATGTAATGTTAAGAGTGCTAAAGAGATTATGTTTATTCTTGAATATTTGCACTTTATTTATCACATTTTGATCACCTAATTGAAATGAAGTGAACCGATTGTTCTCGATAAAGCGTACTGCTAAACAGACAGCATTTCTGGAGATATGTAATCGAATAAGGATTGGATTTTCTCTCAATTCAGGGATCTTAGTCATTCTCATGTCCCAATCCTTCGGTTTGGTTATTGTCTTTGGCGTTGCATAAATTCTCGCGAGTTCACAAGATGGGACGTTCCATAGATCAGTCATCTGAGATGTACATCTCTTAAAGAAATATCCTCAAAAAATACTGCAAATATCTGTGCAATATTTTCAAGACACACGAAGTATGTATTCAGCTAGAGGAGAGTCATTTCATTCAATCACTGTTTGATATTCAATATAATTAGGATGATGATTTTTTCTTTTTAGTATTGCATACAAACCATTTAAACTACAAGACATTAAAAACTCGCTGTTATTTTCATTTCTGAGAAGTAACGATGACTAAAATCTAAAACAGTGGTGTGAAAGCGGAAGCGAATGCCGAACGACCGCTTCCGCGTCCGAAAGTATCATGATATTAATGACTGACGCAATTCGCGTGTCAGGGCGAGGCGAGGCACTTCTGACTTTTGACCTTAAGTCTTGATATGAGTTAAGTAATAATTGTCATATTTAGGGCTTACCCCATTACACATAACTACAAATTGGCACCTGTATTACTAAATGTAGTTACTTCCAATTTTCTCATTATGATGAAAACGAGGGTGTATTATCTCAGAATACTGCCATTCGAAATCAGACAACTTCAGTATCATCCTATCAATGACAACTTTACACAATGCGGATTGGTGTGTCTTGAGGCAATTTCATTGTAGCATTCTCAAACACTATCTTGGTCGTTTAATACCTTTTTTTCTACACGTGTTAGGAAACTATGACGTTTTTTTCACAATTTCCGAAAGGTCAAAATTTTCAGTAAATTGGAAAATATTTGACTTTTTGACAGGTCAAAAAAACGCATGCAAGTCAGTTAGGATTTACGATAGAAAGTTCGTGGAGACTGCGAAGTGTTAACATCAGAACCTATAACTCCCATAAAAATGGAAAATGAAGAAAAAGGGGCTCGAAATAGGGAGTTGTGTACTGCAGCCCATGTCCGGTCTGCAATAATTGGAAGCGGAGGCGGTTGAGTGGAAGTGAATAAAAATCAATCGCTTCCGCAACCTTGATCTAAGTACGAGTACTTATTATTTTGTATATTCACTTCGTATCTCTAGAAGCAGGTTGGTTATTTGATTGTAAAACATTTGCCGTTTCTCTGCTCCACCCTGCATGTTTCCAGTATGTCAGAGTCAAACTTATTTTCGCATCAAGAGTGTCCAGCAAGAACGTTTGCAAGTTAAAAGTCTCTTCGGTTAAACAATCGTGAGTGGAGTCGTAAACTTCGGTGGTGCAGATGAACTATGAAAGAAATGTTGTTATTTTACACAACCGCGCAATGAAGTTTTTTAAATTCTTATCAACAGTGAGCATGGAATATAACAGCATTATATCGTCTTATTCTATAAATAGAATGTTTCGCAAGCATGACTCATTCATGTCTGGTTTCAAGACAGTAGTCTTATAATGTGGGTGTATATACGTGTGTTAAGTCGATAAAAGTGGTGTATCGATCCGGAAGTTTTCATGTTTAACTTGTGATAAAAGGTATTTTTCATATTGGGATATTGTCGGTGAGGTCATTCTGTATGTGCTTAAATCCTCCCAATTGAGCGTTTGAAAGGAAGATGAGTGAATCCGTTTTTGTCTTTGCTGTGATGGAAATCATTTTGATTACCAATTTCATTAATGTATTGTGGACCTTGTTTGAAGTGCATCATTTTCATAGCTCTCTTAAAGCCATGTTTCTATATGAAACATTTTTCTGTGGCATAAATTCTTCATCTTTGTGTCCTCGCATTTTTCTGGTAGATGAACACTGAAAGGAAAGTGTCACCATGTTGAATTTATATTTAGCGTAACGCCTGGAAGATCAAATTCGTCTAGTTCGTCATATGGTTGAAAATATCGTTGATGAAATATATTCACGATACCAGAAGAACTTTGCCGAATTGTGTATTTTTATGTTTTAATCATACGCTATGGGCACCCGTGATCGGATGGATATAATTGCTCTGGTCAATCTGCATGCTCCTCAACGACTGTTGAATTATGTAATACTAATATTCGACGAATGTCTCCATCACACAATATTGACGCTGACAGCAGACTTTGTATGTTAGCAAGAAAACATGTAGACAGTTTTTTTATCAGCAGACGGGTTTTTCCGTGACTTCTCTTTTCCTTTTGATCGTGCCAATTGACAGAGTCGCGTAAGTGGCTCGTAGCTCAGTTGGTTAGAGCACATGTCTAGTTAACCTTGGTCGTAGGTTCGAATCCCACCAGCCGCACATCTTTTGCATGGCAATCTGATCTATCGTGTATTTAATTTCATTGTTGTTAATTACCTCAATCTTCACTTCAACTCTCTTTCATCCGCAATCTTAATGAGGCTCTTATGTGAAGATAATGACGAAATTGGATATCATTGTCCACATTAATGGATTTTATGCTGCTTAAAAATTGACCTTCTTGAAATTGTGCCGTTAGAATGCACTGGTCGTGAATTTCATAAAATGTTTGTTATTTTTCAGATGTACAGATGGTTTCCAGTTTTTCTTCTATTATTATCAGTACTAATATCAACTTCAGAATGTCGGAAGCGGGTGAGTATTGATTGAATTTAATAGTAAATGATATCTTGATTCCAGGGGTGGGCCGATGTGACAAAACGTGACAGTATGTGACAATTTTTCATCTCAAAATAAAATGTGACAAAATGTGTGTTTTTTGCTCCTTGTGTGACAAAATGTGACAAATTTCACGGAAAAAATATTATGACAAAATATGAACAAAGTCACAGATAAGCATTATCTTCGTTTGAATGAAATAACGAAGTCATGTTTTCCAGGAGGTCTTTATTCTAATGTTCCTATATTCTTTGATAATAATATGTTTTAGTGGTATGCACGATTGATATTTTCCCCCTTTCTTACTCCAAATGGCGACTTGTACTTGCGCCGCCAAGCAAGTCGTGCTGTTATTTGTCCGACTTTTCAAAGTTGACTTCGTGTTGTGTGATGGCCCAATTGTAACATTCATTGTATGTGGCCAGACGTTTCTTGATTGTCATGTCCAGATCGTAGCAGTCACTGTGAATGTATACTTCCTATAAAGCACTCATGTGTATTTATATTTACCACTGATCTGATTACAAAAAAAGTAACAGTAATCGCTATAAAACTGAGTGGCATTTATTCACTGAAAACAAAGTTTTCCTATATTCTGTGAAATAATATGATCGGTGAATTCACATTGTGAAACATCTTCCGAGTACGTGTTTATTATGCAATCATATTTGCCTTAAGTAGTGAATCATAAATAAATACAAGACTATAAAGAGAATCAATTGTGCAAGGTTTGAGTGCATTTTTTCACTTAAAACAAAGTCAATTGTGTCCCGGTTTTGCCCATGGTCTGTTTCGTTATTACCGCACATCTCGGGGTAAATGTTGTGCACCTTCAGTGGCAATTCTCCATGGGAATGAAATAATAGTTTAACGTCGCTACTCCTCCATATTGATGGTGCTGACATAAGTCAGATTTTAATCAGGAGACTTGTGATCCTTTAGTACGGATGCCCTTCCTCACTACTTCCAATGACACTTTTGGGGCTCGACCTCTGGAGCGAAAGATCGCTCAGCCAAGCACTCAGCCACTGTTCCACGGCGGCCACCCATATGGAAATATATAAATAATAATAATTAGCAATAATTAATAAATTAACGATTTTCTCGATTTTGTCCCGTTACAACCCCGATTGATGTATAACATAAATATCACGTCAAATGCTCTACTTAAAAAGTCAGCCTTCAAGGCTAAATTGATAACTACCAATCGTCTGCGCACCGGCATTTGTCAAATTTTGGCCATGTGCTTTCATAAACATGTGACAAAATGTGGCTTTTATGACAATGATCATGTGACAAAATGTGTCACGGATCCGAACATAGCGGCCCACCCCTGTGATTCTAACACAATGTTTCTGAAACTGTGGTACGCGGAGGCGTTTCAGGTGATACACGTGAAACATTCTGTTCATATAAATTTTTAGTAAATTTATTACTACATGTACTAATTTACTATCCGACTTAATGTGCGCAGCAGGGTTGGAACCGGACGGGGCCGGGTCGGCGGCTGGTGCATTCAAAACCGGACGGTCTGAGGCCGGCCTATTTAAAATTCTGATGCTTTCATGGTCATTGAAGATCATGAGCGTGTAGATGAGTATTACTACGTGTACGTTCCAAAGTAACCGCATGACATTTTTGATGAGATGAACGTAACTCCGATATGTGAGACTTGATAAAGGACTAGCATAATAATTTAGGCTATCACAGGACTTGACGTTTCTTAATAGCATCAAGGATTTAATTGTCTTGTGTCATGTTGACCCTGCTCGCAATTATTCACTCTCAGGAAAGTTCAGAGGATGCCATTTCTTGTTGTTCACTTGGTTACAAACTCTATTTCCGAGGCGACCGACATTTGTTGCTACGATATTGGGCATGAGGACGCGGTGCAGTGATGTAGCAGTGATGCAGTTGGTGATGTTGGCAGTTGACAAAAAGGCCTGGAAAAGCACCGGCCGGCCGGCCGACGGCCGGTTCCAACCCTGGTGCGCAGTCATATCCTGATCGGAATCAGCGCAAGCCGTGAAGTGACATACTAACGTCGTGTCTCAAATACTTCACAAGCAAATCAGTTTGCTGGCGACTGGCGCCAATCAAATGCAAGCTTTTCAAATATAATTTTAATTTAAAGCAAATGTAAATTAATTATTGATCTTTCATAATCAATAAAATTGTATGTGATGGAAACAATTATCTAGCTTTATAGATTAGTTGAAAATTGTAGTTATCAGCTTCCGATTTTACTATGGCAGCTTCTGATACCGCACACTGTAAATAAGCGTTACAATTTCTCCACAGCACCAATTTTCATTATCTTCTTAACTAAAGGTCCAGAATATCAGAACGTTTATTCTCAAATTGAAAACACGTTTCTGGGGTGATAAAATGATAACAATGAAATTAACAAGTGAATGAGGGCACTGATGATGTACATAAATAATGATAAGAACACATACATGTAGATTCACATGCATTATTACAATGCGCGAATAGTATGGAATATTTACAAATGATGTCGATATGTTATGAAAAGATGAAAACTATGAATGAAATGCTGGAAGGAGAGGACAACCAATGGTTCATGTATTTCAGTGAATAAAGTTAAATCACGAAACAGCACATAGTAATTATAACCACACTAGCGAAGACTTACATATAAACGGCATGATTTTATTAAATGTTTTATTAATGAGTGGAATGCCAGATTACATCAAGCTATTCAATCCTAATTATTAAGAGGTCCGGAACAGAATGTTATTAATAAATAAGCAATGAATGTATGTCATTGAGCAACGTACATGTATCATGTTAATCAGTAGTAAATGATAATGCAAATCATCTTACCTGCAAAGGATCGCGATTTATGAAAAACTAGATACGTTAAATTGACGATGTTCCGGACCTCGGTGACTTCGTATGGGCTTCAAAAGCTCGACTGGAAATTCTAGTGCGATGTCTCGCTCTTTGTTACTGTTGAACCGTATTCACTCTGTCAATCGATGTTACAGTCAAATTTGCATGGTTGCAAACCAACATACCTTTAGTTCTGACGTTATTTGCCGCTTTGATATATTTACTTAACTTAACAATGCTTCCAACATTCAGTCTCTCTAACAAACCATAGAAATTTTGCTTCGAAGCATCAATCAGAAATGGTATGTAACGCAATCTGATATTATTATGCACTGAGCATTCACAAATAAAATGAAATACAGTTTCTATTGTTCAGTCATTGTACAAGCTGCATATTCTTTCTTCATATTCTAATCTATTTCTATAACTTTCTGTTCTTACCGCCAAATTATGATTTCCGCACATTAACAATGGTACTATATCTTTATGTGCTAAATTTAGGGTCAGATAATGCTTTATTGAGCAATGAAATTGTGCTGATTCCAAATAATCGGCAATAATCGTCCATCATTATTATAATAGTCGCTATCAATATGTATTAATTAGTCTTATTCATAGTGGTGCACGGCAGAGATTCCGGATGTCAAGTGGTACGCGATGAAAAAAAGTTTGAGAAAACACTGTTCTAGCATATCATAGTTGACAAGTAAATGACTGCTCGCAACTTACGATAAGATGTGATAAGACAATTGTTTTTTCTCAATTAAATCGCTCAACGCTGCACTTGATTTAATTAAAAGAGTGAGGTCTCAGTAAGAGATTTTCCATGAATTTCGAGCAAAACGTTTTGCGGCAAAGATAATACAATATCACCCATAAAGCAAAGATCACCATTGCAGCAGTTTTTAGACTGCCACACAGCGAGCAAAGCAAGGCATGCGGACATGCGTTTGCTCGAGACGCTCGTGTTTGCTTTGCTTTTAGTGTGACTCAGGCCTAAGGCACATGGAAACCGGAGACTCTTAGTGATTCAGAAAATCAGATATGCATAGAAGAAATCCTATTTAAAAAGTCTCACAGGTTTTTTTAATTAAATGATAGTTGGATTTTTAGACATAGTTTGTGACGTTCTTGAATTGCGGCACGCTATTTATTGATTTGAATTTCAATTTTATTGATCACGCAAATTTTTAGAAACCCCATCGATTGAATATTACACAGAATTGTTGAAAATAGTTAGTCATGTATATAAGCAGCAAAATCAGTGAACATCTTCAGGCCATAGCGTTATAATTACAAAACTCATCACAGGAATCAATAATTATATCTATTCAATTTGTATCTAACCAATTACTCGAACACAAATTGTAATTATATCTTCATCAATTCAATGTCACCTACTAAAAATAATGAATGTGATTGGTTACGAATTCCAGTAAAAAGTTAATCTTAAAGCAAATGCAGATCACCCATGAGCATGATGCCGATATGAATACAGTACTCCATAATTGGCATATTGATTCTGTGACATTACGGATACGGGAAGCATATTGGTTATCTACTCTGACTCCGGAAATTAAATGCCTAAAGTTTGTTCTTTTATTCGGAATTTTACATTGCGATACCGAAGTAGAATCAGAGAAGCTCTATGCATCATTTTTGTACGAACATGTTGTTTACAATGACATCATCATCATAGCTTGGTCAAGAATTTGTGCAAGCAGCGAGAGTTGTTATTTACATTCATTAAAAACAATTATAACAACATAAAGAGATAAGTTAAGATGCTGCCTTAGTGCCGGCTAGGTTAACACTCAGGGCATTGCCCCTGGCAATGGAGATGCCGATTCGTTGATTCAGCCAAAAAAGTTTCTCTTAGCTCTCCTGTAGCCTTTGATATGCGGCTGTCGATGTATTGAATAAAAAATCGATACAGTTGCCGTTTACCCCGGACATTTCTATGGCCACTGGCTCAAATTGGTATTGACCACCATTAATGTGTATTTGCGGCGTTTTAACGGTGCTAATTTGTATTTATCTGCTGTGGCTTCTCATTTACATTCATTCTAGGGGTATGTTCTGTTGAGAAGACCAGCGAAATGCCTTGAGAGCAATAAAGATAAATGAATTCGGCTGGATGCGTCCTTTCATTTACAACCAAATTTTTAAATTCATTAATATCGCTGAAAATGCAGCCGATAAATAGTATGTTAGAAAAGTTGCCGATAATTGGCCGATATATCGTTATATCCCCCTAATCAAGACTTAAATGGACTCAGAATATCTCGGCAAGCTTCACATACTAAAGAAAATGCGTGTTATATTACACCCGCAGCCATAGAAATTAAGAATACCATAGAAATACTACTGATACAAAATACCGCAATACTACTATTATCTACTTCTATGCCCGCAGCTAGCGGTCGGTTAAACAATTCGATAAAGAAAATACCAATTACCTTTGAGCATGAACTTTATCATCAGTAGCTCTAGCATCTGATTAAGTCGAAGTTGAAACGTGTCAGACTACTGTTAGCAGAATTGACTGTCGAAAATGGCTGATATTTTCTTAATTGAAATGTTACTGATATGTTGTTGCCGCTTGTGCACTATAGTGCAGCTGCATTCCTCCAATACGTCACGTATTATTATTTTGATTTTTGCTCTTTGTGCACTATCATACAGATGCACACTTTGTAGTATCACAATCAAGATAAACTGATTGATATGCATTTATTATATTTCTCTGATTTTGCTGCCGAATACGAAGCTAATCTGGAAGGGAACCGGATGAAGCTTTGGAAGCTTTTTACGTCACTACTCCCCATACTTGGGACTTGGACGGTGCTGACATAGTCAGACTTATAGAACGTTGTAGTACTTTTAATCCGGATGCCCTTCCTGCCGACTTCCAATGACACCTTCAAGGCTCGACCTCTGGACCAAAAGATCGCAAGGCCAAGCATTTAACCACTGTGCCACGGAGACTAACCCGATATTCTTCAAAATTTCGTGCTGTTGAATAATTTTCACGTAATATTGGTCACGTTCTCATACAGCACTCTATCTATCTCTGTAAGTTTGCCATTAGTTCTCATAAGCCTGAAAGGTTTCCTTAGTGAAAATTTGCTGTAATTTATTCCATGTTCTGTGTTTGTACCATACTTTGGAGACACAAAAATGAGTATTTATTTCTATGAGTCAATAATGTGCTGACATTATTGGACAGGAAGGTGAGATTATGGTCAGTAGCTGAAGATGAATAAAATACGAATATTCGGCATATGCGCATCTACACATATGCGTGTTGATTACTTACTTACTTCTTTTGGCTGTACTTTTCTTGCAACTGACGAAAGGATAAAGACAGCATCAGTTGTAGATTTCCCTCTTCGGAAACCAAACTGAACAGCTTCATACCATGTTCCAGCAGGCGAATCCCTCTGTAATTGCTGCATTCCAGAGAATCACCTCTCCCTTGCTGTCGATTGTGTCACCAGTCTCATTACAGTATCTTCTCCAGCTGTACTTCCTCCTCAGTCACTCTTTCTGTGGGTCCTTCAGTGCTTTTGTTTCTTTCCAACGGATTTTGATGTCTGCTTCTTCAACTAAAATCTCTCCTGTTTCACTTTTCACGTTTCCTTGAACCACACCTTTCCCTTCTGTTTTCATTTGTCGCGCAATCCTACATCTTGTTTTGCGTTTCGGTTACTGATGTTCCTGCTCAATGTCTGCCACGATTCTTCTCTGGCCTTTGCAACAGCTTTCTTAGACAATTTACGGTCATTATCAGTTTTTGACTCCTGCCACCTTTTGAAAGCCAATTTCTTGTTCTTTATAGCTCTTTGTACCTCACAAGACCACCACCACGTCTCTTGTCGCGGCCGTCCTCTTGTTTCCCCAAGAACTTGCTTTGCTGCCTGAATGACATTACATTGAAGCTGGTCCCAACCGATCTTGAGCTTCATTTTTCTGCTGGCAAACTTCCTCAAATTTTCTTCTCGTTTCTTCATCTTTCATTTTCCACACTTTCAATTTTCTGTTAAAAGTTTTCCTAAATGCCTTCACTTCTTGCTTCATATGTACATCCATGACCAATAGCCGATGTTGTGTTAGGCAGGCCTCTCCAGGGATGCATTTCACATTCAACAGCATGTAGTCTATTTGAGTAGCGCCATCACCACTTTTGTATGTGATCAACTTTTCACGACCTTTATGAAACTTCGTATTCATGACCAACATTCCGTGTCCTTGACAGAAAGTTAGAATACGTTCTCCTTCGGAATTTCTCTCACCGAAACCATGAGGACCCATCACATCTTCAAAACCTCTTCTGTCCGCGCCAACATGCCCATTTAGATCCCCCGCAATCCATACAGGTTCACTTAATGGAACGCTAGAGATATCATCCTCCAGACTATCCCAGAAATCATCCTTCTCAGCAGCAGATTACTGAATATGTAATGAGGCGGCACTTGGTCTCTCTACTTGAATCGACTTGTCTTCTCACCAGACCACCAAAGCTTGTAATCCATTTCCTTTATATTGGGTTTCTTGAATGCAGCCTACGTTTGCAGTACAAATACGTATCAGGTTTAAATCAGGTTTATTCTTCTCCCCGGTCATTCTTCGCACCCCTAGTCTACCAAAAGACTCCCGGGCACTCGGGGCCATTTGTATATGAGTCATCGCATATTGAAATAGGTGGAGCAGAAAGTTTTACAGTCGCATGCCCTTGCTGACACTAACCACAAATATCGGTTGTGGACCTAGCCTTTTCACATCAACAGATGGAAAACCTGCAAGGCAGCAGGCTGGAGGACAAGATCTAAGGCAGTCCAGGCCTTGACACGTTACCCAAGGGTACCGCCGCTGTTGGTTCGGGGCTGTTTATTCACGCAAGGCGTTTATTCGCAGCTAACCATCCCTTTGATGGCCCTTCGCTATCCACCACCTGCGACCCGAGAGGTAGGAGTTACAGCTCCCCATACTGAGTTTTTAAACAAAGTGCATGCTTTATGACAGAAGGATGTGACTTGGCATTGTTACTATTAATATAAGACATCATAGCACATCAAAATGCGGTGCACCGTAATCAAGACCAAGCCGTCGCACAAATGTCTTTTTGCATGCATCTCTATGTCATGATAGCTTTACTAAAGATGCTTTTACTTTTTCTACCATGAGAAGACATGACAGTGTAATTAGATATCGAATATCAGAAGCCATGGCTATTTGTCAATTGTGCCCTTCTCTAAATAGTCGTGAAGAATTTAATGACTATACTTTATTTCTTATTTAGGCCTCTTTTGTTTTTTAATCTTGTATATAACATAGCTATATCTTTCCAACTCGTACATTTCTCCGAACCTGTGCACTGGTGAATGGTGAACTTTTGACTTCAGCGTGTGAATGATTATCACATTCTTCTCTAGCCCAGTGCGATATTTAATTTAGCTACATCAATGTTTGCCATGTGACTTGTAACTATTGCCTGACGACACAGCAGGACCTGCGACACGTCGTGAAAATTCAATGGACGATTTACGGCAGATGGGTCTTCTTTCTTAATTACTGTAATCAAGACTGTACATACTTTTATCCAAATAAGTTATGAGAATTGAGATAAATTCAATTACTTCGTCAGTGCTTGTAAATTTGTTGATTTAGATTATATTTTTGGCTGATATTTATTTATTGTGATGCATATTTCAGGAAAACTTAGCTGGTATTTCGAATCCAATGTCACTTTCAAACCTGTCGATGTGTGTGATGGTGGATAGTCAAACATTGGGACAGTTAAGTCCCACGAAACCGGTAAGATTTCCATTATTTTTATCAATTTGGAATATTTTTGTTGAAGATGATGTTTTTTTCATTGTGGCACACTAGACCTATTGATTTCTTTAATTTGTTTATGTCACAGCAAATGATAATAAAGCTCATGTGGCAAGCAGGGTGGACTATTTTTGGATATTTTATAAAGATTTCATTGGGTCTCGAGATTCGGCGAGAAATTGATTAAAAACAAGGGGAGGCGCGAGGGTTTCATGTGCTAGCTTATCAAGGAAATAGTCTCCCTGTCATGTTGGACACATTTTACGCATCGCTTCATCTCTACCAATCTCGGTGATTTCAATTGCATCTTTGAGCGCCGTCACATGTATGATTAAAGTTGAGTATAGTTAATACATTGCATAATATGATATGGTGTATATGCAGGGTGGCCCAGATATAGCTTACTATTTTCAAATCCATCTAATTCGAGTTGTGGTTTACCTATTGCATTATATGATACGTCATTTTAAAGTCAAAGATGTCCTATTTCATTTAATATGACATGTTTGGTATGATATTGCAATTTTCTATCAAAAAAGTAAAGGATACAAGATAAAAACAAAGCATTAGACAGAAAAACTTTATTATTGTGTTAGTAATGTAATCATTCAACATGATTCGTGTCTTCCGTCATTGTCATCTCTACTTGTTGCGAAACGTCGCTACAGGTGAAATTCTGATGTCATCGCCATTGGCCGGTAGAATAAATAAATGAAAGGAAAGACAAGGCCAATAAATAAGATCTTATTATGACAGTATTTCGACTGTCTCTTTTACAAGTCTGATGGTAACATTTACCATCATTTGATCATTATTATCATTTGAGTTTGAATAAATTATTTCATTCCCATGACTAGCCTGCGTAGATCAGGTCGAAACCGGTCGGGAATTTTTGGTTTTTGGTACTTTGACTTTTTTCCTTGAGTGCTTTTTGGGTTACTTATATATATATATTTCTAAATATATATAATTATTAATATATTACTAATAAAAATTTTATATTTTTCAGGAGAAACATCATCCTACTCTACAAACTGTCTACTGCACAATCAATGAACAAGCGATTGAGTTCTGAATGTGAATCACATGACATCAAACAAATGCCCTTCTAATGTCTAAACGAAATCAATTAATAAATCAGTAAAAAATATAGAATGAATATATATATACATATACGTGCATGACTACTTCACTTAAATTGACTGTCAGTTGGAGATGGAGTGAGAATGCCCGTTGTGGTGACAAGCTGTTTTATTCCCAATTTAGTTTCAGGGAAAACCAGAATGCATCGATGAGAAGAAATTTGTGTACTTTTTAAAAATCACGGTATGACAACTAATGGCCAGTCAACGGCTTCCCATTGGTCAAAGGTCATGACCTATAACAAGACAAACAACGAAGTCAAAGTTCATTCATTCATGAAATCGTCTTCAGCTGATACCAATAAAATACAGAGTGATGGCACTTATACAAATGACTCCAGGGTTAATGTACACATATATTTACATGAAATAGACTAAACACAGAACAGATATCTGAAGGACATCAACTCAAATAACACAATATTTACATTATTGAATGTCTGTGACACAAAATCGCCACACCGGTAATGTACACAATGTACACATAAGGAAACAAGACATCACTCGGCCTACATTCTTGACAAATGCATACATGGATATCATTGATGTGGGTTGAAGTCATGACGTCATATTCAAAAGTTGCAAACTTGTAGATTTCACGATATTTTCATTCTCGTCATAAATACTTGATTCGGATAAGGTTTGTTCAAATATGCGGCAGGTTGAAGAAATGAAGTTCTTTGCTTGATTTATTGAAGTGATGGGAAAGGATGTATCAATCTCGTTGTCTTATCTGTCAGAGATTTAAGATTTGAATTTCATGGACTGGGCTATTTTCCGTATTTTTCCGGAATTACAGATTTTTTTTCTTTTGCCAATAGTGCATCCTGATGGCAAGTCAATCGACACTCACGGGAAACAGATAAAAAGGTATAAAATTAAATTTCCTGTTAATGAGAATGAATTTGAGAAGACGCATTACCTATAAATAGATAAATTATTAGAAATTAAAATGTAAATATGAAACACACATGTATGCGAAAGTGCGTCGAATAGACTAATCCTAACTCATGGATGATTAAGTACGCCGACGATGTGAGCCTGTTTCATTTCACGAGAGATCGTGAGAATGACTGCCTCCAAAAAGAATGGGACAACATTTCTTTGTGGGCCCAGTGTGCCGGCCTAAAGATTAACCTCGAGAAGTGCTGGGTTATGGACTTCATCACGAAGCGGCGCCTCAAATTCCCTGCAATCGTCAACGAAGCCAGTAATCAGGTATCATCTCGAACTGAAGCCAAGCTATTGGGCCTGACTCTCAGCGACAACCTAAAATGGAATATACACATAAAGAGCGTCTGCCGAGCCGCCAACAAGCGCCTATACATTCTCAGAAACCTCAGAAGATCGTGTCCTAAGAAGACAATGGCTCAAGTATGCTCCACCCTAATAAGACCCGTGATTCTATACGCCTACCCTTCCTTCTGCAACATTCCCGACTACCTCGCAGAAAACTGTACAGTATCGATCGACGTGCTCTTCGTATCATCGGCTGCGACGAGCCACACTCAACGCAGCAGGCTGATCTAACATGCAAAAAGCTGTTTAAGAAAATCCTCGAGCATCAAGGCCACCCTCTCCGCTGCATGTTCGAAGAGCGGGAGCCGACTACACGCAACAATTACCCTCTTGGACCACCTCTGGCGCGCACCAAAAGATTCAAGAACTCATTCATAAAGTTTTGTCTGATCTGATCTTCATTCTCTGTTCCTTATTGTACTGCGCTTATCGAATTCACTTTGTAAGCCAATAAAGCATTATTACTATAGACTAATCACATTATTCTTGCAGCTTTTAGCAGGGTAGGCTATATAGCATGTGAAGCTTCATCTGAACTATTTGAAGGATGTTTAAGAATTCCTTTTGCTGTGTTTGTAGTACAGCCGGAGATGAATGGCCAAAGATAACGTATCACAAGGAATGTCAATGGAAAGTCATGAACATCAAACATCATCATCTAATGATGAAGACTATGTTTGAAGTGTTGAAATTGAAGATTATTGTGTTTATGTCGTTTTGCATCATCATTATCATGTGTTGTGAAGTTTGCAGACGTCTATTCATATTGACAGATGAGAAATATGGAAATGCAATTTCCGAGATGACCTTTGGAAATTCAATCTTCGCAATGCTGATTTTAATGTATTGCATGCACGGTTGATCTGTCTTAAGACAATAATTTTTGGCGGTCTTTGTCTTAAGATAAGACTGAGATTGCCATTTAAGACAGACACTTTACTTGCTGAGACCAACATTTGCCTTATTTTTATAGGAATTGAGTTTCGCTAATGATTCTCGCTGATGACGTCCTCTTTCATGCATACGTGTTCTTGTTTCATGTATCTTGTAACTCGTCACTTCAGATGAATACAGCTGGCACGGAGGCTTATTGTTTTCAATCATCAGCGTATTTAGCGCTAGGCGTCGTTATGCCGCACACCCAAAGCCATAGAAATAAACCGTTTATCTGAAGCTCGCTAGAATGGAAATTGACTCAAGGTCGCGGCACATCCGGGGGAACTAAGTTGGGGGATGAAGAACCAATTAAAAGCTTCGATTTACTCATGTGACTGATTCTAACCCAATGATACAGACGTTGGCAGGTGCATCTAAGTGAAAATGCGTGCGATTTATGTGCCGTTATTGTGCATTGCATGAAGCTTAATTTCCATTGTAGAGGTTTTATTGTTGTCAATTTCTATGCCCAAAGCCAATCAGAATGTTCAAGACTGAGAAAGACAAAGCACTCGATAGCAGGATGGCAAGATCACGTCACACTGTGACACACATAAGAAAGTTCGTATCTAGGGCTAGTTTCGTTGTTTAAACAAAATTGACAACAATAAAACCTCTAGAATGGAAATTAAGCTTCATGCAATGCACAATAACGGCACATAAATCGCACGCATTTTCACTTAGATGCACCTGCCAACGTCTGTATCATTGGGTTAGAATCAGTCACATGAGTAAATCGAAGCTTTTAATTGGTTCTTCATGCCCCAACTTAGTTCCCCCGGATGTGCCGCGACCTTGAGTCAATTTCCATTCTAGCGAGCTTCAGATAAACAGTTTATTTCTATGGTTGTACGTACTTTTTTGCGAAATGGCATCGCCGAGGTCAACATTTAAAGGTCAACCGAAAATAAAACACTAATGTAATTAAGACAAGACAGTTTTATGAAAAATAATTGTCTTACAAGACTAAGACAAGACACTTTACGTGCAAATGTTCTTAAGACACTCATAGGACAAGACACTTTTTTTCAAATAAGACTCCAACCGTGATTGCATGATGATATTTTAATCAAGCAATAATTCAGATGAATTCTCACAGGTTATAAATGTTATTCATTGACATAATATTCATTCAATGCACTTGTATAATACAGACGGCGAAACATACTTCTTCAACAATACGAGCAGGTTGACAGTATTTAAGAAAGAAACTAAGAACTTCACCAGGCGAGCGCGTTTCTCAACATGACCGAGTTTCATTTATCCTCTTTTGTGGAGAGTGCAAGAATGCAGAGTGTGCCTATTTTATAAAATCTTCGGTTTGGCGCTACCTGGGTTTGAACTCAATGTCTATCAGTGACAGCGAACACTTTCCCAAGGTGACTGCGCCGGCTTGAAAAATGGGTGTTAACCAAATATTTCATAAAATGCACAAAGATGTATGTGTATATATCATGCAATATTACATAGAAAATCAGTGTGTCCTGCAACCGAAACCACATAGAAATCATTAAAATTTTGTTGTGTCAAGCCAAACAAAGGTTGTCTACAATATTTTCCAAACTGCTGTTCGTGAGGATGTAATGCTACTGACTGGGTTAGTGATTCACTCAACTTAAGTTCTTGAAGGTACTGATATAGAAATTGGGCCAGACACAGAACTTTTGGAGTTCTGAAGACGATGGTATTTTGGTAGGGTGCTGATAGGATCACTGATCAAGAAGATGGTGTTTGGTAGGGTGCTGACAGGATCATTGATGAAGACGATGGTATTTTGGTAGGGTGCTGATAGGATCATTGATGAAGACGATGGTATTTTGGTAGGGTGCTGATAGGATCATTGATGAAGACGATGGTATTTTGGTAGGGTGCTGATAGGATCATTGATGAAGACGATGGTATTTTGGTAGGGTGCTGACAGGATCATTGATGAAGACGATGGTATTTTGGTAGGGTGCTGACAGGATCATTGATGAAGACGATGGTATTTTGGTAGGGTGCTGACAGGATCATTGATGAAGACGATGGTATTTTGGTAGGGTGCTGACAGGATCATTGATGAAGACGATGGTATTTTGGTAGGGTGCTGACAGGATCATTGATGAAGACGATGGTATTTTGGTAGGGTGCTGACAGGATCATTGATGAAGACGATGGTATTTTGGTAGGGTGCTGACAGGATCATTGATGAAGACGATGGTATTTTGGTAGGGTGCTGACAGGATCATTGATGAAGACGATGGTATTTTGGTAGGGTGCTGACAGGATCATTGATGAAGACGATGGTATTTTGGTAGGGTGCTGACAGGATCATTGATGAAGACGATGGTATTTTGGTAGGGTGCTGATAGGATCACTGATCAAGAAGATGGTGTTTGGTAGGGTGCTGATAGGATCATTGATAATAATAATATAATATAATATATCATCTTTATTGAATCGCAACTTTGTACAAAGATTCGGCATAAATACATAAATACGATGACAATATCCAATAGAAGAAAAAGGAGCTCAACGGTTACTTCAAAAGGTAACTTAAAAAAAATACTAAGAGAACTAAGAAAATACGTACACTGAAACTTAAAAGAAAGGCAATAAAATTAAGTACAAAATTTAATAAAGGAGTTGCCAAAACGAACAGTTCTTGCAAAAGGTCGACGCAGAGTCGACACGCTACGGGTGGTGACACCGGAAACTGAGGCAGGACGCAAGCAGAACAGTTCTCGAAGTGGATGATAATCACACCTTACAACAGAATCAAAAAGGTTGGCACATGCACGATTGGCTGAAGCAATAACAGAGTTGTGAACATCATGGGGCACGCCGATTATACGAAAAACTCTGCGCTCGACTTTAAGAAACTCATTGAGCAAATACTTAGAAGCATTACAGAAAGATGGAAACGCGTATAACAATAACGAACGAATGAAAGCGATGTAACAGCGGATCATGAGATACTTTGCACAGTCCAGAGCGACGAAGGTTACGGATGATGTAAATTCTTCTTGATGCCTTCTTAACCACAGCAGAAAAATGTTCGTTCCACTTCAAAGTGTGAGACACGGTCACTCCTAAATAACAGAACGACTCAACAGCTTCAACAAAGCAGCCATCAGAAATGCACAAACGTGAAGTAACGATGTTCTTCTTCGTAACAATATCCATTACATGACACTTAGCAGCATTAATAGGTAACTTGACAGATGAAGTCCAAGAAACAACATGATCCCACTCATCCTGCAAGAAATCATCACTAGAATTTCGCATATAATGTAGAAACAGAAAGTCATCAGCATACATAAACAAAGAAGTATTGACATGTACTGGAGCAAACTCATCAATTGCCAACACAAATAGAATTGGCCCCAGGACGCTTCCCTGAGGAACGCCACTGGTAACCACATGCCAGTCAGAAAAATGTGCATCAACCAAGACACGCTGGGATCGCTGGGACAAAAAACTTATAATCCAGTTTAACACAAAGCTTGGTAATTGAAATCTTTTGCAAGCATTGACAATAACAGCATGAGATAGTTTGTCAAATGCTTTAGACAAATCAACAGATAAAACACGAACACAACCCGAAGAGGAGTCGAGAAAATTCAAGATCTTATGTTGAACTAAGGTAAGGACACTAGTAGTACCTGATCCAGGCCTCGGGATAAACGCAAACTGCGAATCACTGACTTTATGTTTCACAATAGGCAAAATGACCTTACGAGAAATGATCCTCTCAAACACTTTTGAAATCACCGGGAGGATCGAAATCGGGCGGAAATGCTGGACCGTAGCTGGCTTCGAGACTTTCGGGATAGGGGTCACTTTAGCTTCCTTCAAGCAAGAAGGGACAATTCCATCTTGAAGACTCCTGTTCTAAAGAACAGTTAACGCAGGAGCTAATACATCAGACAGGTCACGGAATACCCAAGCAGGAATGCCATCCGAACCAACGCACTGCTTCCGAAGTTTCTGTAATTTCATGTGAACATCAGAACACGCGATTTCGGGTGGAGCACTGGGATGATCATCTCTTAAGGTATCAAGATGATCAGCAGGATGAAAAGTACTCACTGAACTCCTCAGCTGAAAATTTGAATGATGCCTGAGTCTGGGAATGTCGAGCAACGTTCCGCAATGAGCTCCAAACTTTCTTACAATTACCAGTATCAACAGCATCCTTAATATAAGAATTCTTCAGGAATTTCACGTGTTCACGCACTTCGTTCGCCAGACGACGATACTTTGCCCAATGACCTTTATCATATGCCGAATCTCGAGCATCAATTAGAATCTTCAAAGAGGGCTGCATCCATTCAGGTTCATCCTCACGATAACGTACTGTCTTGTAAGGAAAGCACAAATGAAACAATTTATATAAGAAGGTTTGAAATAAGGATGTTGCTTCATCAATGCAAGTGCATGAGTCGATTAAAGCAAGCCAGTCAATTGAAGACACTTCAGCCGAGAATCGTGCGAAATTGGCTCGAGAATATTTCCTTACTTGCTTCTTGGTCACTGGAGCAGCCGTAGGGCCAGACGGTTGCCAAAGAATAATCACATAGTCAGAACCATTAAGGGGTGGCAATGCAGTGGGCTTAGTTATCATCGAAAAATTGACAAATATTTGGTCCAGTATATGAGAATCTCTCGTTGGGAAATCAGCAATATAATATAAAGAGAGCAAATCACCGATAGTTTCATAATGCTTTCGGAGGTCGTTAAAATCACCCATAAGTGCAATATGAACATCGTTACCGAACGTAACGAAAGCATGATCCACAATATAAGTAATGTTTGACATTACTTTATGTGGACGATGCTGTTTGGTAGGGTGCTGATAGGATCACTGATCAAGAAGATGGTGTTTGGTAGGGTGCTGATGGGATCATTGGTGAAGAAAATTGTGTTTTGGAGGGTGCTGATAGGATCATTGATCAAGACGGTGTTGTTCTGGAGGGTGATGATAGGATCCTTGATCAAGACGGTGTTGTTCTGGAGGGTGATGATAGGATCATTGATCAAGACGGTGTTGTTCTGGAGGGTGATGATAGGATCATTGATCAAGACGGTGTTGTTCTGGAGGGTGATGATAGGATCATTGATCAAGACGGTGTTGTTCTGGAGGGTGATGATAGGATCATTGATCAAGACGGTGTTGTTCTGGAGGGTGATGATAGGATCATTGATCAAGACGGTGTTGTTCTGGAGGGTGATGATAGGATCATTGATGTGGACGGTGGTTACATTCAATGCACTAGTTGAAAGTAGGACTGGTCCATAAATAGCTGTAAACATTATTAGTGCATGCATTGTGCGCCAATTGGATGTTGCAATTTAATACATGCGACTATTTCACATTGATATTCTATTTCAGGTGAGATACACACTGTATCCGATCACCAGCTTCAATGGGTGCAAGCCCCTTCCTGCAAAGGCTCCAATTAAGGGGAAAATGGTTGTCGAATTCTCAAACGTCTGCACTGTCCAGCAACAGATGGAAATAGCGAAGAAAGCTGGAGCATCGGGACTAATGATAATCATCAAATACGTGAAGGATGCACCTTATCCGTTCAAGCTGAAGCTGAACAAACCTGCAAATGACAGTTTTCCAATCCTTGTATTGACGCAGATGATGTATCTAAGGTTTTTGGTGAGTATTGAGGATTACTTCATTGCAAATTAATCTAGCAAGACTTCTCCTTGCAATCACATGTTTTGGATTCTACCGGACCAACCATCTACAAGATCATCGCGTCAATCTTAAATGACTTATTAGTCTTGTGCACTAAAATATGGCGACAAAAACGCATTCCACTTTGATCGTTTTCGTCCATTAGAGCTGATTTTTTAGAAATACTTTTTCATTTTTTTATTATCAAGTGGGAAAGAGGTGTATTATATTAATTGATACATATATATTAATAAATTCTATAAGGTGTTGTAAATGAAAATTTAATCTTTTGTAATCCGCGATATATTTCATCTACTATCCACACCTATCGGTAGGCTAGGAAGAAGATTCCATCAAAGACTATATCAATCTACGGCTGCGAGAAGCCTGTTTCATCAATAAACTCAAACCAAACATCAACAACAAAATTGAACTTGAATTGACTTCTATTTTATTGAATAATTTATGGACTTCCAACCATCTGCATGTTGTCTATCTCTACAGGAATCTTTATTCACACTTCTATGACATTCCTTATCATACTGTACATTATGTACCGTACAAAATATCTTAAGTCAGTTCAAGCTCATTCTTGCTATTGGAAATATGTATATGACAAAGCACTGATGTTTTACTTTACACATTTAGAAAGTCCGAGTCATAAATTTAATATACGAGTTTCCGTAAGGGACGAGTACGTTAAGTCTATGGCGAGGACTCTCTATGTGTGAAGCAAGGAGGTCTAGATATCTGCAATTATAGATATCTAGACCTCCTTGGTGTGAAGTAAAATATCTGTGATTCATCATAATTCATTTCACGAACAATAGTGTGTACAGTACATTAAACGTTTAACTCGGGCTAAAGCCCTCGGGATTCATCAAATGATTTCCCTCTCTATATCCCAGAGAATCGCATAGCCATCCTCTATCCATAACGTATCCAGGAAAAGCAGATGAAGTACAGGGATCAGTGAAATAAATAACATTACACTACCTGCCGCATTATCGTTTCTTTTTTCTATGTCTTGTTCGTGAATTTTTAAATTTTTTGTATTAATGTTAGAAAAATGTTGTAATTTCCTTCCTAGCCTGACGATAGCTATGGATAGTAGCTGAAATATATCGTTGCTTAAAAATTATATATTCATCTACAACACATTATCGAATCGACTTCGACAAATTACTTGAAATAACATTTTCAGTCATGATCTTGTGATAACTTCAAGATATCACCAATTTTTCCTAGTTCACATATTTTGATGATCATTACATCAAAAGATAGCTCAGAAAATGATCGTTCTCCCCGTGTCTCAATCTTACATGCTTTCTTATTGAAGTATTGCGATTTGTAAATTGAGTGATTTTCATATTTTGAGCACTGCTCAGCAAATGCAATAACGGATGCATGTCTGTCATTAGGGGTAAGGTCCAGCCCCGGTTTAGAAGCGCTGATTGAAAAATGGACTAGTGGGAAGGTCCTCCACACCGATCTCGTCAAGTTTGGCTCTAAAATGTAGTCCTAGGATAGTCAAAAGTTTGACGCGCCTTGAACGTTTAATGTCTGCCGGTGGGAACGCACCACCTGTCCTCTTAAGGGCAAACCTTAAGTCTTATTAAATATAAACTTATTAAAATTATGAAACATTTAGACGTTATGGGAATGACCCAGCTTCAATACCTCAGTTTAAAACTGAGAATGCAAACTCCCGAATGATGCATGACACGTTGTTGTGCGACACGATTTGAAGGTGTAAGAATTGATTGAATTTAACGTAAAATAGGTCACCCGTTTTTTTTATGATCAGTTCTTTAGCCAGTGTGATTGCAGTGCCACTACACGTTTTCCATGTCTATTTCAGATCTTTCCAAATGAATTTCAGATCTTTCCAAATGAATTTCAGACATTTCCAGATGGATTTCAGATTTCTCCAAATGAAGGGCTTGAATCGTTTTAATAAAATGGCCTCAGTGATCTTCACATGTTGTACATTTCTGCAGTATGCAGCGACAGAGAAATAGGACTCAATCCTATGTCCGGAGAATTGACTGCAGTCCCAGAGATGCTTGCATATTGAGCTGCTTTGATCTTTAGGGCCTCTCAATCTTGTTGCTGCCCACTTGGGATAGTGCTCTTAGATTCGGATACCAAGACATCTCGTTGTCCGACCAATATAACTGCATCCGCAGTCACATTTGATATTGTAACAGACGTTTGATCGGTCAACGAGAGGAATTGGATCCTTCAAAGAACGAAAAGGCAAAAATGTTTTAATTTTAATTTTCTTTACTTGGTCATTGGAACTTTACTAAGTCATTGGAAGAAAAGGCTGTTTTAAATCTTTGATACAGCTGGCTTTTTTTCATTTCAGAACTTAAGCAGTGAAAGAACTGACATTCCCATTGACCTCAGAGGGATTCCCCCACAGCCGAAAGTGACATTATCCTTCTTCGCATTTCAAGTCATAGCCTTTTTATGCCTAGTTTCGGGAGGATGGCTATCTGTTACTGGTCTCAATGGTATCAAATATTCTCCGATGTTCGGTGCACCGCATCCAAGGTAAGATAGTAATCCTGCGCTTTCTGTAACACTGCTTATTTGGATGATAGAAAATCACCTCCAACAGGCAATGTTTATTAGAGACTTCATTGACGTTGTGCTTGTTACTTAGGATGCATTGTTATCAGACAATGTATACTTACTTGGTATTGTTATCCGAATTTAGCATCCGTTTTTTGATTCAATTATACCAGGTGACTGCCACGTAGTGCAATCTGAATGAATACAACGGAGAGTTTATTGTGAATCAGAGCAACCAGGAATGGAAATAGACCCGAATTTCTTTAGTACTAATTTTTACTTGGTTTGCCTATTTTTATCCGTGACTTAGTTAATGTTAAAGTAGAAATTATGACCGTTAGGTAGCTTGTGTATTTAACCTCTCTGACTAGGATTCTTTCTTTCACATACCTAACGTCGATGAGTACTTTTATCCATTCTACGTAGGCTAATGTTTTGTATTTGATCAAATTTCCATGTTTTGCTGATTTATTTCTATCTTGCGTGTGCAAATGTCCTCCTAAGGTTTATAAAATTAGATACACATGGTTGGTGTTATTCTTAAATTGTAGAATGATATTTAAAGACAACAGAATTTGTTAACAGAAATATAGGTTTTACCACCTATGTATCCACGTAAGAAATTCATCAGTCAATATAAAACGATCAATTGTCAATATTGGTCGAGCAGTTGTTCGATTATTTCAATCCTTAGAAATAAACTGTTTATCTGAAGCTCGCTAGAATGGAAATTGACTCAAGGTCGCGGCACATCCAGGGGAACTAAGTTGGGGCATGAAGAACCAATTAAAAGCTTCGATTTACTCATGTGACTGATTCTAGCCCAATCATACAGACGTTGGCAGGTGCATCTAAGTGAAAATGCGTGCGATTTATGTGCCGTTATTGTGCATTGCATGAAGCTTAATTTCCATTGTAGAGGTTTTATTGTTGTCAATTTCTATGTTTCAATCAGTTGTCGAGTTAGAGCACTCAGTTGTGCATGGATGTGAAAGCCACTCAATAGTCATTCATGGACAACTGACTGCTTTAACCAGAGAACTGATTGAACTAATCGGACAACTGCTTGACCAATATTGACAATTGATCGTTTTATATTGACTGATGAATTTCTTGCGTGGATACATAGGTGTCAAAACCTATAAAATGTCTGTAGAGAAAAGTAAAACATTGTTTCATTTAACACTGTTGTCTCTCGCTTCTCCTCAAAATCAGACATATTATCCGTTGGAAAGTGTATTCTTTTATACATATCGGGTCGATGGATAAGGCTTTCTGACCGTATTTTTGTAAATATATATCTCAACGATCCTAGTGCACGAAGCTATTCTTGTGAGTTAAGTATGGGACCTAGTAACCTGAGTGAGCGATGCCAAGGCGGACAGATTCGAACTATGAGCCTTCTTCCATACTAAACTATCCTACCACCTTAAATGCTTAGAAGAAGCTTTTAGAAGGCTTAAAGGTTTAGCAACCTCTAGCTTACTAGTGTAATTTCGAGCATTGGATAGGAATAGATTCAATGCTATGGACTGGATAACATATTCTATTGTAATAATGAAATGACACTAGTTTTCCATCCAAAACTGACGAATTTACCGTGAATTATCAATTACAGATCGGAAAGCCAAGAACAACTCATAGGGTATGTCTTCATTTTGGTGCTTCATGTCTTTCTTGCTCTTCGCGTACTTGAGGTGTTAGGTGTAGCACATAGAAGAGTTAGATAACCCACACATAATTTTTTCTCTGAGACTTTGGAAAATACTATCCAATCCCAGGATAGTATTTTTCGCCCTCGGAATTCTCGAAATTTAGCAGTCCAATATTTTGGATTTTGAAATCTAGGTGCTGTTTTTGTAGTCGAAGTTAGGTGCTGTGGTCAGAATTTCTTATATACACTGTAGTCACGTGCATAGGTTTCCTGTCTTCTTTAGAAATACTATTTGCACTGATATAAAATATACATTTGATTTCTTTTTGGGAAAAGTGAGTGTAACAACATAAAGAAACGCTCTATTTGTACAAACTCAAGAAATCATCCAACTCGACACCAACTCACATTTTTTGTTTCTTGCTAGTCATTATCATCTTTGCACGAGAGCATATTTTTCTATTAAATCGATTGGTTGGAAGGTGACGAAACGGAGATAGTCGTTAATAAGATGTAGATCAACGTGGAACCAGGTTTTAACACCCTGTTAAAACTATGTTAAAATCGCTGGTGTGAGTTCTCAAATTTTATAAAATAAAATACAAATCGAATATTGTCAATCACTGTTCATCAAGCCGTCCAGCTAGTCGAATAGCGATAGCGTTGCCGCGGACGATAGCAAGAGATAGCCGCTGAAAGAGGAACTCTCTCAAATCTGGTAATTTTTTATAAAAAGTGGCTGTGAATGGACAATGTTTACAGCATATTTCGCATTTACAATAATAAATCTCGTAAATGTGAAAAAGCTATGATTTGGGTAATCTGGATAGTGTTCTATTATGATATTGTTTTTACTCGTGTATGTATGTATTGTAGTCCTATAGGCTACCGTGTCGTTTATATGTACGAATACCTGCTACACTCCTCTGAAATGGGTCTTGAGGTGACCAGTCTACGCAATTTAATTGAAGCTAAGCAGTCAGCTGTTATCTCTGCAACCTGAGACTCTGCAAAAACTTCTTCGTGTCTCATCTATTAAAGAACTTGATAGCACAGATGACGAGCAGTCATAGAATAATCCGAGCTTAAGATCTTTGCATTTGTTTTTTTATACTACCAAATTCTGTTAGCTTCTCAAACCATTAATTGATTTTTTGCGCATGATTTGTAATTCCTTCCAGGTGATGCGTTTGTTGCATAAGTTTTAGTCAATATTTGAGAGTTTCGTAACATTTTTGTTACTGCAATTTGAATACAGATTTGCCATGAATTAATGGACTTTACAATGGATGATTTCTTTATGACAAAATACATTTTTGAAACATAACTTTGTAAGTTATGCGGTAATAATGTACTAGAATTATATTCAATTTAGGCTTTAAGATGTTTTAACATGTTTTAGCAGGGTGACACCTGTTAACACCTCCCCACACCCCGACCTGGTGCCACCGTGATGTAGATACTTTCCCGTGTCATAGAGTTAGAGAAGGCAGTTCATAGCTGATGTGCGTTTAAGTCTACGAAACATAAGAATTATCGCCTAGGTCCAACAAAACACACATCAAAATGCTATAATTACGTGTAAAATGGAAGAAAAAGGTATGATTTTGTCCCAATTTTTAGCCGGTAGGGGTTGACAGCACTGCAATCAACTAGGAATATTGTTCAAGTCGAAGTACATCACTAACAATACTTTAATTACTTAGTTTGGATTTTTGTGTGGAGCATCTGCAATATGTGCATTTCGAAGAATGACATTGAGCATTGTGTAGATTTGACAGTAAGACGACAAGAGTGATCTGATAATCTTCATATGCAATTCTCTATCTGTTTCGATGATTTACTTAAGAAAGCGTCTGTGCATAGACATATGACACTGAATGAATTCATCGTATAATTGAAGTATATATTCTCCTTTTTTTCAACTGTCTATATGAAGCTTCAACTCAACTGCTCCCTCGTTGGGGGCATGGACAGTGTTGTCAGACTATAGATGAAGTGTTGTGATACTTTTAGTTCTAATGCTCATCCTCCCGACTTCCAATGCTACAATAGGGGCTCGACCTCTAAACCAAAGGATCGCTTGGTCAAGCACTTAACCACTGTGCCACGGAGACTCCATGTCAATGTTCACCTAGAATGGATCATGGCATCTAACGGATCGACAATTAACATTGAGATGAGTTGAGACTTCCTGTTTCTTTTGCTGTCGGCGCTTATGATTTTCCAATTATGGATTTCATAATCACACCATTGTGTCATCAGAATTATTATGCTGATAGACCGTTGATAATGGTTGATAATACTTTTAACTTATTTCTAGTTGCGATAAATATTCATTTCTGCGTCAAAGTCACAAATTTCAGTTTTTATAATCATGCAATCAATCACTATTAAGTCTTATTCTTGTTTTCCATTACATGATTTAGTCGGGTCGAATACGTTTTAAGACGTTCTAAAGATCATGAGAGTACAGTTATATTATCTAAATTTCCTTAACGCGCAAATATGCATTTCATGAAGATTGCATAGTAGCATATGGTACTCGCTGATCTTTTAAGTCGCCAAAAAACTTGCTGAAGTCTACTTTGTCTAACGAAACTGACACATTCGGTGGTTTTTCAAATTGAAGAATCTTTGATAATTAACTAAACTCCGAAGATGATAGTGTCCAGCTATTGATAGTCTCATGCTGTTTATCGTGAACGTGATGACAATATGATGCGGAAATGATGGCATCAATATCAGTTCAACTTCATGTTGAATCCGATTGTACTTTGATTGCAATCAAGACAAGGAAAACACGTTTCCCTGATTGCTCGAGGGTAAACGGAAGTTGCTGATACTACATGCTGTAATCATTCATGTCATTGATGAGTTTATACAATGTGATTGGCTTTCTTTTAGTCAATTTTCACTAAATCCAACAGTATTTGACAATACTCATGGAGAAAACTTGTGCGCAATGATCTGAAGTCTTCGAATTTGAAGGAATTTTGGCAATCAAAGCACTTTGCTGGAACTTACATTAATCCGCAAGCGACGCACGACTTTTTCCTATCTCTGTAAGGTATTAGGAATTCCTTTTTGCCCACTTAATAGATTCCCCGATGTGCCGTAGATTTCGGATTAATCACACTTCTAGCAAACCGAAGCAGATAAACAAAATGTTTCATTCTGTGGCCAAATCAGTCGGAAACGTGATGAAGTTTAACCATCTTGAATATCTGAAGCGAATGACAACTATTAAGTCAATAAAAGACATCAACACCCTGAATTCCTTGACCGCACTCAAGTGACCCATAATCGAACCGAAGTCCGCCGTGGAGACGAGCTCGCACCTTCTCCACTAGGCCACGCTGACGGTACGAAAGGAATGTGAGTGAAGGCAGAAGTTAATTAACTTCATTTATTAAGATTGCGAGCAATTTATTTTCGATTATCAGTTTTAATCGCTGCTTTATAATCCGTAGTTGTTTGTTGTGATAGAGGTTACTGAGTGCCGTGAAGATTACCCACTTCCTTTTATTTACTTGTAATACACTGACTGGATTTTTATATAATCAGCATGCGCTCCTGATTTAACCTTTTGGTTCATTTCATTTGCACAACTACACTTATACACCTTCTTTTGATATTTTTCCAAACAGCAATTCTAATGCTATGATTTTTGTCTTAGGGTGCAGAAATAATAACTCTTCAATAAGAAGCATTGAATTTTTTTGTTTTCGATAAGTGATCAGTGTTTATTGGCAGCAGACGGGAGTCTGTTCTGATTCCTTGGTTTTGAGACAAAGCTCATTGCTCTCTCCTCGGGTGTTATTACTGCCAAAAAAAAGTATGTGAAGTTAAAATCATCCAACTCACTTCCAGTTTTAGATTTCTGTGACTTAAACTTAAATTTTTTGATGCACATTTTATCTTTAATAGCTATATTTAATATTTTATTTTTAAATCACACGTTTTTCACTAATTGAACAGTCTTAGAACACGCTCTCCAACAATTTTAGCTACGAGTGTATTTCTAGATCATTGGCAATCTTATGCAGCTAATTTCATTTAAAGAGCAAATCAGTAAGAAACATTCATCAAGCATGATTTATTCCATTGGAGAACAAGTGCATCTGGTGGAAAATTAGGTCAGCTTCAAATCATTCAGCTACATCTCACCAGGAAGTGTCTAACATTATTCTGACATCTTTCTGT
The DNA here is from genome assembly GCA_907163375.1 of Prostheceraeus crozeri. Classification (NCBI taxonomy): domain Eukaryota; kingdom Metazoa; phylum Platyhelminthes; order Polycladida; family Euryleptidae; genus Prostheceraeus; species Prostheceraeus crozeri. The sequence continues at coordinate 253,537 of CAJQUW010000290.1, forward strand.
GGCCGCACCCATAATCCAAATAATAAAACACACGATAGACCAATTCAGAGTCACTGGATCAATGCATTGTGACGAGAGTAGTTCTGATAAACCCTCATCGACGTAAAGATGTGTTTTGCTGTCCTTTAGTTAAGAGCCCATTTGATTAATATCTGCGATTAGTGTTCAAACAAGTGGACATCCCATTCACAACTGTTCATAGAATTGCGCAAAGAGTCTTATATTTGCATCATTTCAAAACCAGCAGTGTGAATCAATTGCTCGAGAAAGATTCCGAGTGTCAACATGTTTTTCAACCACTTGATTTCTGTGGCTGATTAACATCTGGATGTGATTCACGAAATTACATACAGGGTATCTGAAAATCCGTCCAACTCGCAGAGACACTCTTTCATCGTCATAACTTTGAATGAACTATGGATAGCAGTATGCACCGCAAATTTATTGATCAATTTCTTTCAACTTGGTTTTCAGCTATCTACTCACTCAGTAACGAAACGCAGCTGTAGAACTTTTCATTGTTCATCTTAAGGAATAAATAAATTTTCGAAGAATTCTACTTATCTAGAATTTTTCAGGTTTACAAGAATTTAATAATAGACAGTAGACAGTTTTGCACATGTACAGAGTATCTCCCAGCTCTGCACAGTTACGAAAGAAATCTCCAGGGTCATAATAATTCTATTTTGTTCCATAATGTTAAAGGGAACTGTTACAAAATGAACTTTTAAACATTCAAAATGATTTCGTGCTACCTTTGGTTTCTGCAATAGACGAGAAGTGGGATATTTGATGCCGACGAACCAAGCGGGTGAAGTCCAGTAAGTGCAAAATGCATTTTGCATACAATAATTCACATGTTTTGTTATTCGTTATTCGTTTATATTCAGTTTCATTTCAAACGCTGTTTTCGAGCAAGTTCAAATGACTAAAACATTTGTTCAAAGTTCTCAGTTAACTGCTTAAAGATGAAAGAAGCAATTTAGTGAGATAACTGAAAACATGGTGAAATGTATGACATGTAAAAATAAGAATAATTTAGTAAAAATCAGAAGAAGTAATTTAGCAATGGCGATACAATTCTAGAAGTGAAAATTTCTTAACACACAGAATAGGATGCATTCATTTGATTGTTGCGCCTTCAGCAAAGAAGAGCTCTTATGATGTTCCACATTCTTTTATCAATTTTGAAGTGTCCTACTTCAAGCATCATCTAACCTCTCCAGTAACCGGCAGACATCGGAATGCATCCTTGTCTTCATCAAAAGTTTTAAGGGAGAGCATTTCATGAGATCGTCCTCGTTGAAGTTGCGACAATAAAATCGAAAAGTTCTACACCATTTCCATGTCTGTTTCAGATATTTCCAAATGAATTTCAGACATTTCCAGATGGATTTCAGATTTCTTCAATGTTGAGTCTGTGATAGATATCTGAAATTCATTTGGAAAGATCTGAAATAGATATGGAAAAGTTCTAGAAAAGTGACATCAAATTCAGATAAAACTCATTATCCCCTCGTGAAGTGTGCTCAGTGTTAGAGGACAGAAGTAACATAGAAATACATGTTAAAGCGCAGTGGACGTTTCGATAGTACTTTTACTAAAGATGCATTTTCTCGTCGTGCATGGGAACTATCCCTTCTGAACCTTATAAATGGAGAAGCAATTTCGCAGCTAGCTGACTTGATTTATGGACTTCTAGATAATCTAGAAGTTCGGTGTTTTGAAATTGTGATGAAATAAAATCGTCGCAATAAACAGTAGGCCAGGTCAAACTTTCGATTAGATCTAACAAATCCATTTTATCTGAATAAAGCGGTTTTATGTATTAAACTATCGCGGTTCTATCTATTAAACGTTTTCACCGCAATTTCAACACTCGATCATGATATTGCGATTTGATGAAACTGTCTGGTACATATAAACGTCATTATCGTTTGTCCAAAATTGTAGCAAAAATAGCAGTTCTCTCGAGATACTTTTTATGGTCAGAGTAAGAAAGTAATAAGTTAAAATGGCTTTGACAGGGCCTTCGGCGTCCAGCGCCTTCTCTCGGTCGATGTAATTGGATCTTCAACATATAAACGGCTTTGTCAAAGCTAAAATTTGTTTAGGTCAAAATAGGATTGAATAGTGTCCAAAGATTTCGATTGAGCAACATTCGATATCAAGATCGGATTTATCGAATATTGTGAGCAGAATTGCAAATCCTGCTGCAGCTAATAAGTTCGCAGACATGTTTAATCGTGTTTCTGACCTCTCTCTTCGATTTACGCTATTTAACCACCTATTGGTTTAACAAATCTCACCTTGCTTTGCATGACGTGAAGTTGTCAATGCCATTCACTTGCGATCGATTTGATGAAGTTCTTGGTTTTGATGAAACCAAAGTGATCAGAAGATCGCTTTAACAAAACCGATCATGCTATTAGAATAGTCGAGGTCAAACTTTGGATTCTCATGAAACCATTTAAAAATGGTTTTGTTTAACAAAACGGATGTTTTATTAAAACCGTTTTAATTAATCTAAATCTACATGCCTTTACAGTAATCCGCTTTATCATTGTTGCGATTTAACAAAACGGTTTTATCAAAGCGAGCTTGTTGAAGCCGTTTTGTCAAATCTAATCGAAAGTTTGACCTGGCCTAGTGAATATTGGAACTAAACGACAAATCGTTGAGCTGAGAGGATCAAAGATCGTCACGATTTTATAGTTGTCTTCATCGGTCTGACGTGGACACACTTTAAGGCTGCCACTTTGAAGTTTACTATTTATCCATGACCTGATGCCCGCGACATTTTGCTGAATCTGGATTTAGACATTGACTTGCACCGTCGACGATTTGTTGGTCATTTCATTCATAATCGAATAAGACGAAAGCCGAAAATTCTGGCGCATTAAAATGACTACATCTGTCCAAGCCTTGATGACCGATTTTTCAAAATGAAGTTAAATTCAATGTAACAGACGTATTTCTGTTTGAACACTTGAATTATGTTTCTGTTGGTAAATCAATTCTGTTGTCTCTGAAATCATACTATTGAAACATGTGTGGATTTGCGACTGTTAGAATTGTCGTCAGATGTTATCATTAGCGCTCTCTTAGTTTACAGCTGTTGATTCTAATGTGAACGTTTCAATACAACTAAAGAATGGAGGGAATTTGATACTTCCTTTTCAGGAGATTTTTATCGATTCTTTGATTTCAGATCCAATGACAATAATTTAGATCATCAATCTTCAAATGTGAGGTAATTCAGTGGGTGACAGACATTTTGATGAAATGTAGAATCGTCGGTGAAAAGGCTTCAACTTTATGTTTCCGATAATAACTAAATCCAGACTAACCTATGATCGGCAATGATATCATTTTATTTAATGATGAAAATATAACATTTTTTAGTGAAGTATACGTAGGCCTACACCAGTGGTGGGCAACGCGTGGCCCGCGGCCCACTTCGTGGCCCACCGGGACATATTGGGTGACCGCCACCGATTCTCATATCTCAAGTGGCACGCTGACATTATTTGAATCAATGATGTGAAAATGATTCACTCGAATTTCGACCTTTGTGAGGTGCATCTAAGGGTGAAGGATCCTCTTTAGAATTTTCAAAACCATTAATTCACAACTAAGTGAACAATATGATGGCACAAACAAACAGAAATCTACATTCGAATTATACAACCATGCTCCTTTCATAATGAATATCTTCTCGCACAATGGCTAAATGGTCATTACCTGAGCGAGTTTGTGCTAAGCCACATATTATTCGATGCCCTGCTGAGCATGTTTCTCTACGTAATGAAGTAATGTCAGTCACATCCACAAAAAATCATATTACCGTTTAATTACACAAAAGAGAAGCTTCCACGTTTTGTTAAACGCCTGTTTGCTCCTCAGCACTCGCATGAATTGTAGAAAGAAAATAATCATTCCTTAAAATTAAACAAATTACATCTAGTTGCGTATAATACTGCTGCATGCATTTACATGTAAAATGTTGTTATGTTATACGACCACTATGAACGTACGGTACAGCATCCCATGTGTGCACTTAAAAATACGGAAAAAAGAATATAAAGCATATAATGCTGCCTTTTAAAATTGATGGCCCGCGAGCCTTTTCGCGGGCCACTCCTTGTGGCCCGCTATTCCAACTTGGTTGCCCACCACCGGCCTACACCGTAAATAGATCTAGTCATACGAATTTTTCGATTTACACTGCTACCATGCTACTTTTACTGCTCTTAGCAATGAAGCTAAAATTAGATTGCATGCAGCATCGATGTATTCCAAGGAATGGAAGACCGAAGAAAGCAGTTTAGTCATGCAAAGCTTCTTGTATATCAAAAGTTAGGTAGGGCCTATGGCCTATGCATTAGACATCGCTCATTTTGATTTAACCTTTATACACTCGAATTATAAACACGCCTGCAATATGCAGTTGGTCATGCCAGCAGTATCTAAGGTACTGTTAACAGGCTAAAAGATATTTAGATTACAGTCAAGACTTCTGAAACATCAAGACACTGTTAGTAATGAGTTGTTTGACAATTTGTGTGATAGACAGACCGACAGACAATAGCCTGTTGCTTTTCGCTACATGAATCAACCAGTGCGGAAGGACATGGGTAGAACAAGCGAAAGAGACATACAAAATGCGAGGAATCTATGATTAGAAAACAAAAGTTTTTAATGATATCACTTAATATCATTTTTTAAATATAAAATGATATCATTTCATCAATGCCGATCTTTGATGCTAGCATTAAATATTGTAAATAAAAAATGCCACAAGTCGTTCCGAAATCATTTGCAAGGCTAAGTCACAAAAAGAAAGTCACAGCGAGATCTTTCGATCTGGAGATGGTAAGTATACAAGTCGATGTCACAATGAGTACAGTTCACCATGGCAGTAGGAGCTGCGTCACAAAGTCCTTTTGCTGGCAAAGAACTGTGTTATAGAAATTAGTGTGTTGTATTAAGGTAAAGACAATGTTTATATACAAATCAAACAATCAATTATTCATTTGAACATAGGTCATCAATCAGCGACTTGCTGCAACATTTAATAACGCGGTCATCAATGAAACTAAAAGATGACGAAATATTCGATGACGTCATACAATGACAACGTCCGAGAAAGTTTCACCAAGGACAATAACGTCCGATATCATTGTCAGTTTGACGACACAATGCACCATCCACGACATGACAAACTGGATTGTGCGCTTTGATATACAATGCCTCCAGTATCGCTAAAATGTTTTTCGATCTATCACGTGAAGCAATCGAAAAGTTGGATCGCAGATCCGACTCTTCAGTTGCTGAAGAACATTGCACAATATGTCTAGTCACCAAACGTCTCCCATTGCCCTTGTCAAGGATGCTTTGCCGATGTTTGCGGGTTCTTAAGTGATCTACAAGTACGTTAGTTGCAGTGTTGACAGCCACATTGGTAGAACTCGCAGACGTTTGGCAACTCGTATCAGGGAGCATGTTCCTGTTTAGGTAACGGTCGGTCGATCTGACTAGACATATTGTGCAATGCTCTTGATTTGACATAACATTTTCATAAATTGAGTGAAGACTGTTTTATTCAATGAATTATTACAAAATATTGCTACGATTGGATTACGAATATATGGTAAAAATGTTTTCGTAGCGCATGACTCACTTCAAAATGGATATTTTTCGCTGATGTGGAGAAAATTGCTCTCAAAACACATTTTCAACAGTTTTGCCATGCTGTTGTTTCCACAGAAAGGTTTCCAAAAGGTTTTGTCAATATATCTGTTATTGAGTCCACGCAAGTTAAACTTTTTGCTTTTTTTGGTTGTTTTTTCATTGTTTAAAGGGGATGGCGTCTAGCGTACTGAAGTTAATAGTTATGTTATCACCAGCTGGTTTTATGAGGGTAGTTTTAAAAGTCACTGTAAGTAGTTTCACCAAGAATCATAACTCTATATACTCTCATAAAACCGACTGCTGACAACGAGCTATCGACGTCTGAAGGCGTCAGACGCTTAGGCCCAGCAGATGTTTTAAGAAGTACGATTTTATATATTGTGAAGTTATTACATTTGTTGTACATATTTTTTATAATCATGAAATAGTTGTGCAACTTGTATGTTGCACGTTGTAGTCCATGAAATTAATTACACAGTACTATGTCGAGGAATATGAGACGTCTGTTTTAGAAGCTTGGCCATACCTTTTATTTTACTATTTTCTATTCTTTTTTTTGCGAAAAGCGCCTCAAAATAGGCATAAAATTCTTTTACTCGTACGACGTTTTGGAAGTCTTGATCACGTACAAATGAGCCAAATCAGGCTATACAAATATAGCAAAATGCTGTATATGCAAACTGCTGTAATAAGAAATCATGCATATACAAAATAACATGCCAGCAATGTTACATAGGTCAAACGAACAGAACCATGAGATCGAGAATCTACGAACATTTAACATCACATGACTGACATGTGTTCCAACATAAACAGACTCACCTTGGATTGGTAGATTTTAAGTGGAAAATAATACGAACAATTAAAGATAATTGCGCACGAGTGGCTGCCGAATCGATTTTCATGAGAAAGGAAGCCAATTTAATGAATGGATGTGAGGGGAGGGGTATTTTATCCTTCTTATCGTAGTTTTGTGCTCTTCTTGAAATTCTATCATCAACTCCTTTTCACTTGTAAACTTTTGCACAACCATATAATTTACCCTTCTTAATGTGTTTTTAGGTGCTAGGTTAAATAAGGTTTTTGTTTAGGTATTTCCTCCTTCTGTAGTGATAGATATCTGTAAATTTTACATTAGTTAGGGTCTACATTTAAATTTTGTATATTGTGATCTTTGATGTTTGTATAGCCTGATTTGGCTCATTTGTACGTGACCAAGACTTCCGAAACGTCGTACAAATAAAAGAATTTTATACCTATTTTGAGGCGTTTTTCGCAAAAAAAGAATATGAGACGCAAGCAGTACGTAAATCCATTGGTGATTTTTTCGCATTTTCGTTTCAGAGTTAAATCTTAATTTTAAAATTTCTTCTAATTTTAGATTATAGTGAATCATCTTGCTTGGATTGCGAGGAAATTTCAAACATAAATAAACAACATTAATGTGACAATTATATAACACAGGCAAATGATCTTCAACGCTTTCGGGAAAACTTATTCATTTGAACTTTACATCTTAGAAATCAATGATCATACGTGCGTATGCCGTTCTGTCCGTAATCACATTTTCGTGTTACATGAATTTTCGTTCCTTGCTACAGTACAGCCGTTCACGTCAGTGACATCTGACAGCAGTCTAGACCACAAGTTATTCTCTATTTCGTGTAAGTGAGGTTATCGAGAACAAGTTTTCTGGTGATTGAATTTTCGATGTGTGCGACAGCTCAAGCGCGTCTGAGCAATCTGGCTGAATGTGCTTGTGAGCAATTCCGCTTTTATTGGTATTGTGATGCTGAGAAGTGACCGGATGAGGAGCTGCGATAAGTATTGACGGAAATTTTTAAATGTGTTGCGACCCGTCAGTACAATATTGTTGGAGTGCTGCTTCATTATTCAAAAGACTGTTACTAATAATATGCATTAGGATTTCGTGTGGAACGAAGCACACGAAGCAAGCCAAGAGGACTTCAAAGTTTTGTTTAGAGCTGTTCACACCAGCATTGCAGAGACACTATACATTAAAATAAATGAGAACTCTTCATCTGTGCCTCTCCAAATGTTCTAATTTTAGCATATTTTAGTGGATTGCATTGACCATGACTTATCCATGTATAAAAACTGTTGTCTCAGCTACTGTATTGTCCTGAAGAGGGGTTTTAAATGAACCTCGAAATCGGTCGACAAGAGCATGAATTTGAAGAATGTGTATCTGTTATTGTGTCATATTTTTGGTAAGTTTGGAAAGAGTCAGTTATGTAATGATGGTATGTACCAAGTCAACAATTTCAGCCAATATCCGTTGACTATTTTCAGGTGTAAAAAGAATTATCAATCAGAATCTGTATAAAAATTGAAATTCACACCACAGGTTTGTATAGCACAAGGTTGCCATTTGGTCTGTATTTACTGCCTTAGTCTGTAAATGGTCTGTATTTGTAATCAGCGTCTTTCTTCAGTTAGCAAGATGATGTAGAATGTACATCACGGGTCCGTTGTCGGAAATTTCTAGGTTATGGAACCAAGTTATTCATTGTGTTTCTTTTACGCCTAAATCGAACAAGATGTATCCCGACAACAAGCCGAAGGTGTTTTCTTCAATAGTCAAACATTACGCTAGATTAAACAGATTTCTTTTTTGCAGCGGTCAGACTTTTTATTGTATGTTAATATTCAATGAATACACGACATTTCGACATGTTGATGAAGCACTGATCCCAGTCTAATGAATAATGAAATCAGTCTCAGGGATATTGATTTCAATATCAAATCTACCTTCAGGTGGTCAGAGACGATGGATGCTTGGTGACCTTGATATTCAACTTTTCTCTGGTTTTGATTTACGGAAAACTTCAAGTAGAGTTAAGCGATTGGAATTTTCTATTAAGTATATTAATCTATTTCCATTTACATTGAATAGATACAAATTTGGATGAGAGGCCTTTGATTCTCTCTAAGAAAACGGAAACTACCTCCCTTTTGTGTTATTAATGAAACATGTTCTCATGATTCGATTTTCTTTGTTCGACAGAATATCCCACAGTCTAAATTCAAGATGCGTACAGAGGTCAGTAAGAATTTCCCTGATGATGGGAATTTTATACTGAGATTTTGAAGGTGGCATGAAGTAATCAAATTAGCTGCGATTTTCAATGATTTTGGTCACAGGAAATTATATATCCAATAGTTTTCTATTATTATGCGATTGATAGAAGCACATATAGAATATCATGCACATATAGAAGAATCATTATACAAACATGGAAGAATTTTGATTGAAAAAGACAATTCACTTTTATGTCAACAATTGCATTTTTCGGTTTAAATTAATTCTGATTAAAGTAAATAAGAAATGTTTTACCAAGTCAGTGTTGATTGGGCTTATGAATCAAAACACAAATTCACAGAAGCCGTTAGCTTTTGATAGATGTATTCACAGACATATTTCAGTAGGCAGGCTACCATCTTCAGTGACAGTGATGAATAAACAATGATTCAATATACATAGGACTTGCTGGCATCAATGCAAGAGAAGTGGGTGTGATTGGTTGCGATTATTTATGAGACAATGAGAAATTGAAGAAATGACTTTATGTGCAATGATTCAGCAATTTTTGCGTATGAAGTGCGTATGAGAATCTTAAAATTATATTTATCTGGGATATGAGCATGAAGCGATATTTCAGATGGGCGTCCACCTTTCACGCGTTCGTTTATCCTGGTAGATATACGGCGAATGGTTTCATTGACGTAGCATTGACTGCAATGCTCACAAGTATATTTATACACTACGGGGGATAACTCAATAAAAGGAGTCATTTCTTCATTCGCATTGTCTCATGAATAATCATAACCAAACACAAACTCTTCTCTTGTATTGATTCCATCACGTCCTGTATATATTTCATCATTGTTTATTGATCGGTATCACTGATGATGGTAATTTGCCTACTGAAACATGTTTGCTAATGAATGGGTACACAAATGTTCTGATTTTCATTTTTTATATACCGTATTTCCTCTAAGAAACGCCGCGGCGTCCGCGAATCCCCTACTCTTCAGTGAAATTCTTCTTACTGCATTGCCGACTTATTCAATGCCGACAAGGCGTGGTAATTTCGACGCTGAGTGAACACTGTGGGACGAATTTCTTGGTATTACCGGTACAGTAGTTTTTGCTGCTTCTTTCCCACAGTCACTTGAAGTCGGGGCTCAGACAAGCCTCATGACATGACTCAACGCTCGTCTCTACAAGAAGCTCTAGACGCTACGGCTGCATTATCAGAGTGAAAGGTTTATTGTGATGATTTTATTGTGACTTCCTATATCATAAACAGTGCAACAAGCATTCCACTGACGCTTGACAACTAGGGTGTTTCAGTGAAACCTGGTCAGTTTCAGCGGGTTCGTGTAAATTCAATTATAGTTCTATAGAAGTCAATGCCGGTACAAATAATAAACAATACTGGGAAATTTCATGTTAAAAAACTTCTTTTGAATAATTTCATCAATATAGGCTGTAAATAACATTGATATTATGTATGTGACAAGTCACACATAATATTAATATTATTTATTCTGTAGCAAGTCTCTTTAACAAAATTGTTCAGTTATGAATGTTTTGTCAGTATGATTGGTTCCTAATTGGACCAATAATGAGACGAATTTGTAAAAATAACGATTTTCACTTCATTATTTCATTATTTTGGAAGCCCACAATACGGCCATTACTGTTGGACTCGCACATAAGCCACGTGGCGGCTCCGTGCGAACGGCTCGCACGAAAGAGAATATTGAGCGCGTTGTTGATGCCGTCGAACAGCAACCGGAGACTTCACAGCGTAGACTATCATCGTAGCTAAACCTTTCTGTATCCACCATCAACCTGATTCTTCACGAACGCGGTTTTCATCCCTATCGCCTGCGCCATCGTCACTCCCTTAACGATGAAGACTTTGAGTCTCGCGTTGACTTCGCCTCGGAGATCCTTCAACACCTTGAGCAAGATCCCGATATCTTGAAGCGCATTATTTTCTCTGACGAAGCTAACTTTCATGTGAACGGCTGGAACTACCGGTTTAATGCTCAAGAAAATCCTGGATTTGTTACCGATACGCCACTCAATTCGCCGAAAATCATTATGTGGTGCGGTGTCTCGTGGAAGCAGATTTTCGGTCCGTTTATCTTCAAGGACGAGAATGTGCAGGAACCACAGTAAACAGATCAAACTATCGAGCAATTATCAAAGATTTCTTTCTTCCTCAATTGCAAAATAATGAAGAATTTTTAAATGGTTCTCTGTTTTTCCAACAAGATGGAGCTACGCCGCACACCGCACGCGAAACTATGGACCTTCTGCGTGATGAGCTTTCCAACAATGTGACTTCTCGAAGAGGTGACATTCTTTGGCCAGCGCGTAGTCCGGATCCAACGCCTCTAGACTTCTGGCTGTGGGGAACGCTACGCTAAAACACAGAGTGTATTCCACAAATATTCGCGATGTGCACCATTTGGAGCAGCGTTTGCGAGAGGAAATCGACTCCATTTCGACTGAAGAGTGACAGGCAGCACTTCTCGCATTCAAGGCATTCCATACCGTGTTGGAAGTTAGCGGACGCCATGTTGAATAAAATAGCTTCTGTTGTTCCATTACTTAAAGCAATAAATTTTTACATTTAATTTCCATAGTTTTCATTGTTTTATTCATAAATCATGAAGATAAATCGAACTCATAATCATAATAAAAACGACGTTCATAAATCGAACGAAGGCTGAAGAGCGCTCTCCAAATGAGAGCGAAATCTATGGTGAATGTGTCGATAAAAGTAAATAAAAGCATACGGACATAAAATTACCAGGTATTGTCTTTCGTTTCAAAAAGTTCCGGTTTAACATCATCATGGGTCAAATGGGAATCGATTGAAATCAGCCAGGTTTGACTGAAACACCCTGTACAATTGTATCCTTTTTTATCCATTGACGATTACGACTTGCACTTAGTCATCCTTTCCTAAGTTTCTTATAAGAGGACGGCGTTTAATAGAGAAAATACGGTAATTGCATTTCATAGTAATCAGTGAAATCCAGTAAAGCACTGCTTGACAAATCGATTTGTTTTGGCCCGCTTGCTTATTCGCTTGATTTTGAGATGTTTAGATCGGAAAATATATCTGAAATGTGCTTGCGGCCTACATCAAGAGGTCGATATACTGAATCTTCCTATGCTTATGAAGGTATTTTATACAATCAGTGAACTGCTGAGTTGCAAACTATCTAAAATGATATTTCTTTTCAATTTTAGACAACCAAGCGACACCAATCGAGCGAGTTCCATTGTCACAGGAATTACCTGCCTGGTTTTTATTTGTGTTTCTGTTGGAATGTTGCTGCTGCTGTATTTTTTCTATGATATCTTTGGTGAGTTCTACATCATAAAAACAGAGCCACAATGGAAAATTATGTACTAACCTAAGCGTGAACCACTGCCGTAGCGTGCTTTCAGACCATAGGCTTTCGCCACGCAATGGACTCCAGACAGTACACCAGACAACTTGAGTTTTGAACTTCCCAATTATTAAGCATAATTCAGATGAGGTGAACCGACCAGGGTGCATCAATAGATATCACAATCATATTTATAAGAAGACTAAGTGTAAACTTTAAAGTAGAAAATTGTCTCACCTGTAATGATAGAATTACAAATCCTGCAAATCGTAACCACAAAGTCGTTGGTCGGTTCACCTCGATGTAGTTAGATCAGGTTGCAAGTGGATTTAGAGGCTGATGAAATTCATTATAAAGCGAACTGAATAGTTGTCATGATGAAACTTGCTGTTTCGACAATGAAGACAATAGACAAATTTCATTTCAATGTCTGCGCTTGAGCAAATTCAACTGTTTCAATTGCTCGGGCCACAGAATTAGACAGGTCGTCTATTCTTCTGTTTGACTAGAAAGGAACCATTGGAACATGCAACGTTAATGAAATGGCACAATCTGCTGACATAATACCATAGTAATCGAACAATGAGCATCCAGTTCAACATTAAACACGCCAAATTGTATGAAGTTTCAGTGCCTGTTATCAACCGGATCACACATCAAAGAGACAATGTCAAGTTCTGCAGAGAAGTTTGTGAGCATTTTTCCGTGCGCCTGCTAACTTTTTTTAAAATGATCGGAGGGCCCAACATTATCGAGAAAACTTTTGCGCAATGATCTGAATTCTTCGAATCAGAAGGAATCGTGGCGATCGGAGCATTTTAAAGGAATTCAGAGCAATCCGCAAGCGACGCACGACGATTTTTCCTATCACTGTAAGGTATCAAAAATTTCTTTTTGCCCACTTATTAAGTTCCTGCATGTGCCATTATTTTGAATCAGTTTGCACTTCTAGCAAAGTGATACGATTAAACAATATAATTCTGTGGCTCGGGCACTAATCCTTTCATGATAACATAGAAATTTGTTCTATCTAAATCGATCACAAATAGCATCGCTTCATTTCTTATCACAGCGTATTTCGGACTCTCTACAGTGAAATGGAACAGATCTTCTATTTTATCTGTTTTGCAGAGTTTACAGATACATTCCTCATCACTCTTTCTATCACCATAACGTCCTATTTCAACCGCTAGATCACTGTTACCACTTAATTTCAAGAAGTGACATGCATGTATTTGGTATTATGAATTTAGTATGCATATATGTTCAGCGTTATGGTGTGTATTGCTACACAATAAAATGGAAGTACATGTGATAAGTGAAAACTAGAGATTTCTAGGTGATAATTGCACTGAAGTCCATAGACTGCCCTAAACGCACTGCATTCATTTATTTTTAGTCCAATGTGACAGAAATTTTTCGTAAGAGTGTCATTGTGAGAACCTGAGCTTATTATTCGTCAATTCGGCCCTGTCTGCCGTGCATTTTAAGCTTCAAATAGGAATGAAAATGCAATGTTTTTTGCTCATGATGACCTGAAAGATGTGTGTTGCGGAGTATAAATAATGAGATCTTAGTCCAAGAACCAAACAAAGCATCTCTCTCATGGAAAGTACAATACATGAAGAACAACGTGCTGCATTTATTACAGCCTGTCAATCACTTACGTATTTCGTCTACTCTTTGGGAATACTACATGTATTTGTATTTCAAAATAATCTGTACAATGTTGCAAAAATAATAACACCAGAAGTAGTTATGCAAGAAAGTCAAGTAAGTCAAGCAATATCTCCAAGGTAAGAATCAAGACATTTTATAAAAGAACTAATACAACACAATCTGCAGGCAAATCATTCCAAAATGGAGCAACAGATTATAATCAATTACCTCGACACAATGAATTTGAAAATTGACTCTTTAATTTGTATTTATGTCCACGCGTGCGATTTTAGGAATAAATTTCAAAACAAACATCAAACGGAGCAGAATTGTGACCTCGAATTATTTTAAAAACGCTGATAAGATCTTGGCGTAAACGCCTCGTTTGCAAAGTCTTGATCCAGAGAATCGAACAGCGACTGTGGTAATCAAGATGTAGAATGTCAGAAAACATTCGGGTCATTCGTCCTTGGACATTTTCAACGACTTCATTGTCTTTCAAAAGGAAAGGACACCATATTACAGTGAAAAGCTCCAAATGAAGTCGATCGAATGCATTACACAAGCGAATAAAAAATTTAAACACATCTTCATGAAGTCTAAAACTTATTAGCCTTTAAACAATGCAGCGAAGTTTTTAGGTCTTTTGAGATAATAACATCAAGGTCATTATGAGGGTCACCAGATTTGATATTAACGCCACCAACGTTATGGCACAACTGAGGATTTCTGTAGCCGAAATGAACACATTCGCATTTGTCGATGTTCATCTTTAAGCACCATGTATTGCACCAGCGGATAAGGTGATTTGAATCGTTTTGAATATCAACACCATGAAAATGAGGAACTGTCAAAAACAATTTAATATCATCAGCAAAATTGATAATTCACAATTTGATATTACATCATCAGCATTATCTACGCAAATGAGAAACAGCAGCGGGCCCAACACGCTCCCTTGCGGGACACCAGATGAGACATCTCTCTGAAATGGTCACTCTCTGCTTCCTTTAAGACAGAAAACATTAAATCAATTTCAAAAGATAGCCATGAAAATCATATTAATGCAATTTCACAACAATTTCATCATGGGGAATTGAATCAAAAGCGCGACTCCGATCAACAAATATAACATCAACAACATGTTTTAAATCAATTTCACGGGTCAAGAATTCTAGTAGAGCAGTCATTGATGATTTGCCAGAAAGAATCCTGTCCATTCCTTGTCAGTAGTAGATCATTTTTACAACACCGAATCAAATAACGTCAACGGGCCACTTTAGATATGAGAAGCGGTGGCGGGCCACGCGTTACCCACCATAGAGTAGATACGAGATATTACGTATATTAGGTAGAGTGGTAACTCCGCATTTATTAAATCCCCATTGTGTATACACTTTAGATTTTATTAAATAAACTCAAGGGAGACGCAGTCGGAATTGTTTCCAAATGTTAGATGTGCGTAAATTATGCAGAAGATGGTATTCAGAAGAAAATGATATTATTTTACAGATTCCGTGTCATGACATCCTTGGATAGGTAATGTTTGTTAAATAAACAATTCGATAGGTTGTTATCACTCTCATGCTCAACCTCAAGAGTATTTTCTTAAGCGTGATCATATCAGGGGCAACCTGTAACAATTCATGAAATTCCCTTGATAATCAGCTTATTTCCGCTTAGTTAGGATGCCTTTCAGCAAATATTCATTCCTTTTGATATCCAACTTGTTGCATACTACTTACATAAGGGCGTCATCTCGGTAGTACATAAATTGGCAAATTTTGACACTTTTTCAAGAGTGCTCAAATAATTTTATGGACCACGGGAACGTGAAATCCGCCAAAAACTGAATCTTTTGATATAAAAATTTTCACTGTATACACATACTTTTTTGAGTACTTTTTTGAGTCGACACTCTACCTATATATCCTTACTCTATGTTGCCCACCATTGATAAATCATGCGTCTGCCTCAACACGCCATATTTGCATTATCTTAGTGCAGTTTGCTCTTGTTTTGTGGAGTTCGCAAATTTTCATTGCAAGAGGGTGATATGCAAGCCAGAAATTACATGAACGGTATCTTCAGCTGATGAAGATAACATATTGAATTGTGAGCTTCAAGGACATGAGATATCGGATGTCACAAGATTATGTTTAAGATTGAGTGCACGCTTCAAGGTTGTTGATGTGTGTCTGTTGATTGACGGGCAATTCTCTGATGTTGTAAATTGATATTATTTGCTATTACTCGTAAATCATTTGAAGTGATTCGTGCATATCTATTGTATACCGGTAAATAAACATTTTGATTTCACTCCGCTGCTCGCTACAAATGTTAAGAACTAGTTGTACTAAATAATATCAATAAACATCCTTACTGCACCTCATATCTCAAAATTTTCAAGTTGATGCTTGAAATCAATCTGTCATGCATCGTTCTGCTGTCCTTTATAACAGATGCAAGTCTCCTCTGATGCGGTCTGATTAGGAGAACATTCAGAAGTGAATTCTAACATCAATTGAAATCAGCGAAGTTTCATTCAACATATTCAAATATTGAGCCTTTGAAATTCATCTTCGCATTCGTCGTTGTATCTGTGATATTGCTCATTGCTGTGATGTTGCATAGACGGCAAATTTATCTAATCAGATCATTGACTCTTCTTTTCTTTCAGTTTACGTCTTCATTTTCTTTGTATGCATTGTATTCTCCGTTGCTTTGAAGTCACAAGTCATGGAGATAGTTTGCAGATTGCCTAAGTTGAAGAACATGGTGTAAGTAGTTCTGAATGTTCATGCACATTCAAATTCAATCACATGCAAGAATATTTCATTTCAGGTACAGTTTCACCATCACCAACAAATGTGCGAAGATGTTTATTGGACCAGAGATTGATCTTAGATCAATTATTTTATTTCCGTTTTGCACAATTCCGGTGATTATTTGGTTTATATACAGAAAAGACGCGTAAGTGTTGAAAACTGCTCATCCACAATTTTTTGTCTCTGATGGAATTTCCAATTATCAATTAATAAGTAAAGTAATAAGCTCTTTATCTTAATTGGCATGCATTTGGATGCAGTACGCGCAGTACAATATGAATCACAATGACAGACCGAATGCAGTAAAAAGAAATATCTAATAAATCTAATAAAGGAGTTAGCAACTCGTTTCGTCCTCACGATTGGCTTATTCAAAGTCAGTAAGTTTCAATGCGAGGGTTTGTGAGAATCTTAAAGACTCCTAGTAGGTGATTATCGTTGCGAGCTTTCTTCTCGAACAATCGTCTGCTCATTGGTTCTCCAGCAGCGTTGATATCATTCCGGTTCGTCGAACAGTCTTCTCAGCACATTTCCACTATCAAGAAATCGTTTAGATGTAACTTCGCGGCGTTGCAGAAACAGGGAAAGGCATATAACATTGTTGGTTTAATCACAGCACAGTAGACACGTCTCATCACGTCGTTGTTGCAAAATTTGTCGGTACACGTTCAAGTCGACCGATGTCACGTTTTAAAAAATGGACTCAGTGTTTGAGAATTGGCCTCAATAATAGGACGAACTAAGATATTGTAGCCGTGGATCAACAAATCGACATCAGATGATGGAAAACCCTTCAGAAGGCAGTAGGCACGAGAATAGGCTTTCATAGCAATTCTATCACAATGTGAACTAAACTTTGTTCCGATGAAATGAGGATTCCCAAATTGTTGACGGAATAAGAAAATCTCAAGGTACGAGTAGCATCATTCAGTACGCAAGGAATGTCTTCAGAGAATCTTTCGCCAGTAGAAAATTCACAGTATTCATCAATAGCTAAATTTAGCTGCCACGTACGACACCAAACCTCAACATTTTTAGGCTATTTATGAATGCAGGAGTACTGGTATCATCACAGTAATGATTGTACTTAGAATCATCAACAAATAGCTTCACAGATTTGCTTGAGCATTAAATGTCATTTTCATACGCTAGGAAAAAGCAGGGGTCCAAGCCTTGGGGAACCCCACAAAAATTATCCACATTGACTCCCTCAGATCGATCATTTGAAAATATTGAATTCCAGGTAAGAAGCTCATAATTGAAGCGATAACTTTTCAGTTCCAGAATCAATTTGTTATGTACAACAGAATCGAAGGCCTATCCAATTAGACGTTAGAAAGAAGAAACACGATCAGAATTGGTTCTAGGAGGATTATAGACGGCAATAGGTCTTAGACGGTCACCTTTTGAAAATGATAGATCCAAACACATTATCTCGATCTTAGATAATCGCTTCAGAGATACTTCAGTAACTGCCAAATTTGTTCGAGTAAAATTTATGGCTCCACCATAATCATCATGCCTATCGCAACGATGTGTAGTATGCTCGAGACCATTACAAAGTAGGGAATCGGATGTACAAACAAGAACATTGAATGTAGGACCAACTCTATTTTGGGTAGATTCAGTGAGCGGAATTTTTACCAAGTTATCATAGGAGACATGATTATCAGTGTTAACAAGTTTCGTTCAAGAGCATCACATCACTTCGATATTATGCGGTTTTGAAAGGAAGGTCATCGATTTTATTGGTAAGGGATCTGGCGCTATACAGCAAGAGCGGAGGTGCAGGGACGTAATCAGCTTTGGATCTTCGTTTCTTTTTTACACGAATGGGAATCGACTGATCGGCATGATCAGACTTGGATTGACTGAATAAAGAAGGGAATGAAACTGTTTGGAACCAAAAATTTTACCCGAATCCGATTGGAAAATACCAGAACCCGGTCCGATTACATCACTGCAGCAGTCAGTTTTCGCGTTTAGAGGATTCCAACCAAAGTTTCAACTCGATCGGAAATGACAGACTTTGTTTCCATCCCTAACTTGTTCACCGCATCTGCATAATGTCGCTAAACAGAGTTTTTACAGCGTCACTGATTTAACGCAACACAAATGTGTAGGAAATAAACATTGTATGAGGAAGAAAATCACTTGGTTTTCACAAATTCTCCGTCGAAAATTCTAAACTCCACGTCTGATTGACTTTACCTTTAAGATACTGACGGTATAGATCATGAGGATGATTTTGCATGTCCATGTGGTTGATTGAATGTAAATAAAGGAAAGTTGATGTGCATGAGAAAGTCAGCTTTATCTCCGTAGTCGACTTTTGCGCGTCCTATACTTGTCACGCCTATTATCTTTTTTCCACCTAAAGATGAGGTGAATTCGCGTGTAAATCAAATGATCCCTAGTATCGAATCATCATCTGAATCGTAATTTGTGTCGTGACAAAGGAGTGTGTCATTTGATATCTCACAATATAGAGATTGGAAAGAGCCAAGTAAATTGACGGATATTCTCTGCAATTGCATTTCTGCAACTATCATCAGGCAGAAAGTGAATGATTTGCAGAATAAAATTTGAAATTCGCATCAAGTGTTGCATAAAAAGATGTACAAAGAATAGAAAACTATGGCAAAAGAATATAAGAGAAGGAGCGATGCAGCAGGTAGTAAAGGGTTACATAACACCAATAACCAAAGATGTTTAATTGTGTAAAAGGGCTAGATGAGAAATAAATGCCTAAATCTGAACCCATTTTAGTACGGTCCTTATCGTGGCAAAAAAAGCATCACGGCAATGGGGCGAAATTGCTGTTTTGTTGGCTGTGCGATGTGCAATGCGACAAAAGCCTTGGAAATGGCATTTGATATAAAGCATAATTCACTGATATTGTATGATAACTGTTTCAAGAATTTTCGTTCAGTAGTTTCTCTGAAAAAATTGTTAAAGATGAGAGCGGTAATACAGCAATTTAATGCAGTACTATCAATTTGCAAGAAAAAATATTCAGATGAAGACTGATGGGACATTGATAGACACTCAGCTCCCTCTGTAGAATTCAAGACTGTTAACAAATTCAGTGAGAATCCGAATAGTGAGGAATTGGCTATTAATAATGTTCACCCATGTCAACAACGCTCTTCGAGCTACCAGGCTGAAAATGCAATATGGATCTATATGTATTGCAAATAATCAACAGAGGGTATTTTAGGGCCAACTGGAATCGATCATCGCATCTTTCAATGTCAAGGATGTTGTAAATGTGCATTGTATAACATACGTAGTATATGTTGTTTGTTTTTATTTGCTTAAGCCAATTTTGTATCAAATTTTCTGATAGTTCATATTTGTTTTTTTCTGTTGTATCATGCAATATCAAACCACAAAATTACATAATATACACGCTAGATTATTGCCAAACTTGGCAATCGCGTTTAACCGCGTGGAACCGCGTTTTTTGGGCACAGCAACGATATAAATGTACAACCATAGCTAGGCTTCATGCTTATTACAAAGAAACTTTCTGCATGATCAAATGTAAAGACGTGCTTCATTTTTCTGTTCAAAAAAGTCATTTAGTCATGCATCTGGTGAATTGTAAGAGGATTTCACTCTGCTTTTATCTAAGAATGAAACAATTGGTTTTCATTTGTGCTATTCCTATACGCTCTTCAGATTTAATAATCAACTGACATAAAACAATGCAATGAAGTCTAATTGAAAGAATTGTATCAGAAGTACTCTTATTTACAACTGCGTTTTGCAAAACATCTGCTAAAGTAGAATAGACTATTATTTGTTGCAATTTGGACGCTATAAAAATTTCTTGATTTATTATTGAAATGCGTTTTAGTTCTGTAATTACTAAAAAGAGGCAATGAAAAGGAATATTTGTTGCTGGCTTACAAATATTTTCAAATTCATGCAATATCAGCTGATTTTCACTGGTTTCACAGCACACAAGGTAAAAACACGTCTATTTCCTATCTAGCCCTTTATAATATTAAATATCTTTGCCAATAACTTTTATAGTAAATGTACTGAGCGGAAGAAAAAGGGATAGGATGTCAACCAACCTTCGTTTTAGAGAAGCCTACTTCATCAACAAGTTACAACCAAAAAACTCAACTCAAGACAAAAACTTGATAGTTATAGAGATTTCCTCTTTCATTAACTTTGTTATTCCACAGCAGGCAGAATTTTGATTCACTTCTAAGAATGTGGAATATATCTCTACATCTATTGTACTCGTAATTCAGGTAAATATATTGTCGAAAAAACACCACTTGTAATCATATAGCAGTTGGATTTTCGCGAGCTTTCAACCGCTGTCTGCTGTCTTAATCATGCAAAGTGAATTGTGCGTGTACAAACTGAAATTGTATTCAAGACTGACTACATCTCATCACGGGATATAAAATTACAGGTTTGCACCTTAACAGTTGAGGGTAAGTTAAAAACAAATGTTAGTATGATACTACTTGTGAAAATAAATGCAGGAGTGTCACAAAGAAATGTCTACATGTTGCTACTTATGAATGCAGATAAGTAAGATGAATAATTAACAATAAAAGGTAATAGTCAAATAAAGTTATTACTGTACATAGAGATAAGTGGATTCCAAATTTCAGTGAACTGATAGACACCATCTCGGTTGTAAATCGTGTCACGATTTGAGTGGATGTAGAATTCCTCCTTGATTTTTCTGCGATGCATGTTGGACTCAGTAGAAATGATTTCTGCAGGAAAAGCAGGAGCATGGGAGTGTTCATGGACATGTTGGGAGACGTTGACACTCAGAGCAGCCAATTCCGTAAATAGCTCCACACTTATCATCATCCTTTGGTTTCACTTTGGCAAGAAGATTTCTTAAACTGCAGCCAGGCTTGTAAACAGCTCTCAAATCATACTCACGACATGCGCGACTCACCATTTCACTAGCGCCTTTGTAATAAGGTAATTATATTTTTTCCTTCAAAGAGAATGATTGATCTTGGTGAACTGTCGCACGCGATGCCTTCTTCACGCAATTTCTTGGATAGCCGTTGCTTTTGAACATCCTACTAAGAACAGACAATTCTTTATCCAACAAATTGTCTTCACATAAAACCTTTGCACGATCCACGAAACATTTCATAAGACCAAACTTCACATGATTAGGATGATAGGATTGATAAGGTAGGATGTAATTGGTATTACATGGCATTCGGTATATAGAAGTCGATAATTGTGAGTCATTCCTGTGGATCTGAACATCTAGCATCGCAATACGATTGCTGCATTCGCATTCTGGAGTAAACTTAATGATCGGATGTTGAGTATTTAGATGCTCAAAGAATCATGCTTCTTTTTCTTTATCAATAATCACCAAAGTATCGTCGACATACCTGTAAAATAGCTTTATATCATGCCCAAAAGTTTGTAATGCCATTTCTTCAATTCCTTGCATGAAAAGTTCACTTATTATTGGAGAAAGAGTTGGTCCCATCGGGCAGGCACAAGTATTTAAAATTGATTTTGACATCGGAAGCAGTTGTTGTCCACACATATAATCAGGAGCTCGTTGATAGACTCCTATGATATGGAAGTTCTTGACGAAATATTGGAATCGTTCCGCAAAGCCATCATTGAAATATCTACAGCTTCTCTAGCCGGCACCGATCAACTGCGTCATAACTGACCATGTACTCCGAATTCTGAAGTGAGATGCAGTGTAGAATTGAGCACAAGTGACGCGAGTCTTTCAATTTCCTTTGAGAATGATCAGCTACGGGTTTAAGAGGCAGGCGCTGACATTGTATAATGGAGAATTGATAAACGAGACAATGACTCGTAGTGATGGAAGTCCATCATTATGTACCTTTGGTAGTTCGAACATTTCAGGAGCTTCGTGATCCGATACTGTCAAATCTAAAAAAGAAAATAATATAGAAGATAAAGAAAAAGAAGCATGATTCTTTGAGCATCTAAATTCTCAACATCCGATCATTAAATTTACTCGAGAATGCGAATGCAGCAATCGTATTGCGATGTTGGATGTTCAGATCCACAGGAATGACTCACAATTATCGACTTCTATATACCGAATGCCATGTAATACCAATTACATCCTACCTTATCAATCCTATCATCCTAATCATGCGAAGTCTGGTCTTGTGAAATGTTTCGTGGATCGTGCAAAGGCTTTATGTGAAGACAATTTGTTGGATAAAGAATTGTCTGTTCTTAGTAGGATGTTCAAAAGCAACGGCTATCCAAGAAATTGCGTGAAGAAGGCATCGCGTGCGACAGCTCACCAAGATCAATCATTCTCTTTGAAGGAAAAAATATAATTACCTTATTACAAAGGTGTTAGTGAAATGTTGAGTCGCGCATGCCGTGAGTATGGTTTGAGAGCTGTTTACAAGTCTGGTTGCAGTTTAAGAGATCTTCTTGCCAAAGTGAAACCAAAGGATGATGACAAGAGGGGGAGCTATTTACAAAATTGGCTGCTCTGAGTGTCTGTATGTTTACATCGGAGAAAGCTTCAGAAAATTGAGCACCAGAAACAAGGGACATCAAAGAGATATAAAATCAATTAATTACCGATCAGCAGTCTCTCAACATATACATGAGCACTCCCATGCTCCTGCTTTTCCTGCAGAAGTCATGCATCGCATAAAAATCAAGGAGGAATTCTGCATCCACTCAAATCGTGACACGATTTACAACCGAGATGGTGTCTATCAGTTCACTGAAATTTGGAATCCACTTATCTCTATGTACAGTAATAACTATGCTATTCATTGACTCTTACCTTTTATTATTGATTATACATCTTATATATTTGCATTCATAAGTAGCAACATGTAGACATTTCTTTGTGACACTCCTGCATTTATTTTCACAAGTAGTATCATACTAACATTTGTTTTTAACTTACCCTCAACTGTTAAGGTGCAAACCTGTAATTTTATATCCCGTGATGAGATGTAGTCAGTCTTGAATACAATTTCAGTTTGTACACGCACAATTCACTTTGCATGATTAAGACAGCAGACAGCGGTTGAAAGCTCGCGAAAATTCAACTGTTATATGATTACAAGTGGTGTTTTTTCGAATATCTGTTTGCCTGAATTATTATTATGGAATTATGAACATCCCACTTTGAAATAGTATAATTGGCTGTATCTATTGTACTGTGTTTCGCTGGTCAATCAAAGTATCAACGTACGACTGAAATGTCAACCGTACTGAAGAAGCTATCAGACGAGCTGACCTCTTCGCTCGGTCACTCATAATTCAACAAGCCTTATCCAAATTGAACAACAGAATTGCTATATTATAATCTGCATTCTGAAGACTTCATTCGACAAACAAAGATGGATGCGGCATACTCCAGATGTAAGATACATGACCGCAATTCAATCGGTTCTTAACTCAGTATAATATTATGCAAAGTGGATTGTCAAATGCAAATTTTAAAAGAAAAATATGGAAATGTAGATTGTGTTAGAATTTATGAATAACGCAGACGAATACAATAGGTTAATATCTTTGTACAATGATTCGATGACTACAAGGTTTACAAGCGCATTTACATTTTTTACTGTTCGCACATTGTTAACCTATTAACCAGCGCGAATACAATTAAGAATTCATTTCACATAGTCCACTGACATTATCTGATAAGCCAATAATGTGAAAAAAAATAATCCTGTGACTAACAGAAATGGCACACGTGACACTGGATGCTGAAATAGACGTCGAACATCATGCTTGTTGCTACTTCATTTTCATTATTATTATATATGTTCATTTATTATTTGTTAGTCTGTCTTAATTTTCAATGACCTGTGCAAATGTAAACTTAAAGTGCCACATCTGTAATTTGACATAATTTGGAACTGACAATCAAACCATCTGTCTGGGGGTTGGCATCCACGAAAAACGTCTGTCTTTAGTGTTTTGATAATCACTGAGTCACAAGGTATCTTTGAGTTTTGATTAGAACTTTGCCACGCATTCTGTAAATTTCGATCTTACAGGGATATTACTGAACGTCTATCTGAGTCGAGGGTTAGTAACCACAGAAAACGTCAGTCTATAGGACATCGAATGTAGCCGAGTTCTATACTTTACTTGAAATTTGGTTACAACTTTAGCCAACTATCCTGTAAACATTGAGAATTTTAGTTGTGCATTTTTTGTACCACATAACCGCAGTAACCATAAACAAATAGACAAACACGCGGTTTAAAGTAGCCCTCTCAAACTGGATGGGTTGGAAGTTTGGCCACGTTCACTGCAGAATCTCGCTTCGGTGGCAGGACTAGTAGAGAGCCGACGAAATATATGGTAGGAATGAAAGTCTTTGTGATGTTCTTTCTGTAGATAATGGCTGATCGACATCATATATTCAAAACAGTTGTTAATGAGTTGATTTCATATGAATTGTGTTTGTGTTGATGATGATTGTGTGTCTTTGCTTCTCTAATGTCAAGTCGCAGACCAGAAATAGGTAAAAGGCTTATTATTTGCTACTACGGACATGGCAAGTTCATTTTAATGACATCTAGACAAAATTTAAACCATAGACGAGCGGTCACCTGATAAAAGAAGGTGATTCACGTGCTTCTGTCAATCGGCGCTGTTATCTGTCCTTTTAGAGATAGTCTAGTTTCCTGTTTATGTTTTGCAATGCTTCCATAAGATAGCGATACAGCGGCTTTATGTAGTGATAACCAGCTTAGAATTATTCCACTGGCTTCAGATTGTGTTTTAGGTGACGATTTTTCTGTCTGACAACTGTTTTCTGTCCTACAGGAATACATCGCAATTATTGAAGAGCAGAAAAAAGAGGAAATTTTCGTGCACATCTCCCTAACCAGAGAGAATATTCAACAATTCAATGCCTCCGTCTTTCACGAGGTCGAAAAGATATTTCAATGCTCCTTGCTCCTGTCTACACCATGAAAAATGGCTTGCCGGCTGGGAATCAAATTAAATGTATAAAAACAGCTCAACAGACGGATCAATGTTCTGATTCAGGCAAATTTCGCATAAAAATGTTGAAACGGATATGAATATGATAGTTCACTCAACCGGTTTCAATTAGTTTACTTACAGGGTCGCAAGATAAACTCAGTCTTCCTCAGGAGATGCAACATAGAAAGGAATTCTAATCTGGTACATACAAAAAGTTTCTGAAATTAAAAGTAATGCATCGAAGTAGGAAATACAGATGGTATACGAGTGCTTGTAGAATGCAGCCTAGAAGCGGCCTAAAGAGTCAGCTTATATTACTACGGCGCTGCAGAAATTCGGTTCATAGAAAGGGGATCTTTGGATGACAGGCTGCATGTTTAATCCATAAGGCTAGTTTGTCATTAATTGACTGATAGTCTGCAACTTTTCAATCTTTCTTTCAGTGTCTTTTCCAGTCATTTTCTGGATAATTGATACCTGCAGATCGGCTGTGAATCGAACCCAGGACCTCGAACTGCTAACGCGGCGTGAAGATCACCAAGACCAGCGAAGCGCACCTTCCACGATTGTGTCAAGAGCAAGCAAAGCTTCACTGGTCTTCACGCCGCGTTAGCAGTTCGAGGAATGGGTTCGATTCCCATCCAGCAAGCCATTTTTCATGGTTGTTCCAAGAGCAAGGCGCATTGAGAGAGAATGTATCATATATTTCAAAATGTCAGAAAATTACGGATGCAGACTATAAGTTGCATCGGATGGTGCATTATGATCTTATCTTAGAATGTTCATCAGTGCTTTATCAGTCCGATAATGAGATGCTTATACATCCAAAAGAGCCGTGATCAGGAAGTGCTTAGGGTTTACTATTTGAAAATAAGGTTGATACCTCCAGAATAACAAAAATAAGGCCAAAATTTCTCGATATTGTTTGTTTCTTGCCGACGTTTCGGACGCTCGTCCTTTGTCAAGGCACAAGAGGAATTCACAAAAGTATGGGCCTCTTGTGCCAAAAAGTGCTTTCAAAAAGTCTCTTGTGCCTTGATAAAGGACGAACGTCCGAAACGTCGGCAATAAATGCACAATATCGAGAAATTGTGGCCTTATTTTTGTTATTCTGGAGACATAAACCTTATTTTCAAATTATGAGATGATTGTTTATATCTTAAATATTCTCATGGTCCAGAAATAAACTGGATTAATGCGAACCGCAGCATTTTAAAGTGTTGAATAGTGACTAGATTTATTCAATGCATCTCTGATTGAATACTAAGAAATGTTTATAACTTTTTTGTTATTTTGAATTTTCAGAAGTGTAGTTTGGATCTTACAAGACATTCTTGGTATCATTGCCTGCAGTTATGTCATAAAAACGCTTCGTTTTGGCAATCTCAAGGTTCGATATTGGGCTTTTATTAAAACAGCTGTTCAAAATGAATGAATACTTGAATGTTTCTTTTCAGATGATTACGATACTCTGTGTTGGATTCTTCGTATACGACATTTTCATGGTTTACATAACACCCCTCTTCAAAAGTGTGAGTATTTTAAACATCAGAATGATATTTCTCTAATAACCGCAGTACATGAATTGGATGACTGCCAAAAATTATGAAAAATATAATTGATAGTTATTCTAAAAATCATATTAGTAAGATGCAGTTATTGTAATAAATTATCATTATGCATTTTAAGTAATTATTTTTTTAAAGGTGGTGAAATGTGATTTTACATATAAAAAATCTTGAATACTGTCGCATCCCTATTTGTCCTTGCTTCAAGTTTTCAGCTATAATTGTTCTAGTTATTTACATACACCTGTGATTATATTTGTTCTCATAAGTTTTTATCAACCCTGAGGTGCTCATATTCTGTGCATTAGCGTGATATGTGATCAAATCTTCAAAATTTCAAAATGTATACATTTTTGCTGTTTTTATCAAACAAAATTATTGCATAAATCCATAAAACTGTTATTGGAATATAATTACAGCATCAACATAATTAACATAATACAACAAAACTTATTAAAATGACAGGTAGACATTGGTATAGAAACACTTCTTTATAGGTGAATATTTCTGAAGCCCCTTATTAAGGTATGATACGTTCAACCAAAATGTTGTCGCTTCTAGTGAGCAACTTAGTCTGAAACACAAGCCCTGATTTAGTATGATGGGAGTGCTGCCAGCGAACAGGAAGAAGGGCTCTTTTTTTCAAGGTGCTGATAACCAGTTTCACACGTTCATTCAAATGATTTCTTGTCATACTTGAATTGAATGCCAAGTCACAGTGCTTTAGCGATGTCGAAAATTCATTCAGAAATGATCGATGCATGCGCAATCGACAGATGCGCACGAAGTGTTTTTTCTTTTTTTGTATCTGAAAGCAATTTCTGACTTATTCATTCTCATGGTTAACACGCTTAATGTGAAAAGAATGATATACTCGTAATAATATGTCGTTGACACAACTGCTTTCCCTTCGTACATGCACACATTCTCAAATGTTGCCTCAGAATGTGCACATTAGAATACAGAAACAAAAGTGACAGCAAAAACTTAATACGCACATGGACAAATGGTAGTTATGGTGTCTATTATATGTGCTTCGCACAATATCGATCATGAAATCCACATAATCAGTGTCAAGTACCCTTCTTAGCTGTTGAAAGAGTTCAGTCATCCGCCACGTTATTTTTATGAAATCGGTTTCAGTCTTAGCAAAAAACATAACTTTTTCCATAGAGTAAGTACATTAGGTAAACTAGCACCTCAGTATTGATTAAATCCCTATGTGCATTTAGTTCCGATTTTATTAAATGAATTCGAGTTGAGATCCAGTACTCTGAATATGAAATGAGCAAATTTTGCAGTTTTGAAGAAGTTGCCACGGATTTGACTGATCATGATAGCAATACAGGAGGAGTAATAGTATTTTACAAATCCTCCGTGTCATGACAGCATTCGAGAGGAAATGTTCGATAAACTGGCAATGCAATAGGCTATTATTACTTTAACGCTCAGCCTCAAGAGTATTTTCTTAAGCGTGATCATACCACAGGCAATTACCTGTCACTGGCACAGCCAAATGACATAATCAAAGACAAGACAATGATTTCAATTAACTTTAAAATATGTAAATGACTTACTATTCAGATTCAAGAAATGAAACATGAATTTAGTGAATCATAAAATCATGCCGATGAAAATTGAATTAAAACTTGAGATTTCAGCCAAGAACCACACTACGATATCAACTTTTTCATGAATACTTGCATTGTAATGTGGTTCATGAAATTTCTTTTGTAATCAGCTCAATTTCCGTTTAATTAAGATGCTTGTTAGCAGATATTCATAACTTTTGATATCCAACATACTTCATGCTACTTATATTGAGGCACCAAGTCGCTAGTATATGAAAACAGGAATAATTCGCAAAAATTAACCTTCTTAAAAAGTGATCAATTTTTCTAGAATCGTAATCTCCGCAAAAAACTGAATCTTTTGATATATGGATTTTCACTGTATACTGACATCCTTTTGAGTCGACACTCTACTTACTATGCCTACTCTGACTTATTCATCTTTGACAGAAATTTGCTCGTACTTCGAAGAGCATGTGCAACGTGCTACCAAGACTCAACAATGTATCACTGATTATATTCTTAATACACAAGTTGGTCGCGATCTTGTTGCGAATCTTTGTCACCGATAATATCGTGCATGCTACTGCGAATTCTACAAATTTATTCGATTTATAAACTATCTCTAAGTACACCAGACGAATATGATGCGTTTTCATTGAATAAGTCTGTTTTTCACTTCATTAGATATGAAAAAAATCATCATATTCAATGGGGCGCATTGGTTGTTTCGCTGAACGTTAACCATGTTTTACCAGCGATTTTATGCTTTTTTGCGATTTCATCTCATCATAAATCGTAGAGTATGGCGACTGAGATTGAGAAAATCTGACGGAGTCCCATCTTGTAGAAAGTGCTTCTCATTGAATTTATCTCTTTGTTGTGGAACAAGATCTACGGCGGTTAGTAATACTTCTAAGTAGTTGTGGCCCTGCTTCTAAGATCTTTGTTATCTTTTGCAAGTTTTTTTCGGTCGATCACTGGCGATCAGAGTGTGAAATATCTAGCACCGAATATGTATTACCAAATTATTTCAAATTTAATCAATGGTTTGTCTTATAAGAGGTGTTTGAAATGTTCTTTGCGATTATCATCCCAACATCTTTATCTTTCCAGCATCTTTTCATAATGAATTCACTCTCAGCTGAAGTCAGATGGCGACTTCATCCGTCGCTAACGATTAATGGACCACGTGAACTACTCTCTTAGGTTCGCATCGATGACTTACCTGTGTCGATTAGCTGATGTCAAGATTACAGGCATTATCAAGTTCATTATTTGACATTATAGTCTGTTGTCCAGAAAGCTGAGTTATGTTCGTTTGTGTTTTGCCAAAACATTTAGGTAAAACCCGATTTTTTTCTAACAGTGAAGCAGCTACAGCGTCGCGGAACGTCCGCTCCGCTCCTGTCTGTGCATAAATTTTTGCTATTTTCTTTATAAAATTTGAAGCTACAAATTTTGGGAGCTTTTCCATAATCGTGACAATAAGCCGCTCATGCAATCAATTATATTTAGAAATGGCTTCATGAAGCTTTGCTTTGTCTTCAATGAGCTTGCTCTTCATGTTTCCTAATGTTATTCTAATTACTGTGCTGTGGAGCCTATTTCGTGCCGATGGTGCTACTTCTCTGCTGTGCTCATATACGAGAAATGCAGACATTTATGTATTTACATGTAGATTTAATTGGGTACTTGATCAACCTGTTGGCACCATTTCTGCGCGTGACATTGTTCAATTCGTACACGATTAGCAGGATGAAAGAATGACAAATTATAGTGTTGTAGATAACAGTTTGTCGAGTTAAATTTCATAAAAGTGCTCTACTGTTCCAATTCAATTGTGATGTCAAGTTCAAAAGCTTGCATGTGTTTTTGCTATATGCCATAATTGTGGAGCGTCATCGTGAAAAATAAAATTGTAATATAGTAGTAATGCTGCTGAAGCAGTCTGCTTCAAAGACAGGTGAGAAAACAATGGCAAGTGGCACAGATAAGCGCCCACAAAAGCATGAAATTCAGCAAATTCAGCTGAAAAACAAATAAAAATTGGGAATTTCGAGTAGCAGATAAGTATCTATCACCCTACAAGTATTGAAAATGTTGTTGACAAATTTGATAGAATAATTAAATATTGAGTTGCATCCACAGTTGACAAATGGGAACAGACCTGAATAGCTGTCATTTCATTCAATATCAGGAATCATCAGCAGGCCTAGTTCACATCTTTCAACATTCAACATCGACACAACTCCTATTTAAAGATGCAGTCATGCCGGGTCAATTTGAGATTTGCAAATTAGTGGAATTTCGACGGGCATTCATTAAATATCACTTCAAACACAGTGTTGACAATGTTTAATTATTCTAATTACATTGCGTTTGCAAGAAACAGTATTATTTTAATTGCAGACCGCACTAACTTAGGCGAATTGTCAGGAGTGTGCTTCAAATATTTTCCTGTGCTCCACCAGTCGTCCTAGCTTCTCACGAGAATTCGCATCAATTCGCAACATTTCGTTAAGTTCTTCAAAGTTCGCCAACTGATGGAGAATTTTTTGAAATTTCCAAAACCATTCGCATGTCACGGCAATATTGGCTACGAGCCGTTTGCGAATTTTAATTCGCCGTGATTCGCAATCGAATTCGCATACATGTAAAAGCCCCTCAATGAATGTCCGTCGAAATTTCAATGACTTGCTAATTGCAAATCTTGACAAATTTGTATTTGAAATCATTTGGAAATATTTCGAGTTTTTGGTTGCGAGACGTCTCATATTTGGGTAGCAACATTCGATGCCATTTGTATTCACATAGAAAATGAACTGGTTTCTATAATGAAAATGAAAAACACGAACATTGTGACAACAAGTTACAATTCTCTACGTTATTTTTCCTCAATAGTCGATGCCTTGTCATGTTGCAAAGATTTACTTACATTGATTCTGAAAATAACTGTCGTTTCGTGCAACATTGTAACATCAATTGTATCTTTATGAAGCTAATAATATACAGAGACAAAAATTGCACAAAATGATAAATAGTTTGCATTTTGTGTCTTTTGAAGTTGTTTTCTAACTAAAATAGTGGGGATTTCGAACTGGGGATGCGAGTAGTTAACGTAGAGTTTCATGGCCTAACTGTTTTACTGGGTTCCTTAGCCGAGCACATCTCATGTGGCAGTGATCATTCTTCTCCTCTGTAAAACCAAGGGTCCGATTTTAGTGAACGAAGTGAACTCTGTCGTTAAGAATGGTGGGAAAGTATCATTATTCAAATTGGGTAGAGCATCATGGGTACGCGAATGATAGGTTCAATTTTCACTCGTTCTGTTTTTGGATAATCACCGGGAATCCTCGGCTAATGTATTTCAGGTTGAAGTAATGCGCCAAATAATTCATCTCATCTTGGATCCAAATGATATCAAGTCAATTCAAATGAAGCTGCTGAAAATTAAGATTTATTCTCATTTTTACATCATAGAATTTGTCTACCAATGAGCGGATTAATTGTTTCTTTAGTTTTTTATACCTATTCCTCGTTTACAACTGACTTTTTGGGAATTTTTTTATCAATTTCCCTTGATTATGAATTATACTTTCGAACATGGCGATAAGCAAGCAAACATTGAATGATTGAAATCAAAGAAATTGACCAATGCCTGACTTAGGTTAATTACTTATATTTAGTTCACTCTTAACAATCAAATTCTGCGGTGGGGTCATTGTTGGGCTAATTCTCAATTAAAGATAAATTCTTTTAACCTGCTCATGTGGCCTTGTGGTAGAGCGTTCGCTCTGCGTTCGGGGAACTTGGGTTCAAACCTTTGTCCGGTCAAACCTAAGACTTGTAAAATAGGTGCACTCATTTCATTTTTCATTCATGTATCTTTGCATTTCAGCAACCGCCGGCAGGTGGTGTTGAACGTCTCAACTTCCCCTTATATCATTCACGCACGAAGAGGGCTTCCGGAGGGAGTGTCATGGAGGATGTGGCCACTGGGGCTGCTGGAAAATCTGGAGAGAAGTTGCCAATTATGTTTATCTTCCCATACATTGACATGATGGCCCAAAAAATCGCGATTCCATGCTTTGAAGTTGAATTCTCTATTCTTGGATTCGGAGATATTATTATTCCAGGTAAGGATCATTGCTGCATCTGAAGTCAAGTGTATTAATTTGAGTTCCGCAATAAATTCCCAACATTTTGAACTTCTTTGAAAAGATTGTCCAATTAATGATTAGCATCAATTGAAAGTAAAGATTTAGTTAGCGACATAGAAAATTGTTATGAAATTGAATAGTTTTAAATAAGAAAACGTCGCAAAAATCAAGAAATGAATTATTTATTTAATCTCAATTGTCAACAAGATGACAGAGACTGACCAATCTTCATCAAAAGAGGAAGTGAGAGGACACCAAGTCCTTACAATTTCAAACTCCAAACAGTTTTAGATGCATATACTACCGAGTACAAGATATTATTATTATTATTATATTTATTATTATAAAAATAGAAATCGCAAAAAAGTCATAGGGATGATGGAGATTTTGGTTCATAGATCGCTGACGTTTCTGTGATTTCTAATTTTATGATATAGAATAATATCTTAGACTATGTAGCTAATCTAGGTACAGGGAACGCAAAACCAATCCTTCGAAGGACTGATTTCAGTTTATTTTCATTATGTATTGCATTATTCGTTTGCACTTATTTTTTGCAGTCTACTCATTTATTTTACACCAGTTTCTTGTGACTATTTATTTTATTTATTTTTTTGATTTTGATTTATACTTAATAATTTTAATTTGTGCTGTCCATTTCCTTCTTTTTTACTATTTACTTATTCAATCAATTCTTTTCCTTTGCTACAATTCCAATATTCCATTACAGTCGTACTTCACTAATCATTTTCAGCAGTTAATCTTTCAGAATTTATTATCCTTTCCTTTCTTTTTTTAAATTGTTAGTGCGATCTACACTTTGATAATTACTTGGTTAGCTTGTTTTCTATATTATGTTAGGTTACAACGTGAATAATTATCTCCTTTCCCATCTGCAGTGAAATAGGTAATTGAAAGCATCTTCCGTCGTATGCAGATTACGCTTGTCATAATTGTTTGCGGATTAAGACTAAATATGATGGGACACAGACCGGTCCTCTTGAGAGATAGATTAAATTTCATGAATAGTTAGACACCAATTGGTCCATTTATAACAAGTCTCGTTCCCTATTTCATTTTCTTCATGGAGTAGTTCCAGGTGAGACGTTATAGGTCGATTCTAGCAAGTTCAATACCTATACTGCAGTTTCGTATGTATTTTATTTTCTTTTCTTCAAAGTTCATTACAAATTTATTCATTGCAGTTGTATTTTGTACAGTAGGCTTAATCTTAGTTTATTTTATATAGTTAACTATGTATATAACTATATATTAATATATATTATTATGTAACTATATATACTACTTTATGGTCTCTGTGGCACAGGGGTTGAGTGCTTGGCCAAGCGATCTTTTGGTCCAGAGGTCGAGCCCCGAAGGTGTCATTGGAAGTCGGCAGGAAGGGCATCCGGACTAAAAGTGCTACAACGCTCCATAAGTCTGACTATCTCAGCACCGTCCAAGCCCCAAGTATGGGGAGTAGTGACGTAAAAGCTTCAAAAAAAGTTAACTGAGATTCCTAGAGGATGATGATTTTCACTTAAATATTCTATGCATGTATAACTGCTTGTAGTTTGAAATTGTAGGCACTTCATGTCCTCCTACTTCCTCTTTTGGTATTCCTCCTGATGAACATTGGTCAATTTCTGTCATCTTGCTGCCATTTGAAACCGGTAGAGATAAAATTATTAATTCATTTTTTGATTTTTGCAGCGTTTTCAAAAGCCATTGATAACGCATCGTTTATCCGATCCGTCGCTTGGAGTCGTTTTGGAGAAAATCATTTTCTCATTTCATTAAATTATAAAAACGAATGAAGCAGATATGCTTCTCTGAAGTATGTTTGTGTGGGTTACCTCTTCGAAAGTCATGGATTGGAAATAATGGACAAGTTGTTGAACTCAACATTACATAATAGGTTAAGATTTTTACGAGTCGCATTTTATTCTTATCTTTCTGAGACTATTGATGCATCTTTTCACGTAGCTCAGAGGTCAGAAATGCAAAAAATGCCGACCGGATGAACGAAACCATTGGTTAGGCAGTTATTTCTTTTCTTGCTCAACTGATAAAACGTGCATGCGTTCGTGGTTTTAAAGGCATTTTTAGAAGACAGCCGGAAACGTTCTGCGCCATTTGGAGGTATTTTTCAAAGTGTGACTTCTTGTGCAAACACTCGGTGAGCTTAAAGTTAAAGAAATGTTCTTCGACGCATATTGTCTTAAAATAGTTACATCTCGAAGTGTAATATTTCTCTTGTCGGACAATCGCTGTTCACAATCGCCACTAAAGTAATTTTTAGACAAATTTTCTGAGGTGGACAGTATTCTGAGGTAGCAGTTGACGTGTCTAACAGACGCATATTACAATTTTGTCAATTTAATATGTGGTTGAGCATGCAATTGTAGGTAATGTGGTACTTATGGGCTATATCCCCCACCCCAGGTTTTCAAATTTGTCTAAAATCTGCAAAAATGAATCAATCGTCACCAAACTTCAGGTATACGCACTCAAGCATATTTTATATTCACATCCAAAACTTTATGTAGATCGGACAAGTACTTTTTGCACTAGAGACGATAACGTGAAGTGTAGCGATGTCAACAGCTTGATCTGACTTCGTCTGTTCGACGCATTATTGTTGCTCGTGTGTGCACTGTTTTCTCTCTCCCTCTTCGTCTCATCTACTGCTACTTGAAATCTTCCCACGGCCACTACCTTGCCACACCTCTTTTAAGTTGAAAACGTTAGCACAAGGGATATGTCCTGGTCATCATCACTTCAGGAGTTGTTGGGAAATGACTTTGTTGACCTCAAGTGCTTTCTGCTGAGACGATGAGGTTAGAAGAAATCCATAATTCGCCTCTATTTCAAAAAGTGCTAGTCCTATCTGCACAAATTTTGGAATGTGGGTAGAAAATATCCTCACTTACGTGTCCTTAGAGTTTTTTGAAGATTGATTAATTTTTGCGGATTTCTGACAAATTTAAAAACGTGAGGGAGATAACCCAAAAGTACCGGTTATACTATATTAGCGCTCATGAACATGATAAAATAATGATTGCCATTTACTATAAAATACCAAATCTCACTAACATGAAGTGTCGTGATGGTAGCACTGTGTGTGCTTGGCAACGTTGAATTTCGATTCATTAAGTAAGCAAATAGCGCCTATAAGCAGAGGTGGGACTCTTGCAAATAATATCATCAATGCAGAATGTTGATGAAAATGTCATGCAATGTGAAGACTAAATGAGAGAGAGAGATGTTGCATGTCAGATGTTGTGGAAGGAAAATGCTGAAATAGAAAGCTCACTGAGCAGTGGGAGCGTCTCGCAGTCAATTGTGTTGAAAAGTGCGCGGCGGATCATCAGTGTCCCCTCAATTGATATGCTAAACTTCCCTCTTGAGTGCAACACGGCAACCATTGATACAGATAGTCGAACTTTCGGACGGAACTGTCGATTTTGCTTGGTATAACCGGGTGTTTAAACTTATGTCAAGTCAGCATTCAACGACGCGGTAAAATAGTTGATATATTGGTCTTGAAAGCTGTCATACTAACTTTCTAGTTCTCAAGTTGTTGTCTGAGTGAAATCGAATGGTATGAATTCATTCAGCTCAGCACTATAAAGCAGTCTAGTGGTGTTCGGAGGCGTTTCAGGTGGTACGCGTGAAACATTCGTCAGGCAATTTTTCGCAAATTTGCTGTTTCTAATTTACTATCCAAATCATTTTCTGCTGTTTAGGAAAATTGAAAATTCAATTAAGCAGTTTCAGGCAGTGACTCGTGAAATATCTGCGGTTCCCACTCATTGTACGCAGTCACACACGCTGATTCACAATCAGTTAAATTGTATATGATAGAAACAGTTATGGAGTGGTTGGAAATTATAGTTATCAGCTTTTGATTTAATTATGGCAGTTTCTTAACTTTCAATGATTTTAAAGATGCCCTGCAGTGTGCAGTGCGGACTCAGCTTTATAATTTCTCTGCAGCACCAATTTTCACTATCATGGCTCCATCATCATTATTATCATAATTACTGCCATTAATTTCTTAAGTAATATGTATAGTGGTACGCGGCAGAGATTCCGTCAAGTCGCACACGATGAGAAGCAATGCTACACAGCCTCCAAACTCAGTGCCCATCTCCCACTGCGCCACCAAAGCTGGTGTTCATCGTGTCTCCGGTGAAACAGCTCGAGGCAACACACACATCCGGAGGGCATGCACACGCCGCGGGTTGTCCTCTTTTGCCAGATTGCGCTGGTCTTGGCGTCCTAATTACGCACCGTCCACTGTCCGGTTCTGATCGCCTGCCTTCAGCGAATTCATCGTCAGGACTGTCATCAGGATGATACAGCGGAATACTGCTCCTCTTGATGCCCTACACATGCGGATCTGTGACAGTCGACGTTTGGCGCTCCCCTGACCATCAGTAGCGTGGTTTCGAACCTCAGGTCCCACATGGAAAACTCGGGAGGATCGTTCTCAGTATGTCGCCCAATAAAAAGGACTTGAAACGTGCTGATGCCTTAATATTTATGTGTATGTCTTGCATTT
Organism: Prostheceraeus crozeri; assembly: GCA_907163375.1. Taxonomy (NCBI): domain Eukaryota; kingdom Metazoa; phylum Platyhelminthes; order Polycladida; family Euryleptidae; genus Prostheceraeus; species Prostheceraeus crozeri. Next base: position 291,004 of record CAJQUW010000290.1, read on the forward strand.
AATTACATTTAGTTCACATGCATTTATCTAACCGCAACGATCGACACAATTCAAACATCAGTACGCTACTTTTATGCACCTCTATGTTAACACCGCGATTGCAGAATCAGCCGATGCATGACTAATGGAATTAAGACACGACACGGTCAAAATAATTCGAAGCATCCAGGAAACGGACGATGCCAAAGTAAGACAACTACCCTAGGATTAGGTCAATTAAAATCATGAACGAATGAATACAAATTAATATTGACTACATAGAGTAACTTACTCCAGTACAGAGTAGGGACTGAAATGCGTATAAAGGCTAGGCAACCCAACTTAAGACGGGAAGGAAAATAAATTAAAACTTATAATCGATTTAATTTTACAATCTAAGAACTAAAATGAGAGTCTGTCATGGACCTGACGAGAAGCTACACGTAACTTAAAGATAACAAATGGTGAAAATAAGAAACCTAAGAAACCAAAATTAAGTTTGCTATGTACGGAGTCATCCGGGAGGAACCATGTGGCTGCATGAAGCAAGGTTTTGGCCCCTAATCTCCAACCTACACCACATGGCGGGGCCGGGCCTGAGGAAACAGAGCAGAACCTAACCGAAGATAAAATTTTTTGGAATTTTTGGGGACAAAAGGAAGCAAATATATCTGGAAGAGGAAATTAAATGTGGAAGTGAAATTGAATCAGAAAAATGAATGTGGAAGGAGTTGAGAGTAGGTTTCAATGTTTGTAATCCAACATTGGAGGACGAGGAAAATATACTTTTAAGAATGACATCTCTTGTAAAGAGTTGAATGTTCAAAAAGACCTGAGTTGCAGGATTGCGTGTGTCTTGGACGTATCGCCATTCGCCAGTAGAACCGGGCTAATTATAATGAAGATTTGCACAAAATCACAAAAAATTCGACGATATTAAAATATGTGACCTGTTTCAACAGGGTGTTTAAACCATACGCCACCCTGGACGAATTGGACACTTTGGCGCAGCTTTCGACTTGTGAGATTATCAAGCTTTATATTTAACCATTTCTCAAAATCTATTTTAGAGACTACTTGGCATATTTGTGTGTACCAGCCTCCATTTTCAGATTAAGAACAGCATTCCATTTTCAAATAACACGAAGGCATAGTATTTCAATAACAACTCTTTCTCATGTCATGAATTAAATACTTTCTGTCTGATCAATGACAAAAAAGCCTGTTATTAGAAAGCACGAAATACCGCTAGTAGACTTAGTAGACGTAAATGCGCTCATCTACTATGTGATGAGAGACGCAAACATGTTAATCACTTTGATATAGCTGCTCCGCAAATTGCGTAGGCTGAAACTGTCACTTTAGCCATACCAACACGTAACGAATAGCGCTAAAAATTTCGTCAGTGCTTTAATTACTTGTTGCTATTAATATCTGTAATAAATTCCGTCTCAGCTATTTGTTGTTGTATTATCAAAATGGAATTGCATGTATATGAAGAGCCACGGAATTCATAGAGATTTCTTTCGTCCAGAGTTCCCTCTACAGCAGGTGAAGCTTAGAACAGAGCGCTCGTGGATACAAACAAGCCAAAATATGCATGACATTTTAATCAAAGAGATATCTATCTTTAAGTTGTGATCTCCGTGGCACAGGGGTTGAGTGCTTGGCCTAGCGATCTTTCGGTACAGAGGTCGAGCCCCGAAGGTGTCATTGGAAGTCGTCAGGAAGGGCATCCGGACTGAAAGATCACAACGCTCCAGATTTAAGTCTGACTATCTCAGCACCGTCCAAGCCCCAGTAAGAGGAAGCAGTGACGTTAAACCATAAAAAAATCCGTTGAGATTCTACGAGCGAATCTTAATTTTTTCGAACGATTTTGATTCTGAAATTTCCGAATTTCACGGTTATAATCCACTGCTGATTGTCGAAGTAGCCTGTAAATATGTCATAATAAACTCTGTTTCTTTTTCAGACAGAGCTACTTCATCTTATGATTTTCTATGGCATCATTTGAAGTTTTATAAAATGATAGTGTGCAGGGGTCCCAACGATCACAAAATCATAAAATTGGGGGTTTCTGGTTTCGGTAAAAAAATTCAGTGCTCAGAAAACTTGGAAGATAAGCTTAATGCGTGTAATTACATCGCGTGATTAAACAAATATTTTTTGAATATAGACTAGAATTGCTGCACTGAATATTGAGCACTATTCATAATTGTATTAAAGCTGATAGCAATTTTGGTTTCATCAGAGTGTTTTCAGAAGAAACTGTTGAAAAATCAGCAAGAGAAATGTGACACAACTTTTTGTAAATATTGGAACCTGTTCTCTTCATGTTGTGCGTAACTCGCTTCGTCATGATTTCTTGAAGGGCAATTTATTCAACTTCTTGAAATATTCAAGTGCTAGATGTGAAGATTACAAAACAATTGAAGAGGTTGCCGAATTAGCAACTTGGTTCAGGCTCAAAATGTTTACTCTGTGTTTTAGTGACTATTTTATCAACTCCCGAATATAAAAGAATGTTTCTTCGGTTTTTACCAAGCAGAGAAATGAAACATGAAATTCAAGAAAAAGATAGATAAAAGGGCATTGTCGTTCATTTGAAAGACAAAAATGATTCTGTCTTATTTGTCATTTGTAGCATTCTCTACAGAGGACCTTTTTTGAAGCCGAAAAGACGAGAGCCAATCATTCAAGTTCTTCATTCGCGCATTTCTTCATAAGTTCGAAGCGTCCGAAGGCTCGAATTTTATTTTACTTTTTTGATTTAGAGAATAGATTGTCGAAATAAGGAACTGAATGTCTTCTGAAATGAATATACTACTGTCTATGTAATAGCAGCAAGAAGTGTGGAAAAAGAATGTGGCTACAGAGAATTTTTCAAACTCCTCTGTTGTAGCATTATTGACGAAGCATCAGATCTCTTATCTGATGCTCTCAACAAAAGGTAGATAACATGAAGGTCAGTTCGTGACAGTTAATTCAACAATTGAATTGACCGAAGAATCACAACTTTCCGTTATTGTTTCAAACTGATGATCATTGAAGAGATTTTATTTGATAAAAGATAATGTGTTGCGTGATAAGAATTGTTTACAATGACAGAATCTCCGCAGTTAATTATCACTAAAGTGACACAGCAGTGCGAAAATTTGTCATCGATTTCTATGATGCTGGACTCATTTCACAAGATTAAATCGTGCAAGAAATCATTTGAGATGATTTTTCAAAACAAAAAAAACTCAATTGGAAGCAGTTGATAAAATTGTGTATTGATTCCCGAGATATCTTGGGCAAGGCATAATCGACAATTGTTTTTGAAAAATAGACATGAGATATCCATCCAGCATAAAGCGTGAAAATTTGGTTTTCTAGAAGAAACTTCGTTATTGTAACCATTAACTTAACTTGAAAAAGTTAGATTCATTACTGCTCCGTTTGGCAGTTGAATTAATAATTGAAGGTCAACACGTCTCATGGCATTAGCGGACAGAAGGAACTTGAGTTTATCCATCTCCTAGAGCAGTGGTGGGCCACTAATTTTAAAGGTCAGTACTTAATATTCTTTTATTCCGTACTTTTAAGTACACATATGGGCTGCTGTACCGTACGTGCATATATAGTGTATATGTTACAGTATAAAATTTTACATGATGATGTCTGCAGCAGTATTGTACGCAACTAATTTGATTAATATTAAGGAATCATAATTTGCTTTCTACAATTCATGTGAGTATTGAAGAGCGAATAGGCCTATAACAAATCATTGAAGCTTTTCTTTTGTGTAATTAGATGGTAATTAGACTTTTTTGGTGATTTGACCGGCATTACCTTATTTCATCGAAAACAACGGTCAGTAAGTGCAGTGCAACTGTCCGCCTGAAAGACAAAATTGATTTTGCTACAATTATTGATCATGCTACGTGTACATACGTGCACATATGTCACCCAAACATATTCGTCTTTCAAAAACCGTGCATGGACGTCACAAATGGTAGTCGTGTGCTAATGCCAATAGAGTATACGAAATATATATTAGTGTAGTAGTATACAAATGAAATTCAGCAAGAATATTTAGCAAAAGGTTGGCCTGTCAAAATCATGCGGTTGGATTCCTCGATTCGTAGTCAAGGTCTAATTAGCCTCTTTCTAGGTTTATTGAGGCGTTATTTATTGCGTAGAGATACATGCTCAGCAGGGCATCGAATACTATATGTGACTTAGCATAAACTCGCGGCGGTGATGACCATTTTGCGCTTATGCGAGAAGATTTTCATTACGAAAGGAGCATGGTTGGAGAATTCGAATGTGAATTTTTGTTTTTGTGCCATCATATTGCTCATTTAGTTGTTAATTAATGATTTGCAAATTCTGAAGAGGATCGATCACTCACCCTTAGATGCACCTCTCAAAGGTCAAAGTCGGAGTGAGTCATTTTCACATCATCGATTCAAATAATGTCCGCGGGCCACTTTAGATATGATAAGCGATGGCGGGCCATACATTGTCCACCACTGTCCTAGAGGCTCAGATTGCCATGACAGCCTCTTGACATACTACTAGCTTGCTTCGACAGTCTCTTAACACGCTTTTAATGATGTCAAGCTAACCTCTCATCTCCAACCATTGTCTCATCGTCGAGCAGTTGCCAGCTTAAGTCTTTTCTACCGCTACTTTTTTGGAGCTTTTTCCTCAGAACTTTAGGGTTGTGTTCCTCCTCCACTCACGTTGACTGCCAGTAGGGTCTCGCAGACTACATCACCGCATCCCTACTCTGTTGTTGTGCCTACCTGTAGAACTGCCATAGGCAAACAGTCTTTCTTCATGCGCACTGCTCGACTTTGGAATACACTTCCGTCAACGTGCTTTCCAGCATTGTATGACTTGCAAAAGTTCAAACCGGCGATAAACAAGCAGTCACTAACGTTTAAAGTTTTACGATGTATACTTCAAATCTTACTTCTCATCTTAACTTCGTCTTGTTAGCAGTTACATCTGATCTTCATCCTTTCGCATTTTACTTTGTTTTCTGCCAATGGTTGTAGTTGATTTAGTTGATCCTTTTATATGATTGAGAGATATTGCTTGTTATAGTTATATGAATGAGTTCACTTTGCTATTGTTATTTTTAACAGGCTGTCTGCAGTTAAGCTTCCCAAACTTTCTCTCAGCTAGGCCCTTTGGGGTATAGGTCCTTTCCTAGTCTGTTTCCTAAAAACACTCTAAGAGGTTTAGAGAGCCTCTTGAAGTGTTCAAATTACTTCAACAGTTTAACGATGAGTCGAATTCTCAGGAAATTCTAAGTTCTGTCGCAGTGGGAGACTTCATTACCTGAATCAACCTTAGGTAAACCGCAGAGACGAAGTTTGGTCAGCTGACATAAAAAGTGAGTTGGCTGGGATGGGGCCCCTGCCCGCAATTCAGAAATTGTTCCTGAGCTTAGCATGTGTAGTTTCTAGCTATCATTAGTTTTTCCGAGAAACGTCGAAGCTGACAATGCAGGATGTTCTCACATCTGACACCAACCGCGCACAAAGTTGAGTCACGACTAGTAATGCAAATCGTATCTTATTCATGGAATAACGTTCATACTAGTAACGCATTGGTGCATGCGGTCCTTAGAGCTTAAACTTAGGCGTGACCGAATTGTTTTAATCTAATGCAATCTTTTTATGTTACTTAGCCTAAAAACATTTCCATTGTGTGAATATGCCAACGAGGAAGACATATTATGTAGGCCTATTCATGGCGGAGCGAAATTCTAAAAATATCGTCGATCTGAGCAGGATAATAAGGCCTGTATGTATAATATTATCATAAGCCTAGGTCTAGCCTTCAGAAACAGTGACTAAATACGATGTGAATAAATTCGATGGTGACTAGATTCAATTATATAATAAGCTTAGCTAGCTTTAAGCCTACGTCATGAATGCCGCCATGAATCTCTACCTGGATATCCAGTGACCGGGAATGAATTCGCAGATTAGGCCAATATTGTACATGCCCGTGCCCGCAAAAATCGAGATACCCGCAGCGGGACCCACCCCCGGACATCTTCTAATCGGCAAGTGAATATCCACACGTGAATTCCTATTCAAGTTCGGGCGTTTTATAATGACTAATTCAAAAGCAAAAAAGTATAGATGAAAAAAACATTGATCATTTCCTATTAGTGCACAAAATATTTGAATCAGATATTCATTTTAAAAGCTTTACTGAGGCAACATGTGTTCATCTCATTTACACTACATCAGTCACAACCGGCCAAGGTTATCTAGGGGCAAGTCGACATGACTTATATCAACCTCAGCGGTTACATGGTGGTCGCATGATTACAAACAAGCTGCTGCTATTCATAAACTGTTCATCGTATTCCATCTTCAAAGGAAAACAGGAGATGTTGCATTGAAAACAAATACCACGCAGAATTATCAACAGTTCGAGTATTTGATAATGTGAAAAAATATGTAATTTAAGATGAGGACAATGTGATCACACAAATGTAAATTTCCTTAAGAATTTTCACGTTAAATAACTCTTCATTACTTTGACTCGCACACTGTACCAATCATACTTGGAAACAAAATTTAATGCAATCTTTCTCCATTCTGTATTCTTGGAATTGTCACAGTGAAATATTTGGTGGGATGTTGGATACTACAATATAACCCACTCATAACATACTTTCTCTACCAATTTGCATTTCGGTAAAGTTTTGACAAACTGCTACTGCACTGCTGCTGTGTAGCTACTATCTGAAAGCAGTTTGTATGCACCAGAGCACCTCTTCACATCATGCTTCCCGCATGCAATGTACCTGCTTCTTATGGCCGCAGGGCTATTTGTAAGGCAAACTGTTTGATGGAGAGATGAAAGTTAGCGTCTGGTTCGTGTGGATGCCGCCAAATTATGTGTGCTGAGTGCAGACTTCTGAATACTTCAACTCTGCTGCAGATTCCATCTGACTTTGTTATGGTGGGATAAAGAATATGGCGTGAGATAGTATTGCATGCGCAATTACCTAATTGCTTGGAATGATTGTATTTTGAAAGCAAACTCATGTACATGTACATTTGCATGCGTAGTGTAATTTGCGTTTAATGTTCAGGGATCCGATCATCAAAAATATATTGGAACGTTTTCAATTTCAATTAATAGCATTCAATTGTAGCGATTTTTCGTAATTGCAATTAATTGATCATCAACTTCTTGATATGTTTGATGGCGGTTGGCGGGAGAATTTTCATAATCAAACCGATTTTTTAGAATCAAAAATTCACCAAGTCTCTCCCGATGTTTATTAGCCAAAATGAATAAATGAAGTAAAATAAGGAGCCAGACGTTTCGCGCCCGGGCGCTTGTTCACTGTTCACAGAAGAAGTGAAGTACGAACGAATCTACATGATCGGGAGTCGTGATACCACAACATTCTCGTGACACCTATTCATGCATGGTTTGTAGAAATCGATAAGCCGAGATTCCACCAGACTTGCCTCGATCGGATCACGCACGCATCTGATAAAATTAATATTAAAGTCCTGAATACTACTGATATCACTACAACTGTTAGTATGCTCTGATAGAGCGCTTTTTTTGTCTTTGTTATTAATGCTGGTCTTATGTTCATTAAAGCGATCACGGAAAGGCCGCGACGTTTTACCAATTATTTCGAATTGCACGCTTTACAAGTAAACTGATATATAACGTTGCGTTGATCACAATTATGCTTATCCGGTAAAGCACTACATATTAAGCAATTAGAATGTTTTTCTTTCGGCATCCTGTGTTTCTTGATATGCAATTATCATCGATGAATGCTCGTAATACTGTTATTCGCAATTAACTTCTCCGTGTAGTAAGTGGGTCAATTGCGTGTTGAGGGAAGTTTCAGCACTATTTGAAATAGTTGCAATGAACTATGACGAAAACGTTGCCTCTCAGTTTAGAGATTGTAGATGAATGTGGTGTTGTGGGGTGATGCAGTCAACGTTTTTTTATATCTTGTGCCAATACAGAACATAGTAGAGGAACTTGAACTAGCCTTGAAGATATTTGTTCTGACTATGTGTTATTTACACATTGCATTTGTTGACGGAATATGCACATAAGAAGGACCTAGACATGTCCGTAAAATGATAATAAATTGCTGAAAAATATGTACCGGTAGCAGCTTCTTAAATAATTTCCAATGAATTTAAAAAATTGCACTACTTTAATTCTTTTAAGATAATTTTTTTAAGTGAGATGAATTTTGGAACTGTTTCAAATCTATAACTTTAACAGCAATTAGCTCAAAGGCCTTCTTCTCATCTACACAGTCCTTTCTTCATAATCAATATACCTATGATAATGAGTCCCATTTTAACTTGTTCATTTGAAATATGCAATTTCTGCAATTATCTTCAATAATTGATTTTCGAAATTCACAATAGCGAAGGATTTTTGAAATTGACAATTCTTCAGCAAGCAATCAATGCTCTTTTTGATGACCCGTATATCAGCCATTGAATTCCTCTTGCTTCAGAAAGTGCAATTTGTGCATACACACCAGGAATATTTGCGCTAATATATGTAGTATCTGCTCCTAGGATGTAACAAATGTTGGTTGTAATTTATCATCGTTTATGTATCGGTGTATTGCTGCTTACAACCGCAACCCAATTTAACCAAATTACATGATGTACTTTAACAAGTAATACAACCAAATTCTTACAACTTAATTTAGACTTGTATATTTTAAGCAACTGTTTCCCTTCAAGACAGTGTTGTACCGTGTGTCTCAAACCTCCCTGGAAATGGAATCCACAATAATTCTTTCTCATGTTTGTCAATTGCATGCCTAAATCGATTGCTTTGGTATTTGGTAGAGACCTCACGGGTGCAGGTAGAGACCTCACAGTTACGGGCGGGCACGGGTGGAGACCTCACGGGTGCAGGTAAAGACCTCAAAGTTGCGGGCGGGCACGGGTTAAGACCTCACAGTTACGGGCGGGCACCGGTAGAGACCTCACGGATGCAGGTGGGTGCGGGTGGAGACTTCACGAGTACGCATAGAGAGAAACTTCGTCACTGGTATGGTCCGGTACGAATATTTGCGAGTATGCATGAAATAGAAAGTCTATCGCCGGTCCGTTAATTTGACGCCTTTCTGTCGTGAGTCTAATGTGCTTCATCAGATGATATCTATGCTAGCAACTGCCTTCTATAGAAATCAGTTTTGATTCGATTCAGCCTCAAATGCAGTGCATTCGAACTTTTGAGTGAATGATTGATGCCTTCAGCCGCTTACTGTTGGGCGTGTGAGTGAGCGAACTGGATGCTTCAGCTGAAATGAGCTAAGAATTTGTCGTTCATGAACTGATGATTGAATTGACCTGAATATATCGATACATCGACTTTTCATACATTGAAGTCTAAGTATGTCAGCACCGTCTAAATCCCCAGTATGGTGGAGTAATGACGTGAGGCCATCACTAATTCTAGGCACCAGCATATCGTAATACATAATGCGGATATCAACAAGGTATGGCAGGTTTAGAGGAAATTCATAGGAAAAGACAAGCAAGTCATTCAAAATCTTTGATAAAGCAAATGCAGAAATTAGAGACAAGGATGTGGGTTTGTTTTTGGACACGGCAATGGGTTATTAGGTGAATTGAATTTGATATGTTATTTTTGTAGTATTTAGAAAGGAAAACGTCGCTGAAATCTGACAAAACAAATACAATTCGACCAGTTCGAGTTGTATTCCACTCTTCCTCAGGAATTTTTGCAAAAGGATAGACCATAGAAAGGCCTATTTCTATTTCGCTTATTATCTCCCTTAATGATCTTGATGTCTCACCGATCTAGTGGAATCCACAGCCCTGGAAACTGAGAGCGTAAATTACATTGGATGATTCACATGTTGTTCCATTTGCTTTGATTGTGTATGAGAGGCCACTGATGTTCGATGTTATGTTGGCATCAACGGAGAGCATTTCACATGTTTTACATCGCTTGTTGCTGCATGCAACCCCAGTGGTGTCAAATGAATTCTGAGTCATATTTCGATTTTTGAGCTGAGAGGAGACCAGGTATTGCTTCTTTTCATCATTTTCAGTTTTCATTGATTCATTTCTTCCACCATAAATGTGCTTTAATAGTCAAATTCTGCAGGAAATGTTTATTATTCAAGAAGTCTAATTGCAGCTGTAGTTTATAGCAGTGTGCTCTGCTAATGAAGTTTTCATAACAAGACTATTGTCCACATTGACTTGACCCCCTTGACTCACATGAACAGACAGTAGACATCTCTATCTCAGGTTGTCCGCGTGATATAAGGGAAACCATGAATTGATTAAACAACTTAGACCAATTCGTCCAACAACAACACAGTTGAACTAATTGACAGTTGCTTAGCGACACTGTTCTTGTCGATTGAAATAACGTCTTTGAAACTGTTTCATTTGCTGTGAGGAATGCGCAGAAGACTATGTTAAATCTTTTCCAAAATAATCATTTTTTGTACAAAAAATGATTATTTTGGAAAAGATTTAATCGTTTTCTGCTCATTCTTCAGGGTAAATGAAATTGCCCTTATCACTACAAAATGTATGTAGTCCAGTTTTCGTTCAATTCCTGACGACTTCCAATGACACTTTCGGGGCTCGACCTCTGGACCAAAAGATCGCTAGGCCAAGCACTTAACCACTGTGCAAATGCTGATGTGTATATTCTCTCTTTTCAGGAATCGTCGTCGCCTATGCTTATTACGTGGACTATCGCTTACGTGCATTGACTGGGCGTTGTTGTCGTTATTTCTACGCACTAATCGTTATTGCCGGTTATCACCTCGGACTCTGTCTTGTCTTCGTCATTCTGATTGCCATGAGAACCGGTCAACCTGCGCTTTTGACTCTCATACCATTCACAATACTACCGTTCGTAATTGCTGCAGCTATTCGGAAGGATCTGACTATGATCTGGACTGGAATACTTCCTTCAGAAGTAGGAGCTATGGAAGACGAAATTTTGGATGAAGAACAGCAGAGACTTCCTGTGACTCCTAAATGAATCATTGATACAATAATGTTTTATGTTTGGATGGCTTACAAGAGATTTCTGTACAAAGTATTTCATTTATCTAGACTTTTGAGTAAATACAATCACGTCAAATGTTTAATTCACCGCTTTCTTTGAGTTGGGTTGCCTGTTATCGTCATTTTCGGCTAAAGAGCAGTCAATTATTCATTCATGAAAATGATTGATGGTGTCGAGCACTCAGTTAACAAGAAAGCAGGACGCTCTGCATCCACTACAATGTGCTGAAGAAATACAGAAAATCAGCTGAAAAATTGGAAAACTTCATGACAACTCCGATCTTAGGCCAACTGCTTATGCCAAAAATTGCGGTTCTGACAAGCTTAAGCGCCTAGCCAGTGGCAAAGCGTGCGTACTCCCGAACAGGCCTTTCCCTGTGATGTCGCTTGCTAATATCAAAGATCTATCTCATGAATCAGCGATTTTGTTGCTAAATTGATTTTTTACTGATTTTCTAAATCTATCGCAAGATGTGTAATTAAGTCGCCTTCATATTTTTAATGATGCGTTTAAAATCCAATGCTGTGTGGCAAATCAGTTAACTATTCCAGTTGATAGATATCTGATCTGATTTTTCGCCGAAGTAGGGGAGGGTGGGGTCTTGAGCCACGAACCGTTTCTCAGAAACTATAATTTACTTTTGCTACAAAAAGACATTGCGAAACAAAAACAACAGCATTCCTGTGTTATGCTCAAACATTGGACGCACATCATGGGGGATTTCAGGAGTTTTTTGGGCGCCAACAAAGGAATTTTCCATTTTTTTCGGATGTGGACTTGGCAAATTCTTTCCGGTCATGATAGTCATGAACGAATAATGGAAACTGTGTGACTCTGGTTGGGATCATTCTGCTGAAATGCGCTTTTTTGTGTTTGGTTCGATTTGGGGCGCCAAAAGATGTGAGAATTTTGAAATTTCTACTGATGCAGGCTTGATATGACGCTCCTGTCTGAGCCATGAACGAGCAAAAGCGGTACAGAAATGGACTGCTACGTGTACCCCTTGTTGTAGCACCACAACTTCTGTCACAGTTCTCTTGGGCAACAAGGGAATTTTGAAATTCCTTTCTACTTATTTGGCTTCGGAATTATGCCATTTCCACTACAAAAGATTCGTCGGAAAAGGTCGGGAAATTTTTTTGAGCCTTGTTAATTCGGACCTCATTTATTTGAATTATGCATGATGAGTGTGTGTTTTGGGGAAGCGTGGGTGGGTTGACTAGGGCTGCTGTTGGTTATCAATTGTGGGTTCTGCTGTGATGAATCCCCGGCGGGTCGGGATGGCACATAATAATGGATAAATGAAACAATGGGCAAAAAATGACACTGGACATGATCTGGCCGGCTTCTCATGCGATCAAACATGGGCGGCAAAACACAAGTATGGATGGGTCATCAATGGGGAGATGCATGCACATCTTATATGATTGTCGCCGATCCAACAACTGGGGGTTCACAAAACTGGGCTGGGGGGATGAGCACCATGCCATCGGTAGCCATAATGTAAAATGGGGGAAATACAACTATGATCCGGGGATGTATGATGGGGGAATGGCATGTGGGCGCCTATCATGACATCTGAGGAAGTAAAACTGTCATGGGCCATATGGAAATGGGTTGCCCGGCAGCACTCTTAGCATGGGAATGCATGCAAGGGTAAACAATATGCCTGTAATTGATGGGGGGCTCATCTGTATCAACTCTGCCAATTGATCTATAGATGATTGATGCTTAGGACTGGCTCACAAGGCTACTATCGCAATAACTCGAACTACAAAAACAGCTTGGGGAAGGAATGTCCACCTGGGATACTCGCCCCATACAATTCATGTATGCCTCTGTGATAGTTGCGATAGGGGACCCACACCATATTGGCCATATCCTGCACGAATTCCCATCATTCACCAACATATTTTTCCATCACATCACCATTTCCCCATTTTTTTTCATCAATTTCATCCCATCCCATTGCCCCCAATCAACATTTCCATTGCATCCCACATTTGTTGCCACCCACCCATTACCAATCTCCCACATCTGCCGACTTCCCCCCCCCCACAATATAGAAAACCCTCATTTGTTGGGCATCCTTTTTCTATTTTCTTCATTCAGGGTTTCCTTCTGGTGGTTACCAGGCTGGCAAATCCTCTGGATGTCAGCATGCTCATGGCTACTATCTTGCCTCTTCCGCTACCAATGCTAACCATCAGGGGGCAATGCCGCTGGGAACACCGTTCCATGTGCATGTCGGATGCCCTCCTGACACCATCCATGCCACTCAAAGGCCCGCACTGGGGGGCGGGGGGCCGACCTGGCTAAGGGGGACTGTGCCTCATGGAATGGACTCGCAATGGGAGGGAATGCCTAACCCCTGCCACCTAATCCTGGGTCTACATGCTCTGGATGGGGGCCGGGGCGCCTACTGTGGGGCCCATCCAGCTGGCTCCACCACATCACCCCCATATCTCTTAACCATGTGCTCTCACATGGCGCCACCGCTAACTCAACTGTCTCCATTTTGTCTTCTTCCCAGTGGCTCCTAACAACCTTGGTAGCTGGCGCTGCCACCAGGCCCCAAGTCGGACACCTGTATGATGCTCCTCTTTGAGATGCGACCCTACGCGATGTCCCTCATGAAACCCTCTGGATCCAGTGATCTGGGGTCATGGGACACTCACTGGAGGCTGCCCACTCAACTGGGGTGGTGTCGACTTTGCTGGTGGGCCGGTCCATCGATTGAAAGTGCGGAATCTCGGCGCCCCAACAATTCTACAATGCACCTCTGGATGGCTCTGGGGCGTTGGGCATGATGATCGGGGGGGTAAGGCACTGGGGGGATAATGGGGGACTGCATCTACAACTCATGGTAGGAGCCTCTCTGCGGGCACCATGCAATCATGTGGTGGCGAATGCATTTCAATTCTATCTTACCATACTCGACTCTGGTGCCAGGACCACCCACTGCACGATGCGGAAATATGGGTACTCTGGTCGAAATCATGGCCCAGTGATGGGGGACTGCGGGATTAAAAATTAGGGGGATATGCAAATGATTGCGAGCTGTACAACATTGATTACTGCGGGGCGAAATGGAATTATGGGGGGACACTCCGCGGGCTGCTGGATCTGGAATGAAATAAATGTACCTGGAGATACCAATCTAGGTTCAATCACAAGATTATCTGGTACCGGCTTACTGGCTCGCTACTGGACACCTAACCTGACCCTATCGGGGCCTAGATGTCAGCAATCAGGGCCATGATCTGCGCATCGGCAACACAGGGCACGCCATCCCCTCTGGGTTGCACTCCGGGGCCGGAAATCAAAATGGGAAATGATAATGACCTGATACATAGGCCCGGATCGATGGGGCGCTCGGATACCATGATAGGGGAGCTCGGCGGGCGCGAACTCGGCATGGGGCACTGGCATGCAAAGGTGGGGTTATGCTATACGGGGGCAGTCGCCTTGCGGATCCCAAGGTGGGTCTCACAATGAGGCTCAATTCGGGCGGCCGGGGCCAACCTGAATCATGTGTCTCACTCCTGCGATGCCATGGGAGAATGGGCCATGCATTCTATGACCTCTCATGGCTGGGACAACATCTGCTGTCGGTACTCATCGCGGGCGCCACACTCGCATGGGGTTATCGGGGGGAAATAATACTGATGGGACACGCGGTGCACTAAGGTCACCAAATGGGCCGCCTCGGGGCCTGGGAGGCAATCGCTTCAGTGACTCACTGGCCGATTGGGCCTACAGGGAACTGGGGGATGATCATCTAAGGAATCCGAGAAGCTCTCTCTCCACTGCCTGGGCAGCACTGCGCACACGGGTCCCATTTATTGTAACAGCGGATAACACCACACCCAGCCCCCCCTGCATCTCTATACTCCTACACATTCTGGCCTACAGAAATAAGCGCGTCCCCGCCCCTTACCCCCAGGTTCTTCCAGGCCCCCCACTATGCTCTTTTGGGATGGCAGCAGGTTTCAGGGAGTAAGTTCCTCTCGCACCGGCGCTGCCGGGGGCCATGAATCTCTAATTGGCTCTTCTATCACGAATCACAAACCCACATCAACCCTGGGACTGCAAACTGAGAGACTGGGCATCAAATATCACTAGGGCAACATGATCAACACTGGGCATGTGGGGAATGGAGGGTTGGTGTGCTATGGATCTGGCTGGAAAATGGGCTGCGAATGATTAAAAGAAATGCGTGAAACAATCATAGGACACCATGGATGTCGGATGGCGGGCCATAATCGCTGGGCCTCAACATGGTGGGGGGATGGAAACCACGGTGGACCCAAATCCCGCGGACTGCACATGCACCCATTCCTGACCTGTCACACATGTAGAACTACAAAAATGGACTATGAATCCGGCGCCGATGGGGTTAATATGGGGTGAGGTGTATGGTAAATAAGAAACATCTGAGCTGTAAATGTTGCCACTGGTGGGGGAGGTGGCACTGTCCAATCCACCCATTCCCACCCTCCGATTTCCCCATCCTGCTGCATGTCGGCCCCTTCATTTGCACTCTCCATTCACCCCCTTTCCACATATACCACACCCCCCTACTGGTATGGTCATACCACTACCCAACACTAAATGGTTTTTCCCGAATTCATTCTCTTTTCCCATCATTCCCACGCATCCTATTTCATTCCCCCACCACCATTACCATTCATTCCCATTCATTTTTTCATCATCCACATTATTGTCTTTCCCCGCACATTTTCCCCCAGCACACCATTTCACACACATTTTCATCCAACATTTCTCATTTGAGACCACATCACTCCGCCCCCATTTTGAACACATCATCTTTTCGCCCATCATCATTATTCATCCATTGCCTTCATTGAAGGACTGGACGTCAGCGCGGATTGATTGTGATTACATTGATTACTCAAACAAGCTTCAGAAGGGGACAAAGGAAATATATAAACACTCGATTCCTGATCAATTGAACGTTTTCATGTAATTCCATGACATCCTACTTGTAATGTAGCAGGGTAGGAGCCTAGGATGTCTTTTTTCTAGGCCAATGAGGCTTTCGTTTTCGAGTCCGAACCGACCATCACCATGCGGCCATTCTGTTCCTCGAACGAGTTCGTTTCGGATTCGGCCGACGTATCTTTTTGTAGTGGGATTCCAATCATGTTGAGCCCTGAAACGAACGAATCAGTGCGGAAATTGACGCACTGATTCATATTTTTTGGTGAATTATTTTTTATTTTTTTCCAATATTCTTGCACTTTTATTGTCGGCTTTTGTGCGCTGTCATGAATGAGGGGGAATAAGGTGATTGCTAGAAGAAACGCTCTAAAAAAATCGGCTCAAAATGCGGTTTTTGTTTGCGGGGCTAGCAACCTAGCTTTTGATGTTCTATCGGCCCGCAAAAAAAAAGAATCGCCTTGCGCGACGCTGTACGATTCAAGGCTGAGGATTTTCAAAATCATGGAAAGCAGTAGTTGTGACGAGGATGACTACATTCAAGCGCTTTAAAATTTGACTAGGCCTAGCCCAATTGTGCATTATTTTATCTCACACTGCATGGCAAAGATATGCATCAGATTCGCCATCATTCAAGAAGCTAATCAGCGTTTATGTATCGGCTCGTATTTATATCTTTTGTTTCAACAAAGTGCGTGCATTCAAGTCAACTATGTCGGGGCAACAAAAAAAAGCGATGCACCCAAAACGAACCTAATTGTGAGATGCCCGTACACGCAGAAAAGTATGTTGAGAACGCCATCTGAAGTTTTAACACAGGAAGTTCGATGCCGAAGGATACGCTAACAGAGCAACATAAAAGCCGACGGAAAACTAGATAAAATCATTTCGTCAATAAACATGAACAATTTTGCAAAAATTCAGTCTGCTTGACGTTAGAAGGTATAGTCAAAAATCTTTTCTGACCACAGGAACCAATAATGTCATTCTTTTCATATCAAAAAGACTCTCTGTATACAGTTAATTTTTTTGAGTCGACTATCTGCCAAACTCAGGCGAAGGTTCAACTATTTCGGCTTCCGTTTTCCCCCAAGCTGCCCAGTGTACTCAATCGAGAAGATGGCTGGCTTTGTCGCTGCACAAATTGGTGGTCTTTACTCCGTTTAAGTTGTCATGAACACAGCAACACTAGAAGGTGAAAAACTCCCAGGCGTCATTCTGGGCTCCTTTATCTGTAATAAATCGCCCTCCTCATATCATGCTTTAGAACTTAGTCCTCAAACATGAACTTTTGCTCAGCCAAGAAACAGGATGGCTCTCCTGTAACAATCTGTTGCATTGCAAGCGTCAATGCGCTGCTAGAAGCATCTCGACCTAACCTGGCGTTAGAGTACTCCGTTATATCGTTTGATTATAGGTTTTTGTTTTAAATGTTATTTTGACACGTAAGTTTCGATCACTAGTAAAAGAACAGCTGACTTCCATTTTCTTTCAAACCAGTTTTGGGAAAAAAAGATCATTATATCCACAGATCATTTGTGGCATGTCAAAATAAACCATTGATGAATACATGCATCAAAACTAGCCAGAAAACTGGTGTTATTTTTTTTGTAAAATAGAATATGTACAATATATGCTGTATAGCTAATAATAGTTATTTAGGATGAGGCAAACCCGTAATTAGTGCATTTATGAATGTTGCATGTTGCCGCCGTATATTTATGTTTATTTCAGATTGAGCAGTATCTACATGCAAAAAAATTTCAATGCATGCAAAACGGTGGTGAGGGGACTTTAAAAGCGAATGTCTGAATAACTTGCTATTAGAATCTCATTTAATTTGTGGACCTAGCCACGATGTTCTCAACATATACTAGTGAAATCTCTTACTATAGGGACATGACACCAAATATGCGGTTTTGTGGGGGTGGTGTGCGGGGGGGTCTGGGGTTGTTGGTTATGTTGGGTCTGGGTAGATTTTTCGTTGGGGGGCGTTTGATTTGGGGGGGGGGGCGTGGGGGGAGGGGGGGTGGTGTGGCCGGGGTACGTGGCTGGGGAGGTGGGGGGGTGGCGTGGGCGAGGTGGTTGGGGGCAGGGGGGGGGGGAGATTTTTATATTTAATCTATAATTTGGTGTTGGGGGGGGGGGTTCGTGGGGAGTCGGGGGCGGTCTGCTGTGGGGGTGGTTTTTGGGTGGTTCGGGGGGGGGTGGGTGGGAGGGGGGTGGGGGGGGGGGGGGGGGGGTGCTGGGGGGGGTGTGGGGGTGGGTGGTGGGGTGTGGGTTAGAGGATGGTGCGGCGGGTTGGTGGGGGGGGGGTGCGGGTCGGGTTTGGTAGGTATGTTGTTGGATGGGGGGGGGTGTGGGTGAGGTGGGGGGTGTTTGGGGTGTCGGGCGGGGGTGGGGGAGGGGTTTGGCGAGCGGGGGGGAGGTGAGTGGGTGTGGGGCGGGGGGGGGGGTGGGCGAGGGCAGAGGTGCGGTGGGGGACCAGGAGGGTTGGGGGGCGGGGGGGGGGGGTGGGGGGCGGGGGGTGGGGGACGGAGGTGGCTTTGTGCGGCGGGGGTCGGGGGCAGGTGGGGGGGAGGTTTGCGGGGTATGGCTGGGAGGGAGTGTGGCGGTTGGGTGTTCGTTGGTGCGGCAGTGTGTGGTATGTAGTTGGGTGCGTGTTGTTGTGATTTGTTGCTGTAGGTTAAGTGTTTTGAGGTGTTGGTATATGTTGTTTCTTATGTTTCGTAGTTATTGTTCGGTCTTGTTTTCTCTGTGTGTTGTGACTTTGGTCTTTTCGGTGGGGGGGTGCGTTGTGGTATGAATGGGCGGCGGGGGGCCGCAGGGTGGGGGGGGTTGGCGGGTGTTGCGGGGCGGGAGGGGGTAGGGGGCCTGAGGGTGGGGCCTGGGTTGGTGTGGCGGGAGGGGCGGCGGTTGGTGGTGCGGGTCTCTGTGCGTAGATGGGGACGCGGCGGGGTAGGGGGCGCGGGTGCGTGGGGGGGAGGCCGCGGGCCGTGGTGGGTGACGGGAGGTGAGGGGGTGGGTGTGTGGGCTATGGGAGTGGGGGTGGGTTGCCCCGGGGTGGGGGAGGGGGGGCGATGGCGGGGGCTGGGCGGGGGCGCGGGGGGGCGGGGGCGGGTGGGGTGGGGGGAGTGGATAGGGGGGGGGGACTGGGGCTGGTGGTGATGAGGGCGGGGGGGGGGAGTCGTGGCGGGGGGCGAGTGTGGGCGCAGAGGAGGGGGTGTTGGGTGGTGGGGGGTTGCTGGGTAGGGGGGGTTGGGGATATGGGGGGGGGGGGGGGTGTGGGGGGTGGGGGGAGGCGTTGTCGGGGGGGGGTGGTGTGGGGGGGGGTGGGGGGGGCGGTGGGGGTTGGGGTGGGGAGGGAGGGGGGTGGGGGCGGTGGTGGGGTACGTGGTTGTGGGTATGGTTTTGGTTGGTTTTGATGTTTTTTTGGGATGTTGCTGGGGTTTGTTTGGTTTTGTGTTTTTCTTGGTTCGTCGTTAGATTGTGTTTTTGGAGTTTGTTGTTTTGTGTCCATTGTTATTTTTATGTGTTGTTGTTTGTGTATTTTTTCTGTTTTTCTGCTTGTGTGTGTGTTTTTCGTCTTGTTTATTTGTTTTTTTTTGTGTAGAATTTTTGTTTGTTTGTTGTTTTGTTGTGTTTTGTTTTATATTGTTATTTGTTGTGATTGTGTTGTTTGTGTTTTAATTTTTGTTGTCTTTTGATAGAAATTGCGCAGTCTAAAGCTAGACCAAATTTTGCATGGCCACATTACAAAACACTTCCCTTTCATTTCTAAAAATCATTTCGCCTACCAAGCAATATCCCTAGCCTATCAACTATTCCTATATACCAAGCAATATGGCTAGCTGGCCAATGTTGACTCATCTTGTTAACGAATTGTAAGACTCCAAAGACATCTCAAGCATATAGAGCATCAAATTGCTAGCCGCACTGATCTGCAATGTCAGTCTTTAGTTCAGCGCCCTTTTGCTGTTTCTTCTTGTAGATCTCCTCCAAATGTGACGGTCGGGGCTGTTAGTTGGGTACATGGCATCAGATTTCGTCTCAGGTCTTCTTAAGGTTCTCAGGTCTCTCTTTCCCGTCACTTCCAATCTCTCTTTACCCAGTATTTCTACTTTCGACGAGCATGTCCAATCCATCGCAAACCATTTCTACAGATGATGCTGCTTATATCCTCCAAGTTTGAGCGCGTTTTCAATTTCTCCTTATAGTCAGGGTGTCCACTGTACGCAAAATTCACGACGGCAGTTAAGTAAAAGACGGCAGATGAATAATCAACCTAAGACTTGCTCGGTGTGAGCGAGCTTGTGTGAGTTGCATGAGTGAACCTAATGTCTGTTGCAAATATCTGATTTATTACCGTGTTTCTTTGAATAGCAGCAGCGGTTGCTATTGAAAGGTAGCAGGCCCACGGTATTTTGGGGTGCGTCTACTAATCGAAGGCGTCTATTATTCGAAAGATAAGGATGTACAGCAATGTACTGTTGACAAAAATTGATCTCCAATTTTTGCTCCTTGTCAACCGGGCAAGCGCGCACTGTGCCCTCATAATTTTTAGGAGCCGGGTTATTTACGCGAATTTTTATCAGCTCTCTATTACGACTTGTGAGAAATCGATTTGATGTGATTTTCGGCAAAAATACCAAAGTTGTAATTATTAAAATAGTGAATTGATATGGGTTTTAGACTACCTGAATAGACCAAATTAATGCTTTTTATAGACAAGATAGGCCTACTGAAATTGAACAATTCCTAGTAGACCTACCCTCAATCTTGTAGATTTTATAGCAACTGCAATATAATTGTTACTCGATTGTTTGAAAAGCTTTAGCGAGTAGGTCTGCAATCCAACAGACCTATCGTACAGCGTAATCCTGCATTCCTATCTGAAATCTAATGTAAGTATATCGTTAGGCTTTAGATGTAGTTTATTTAATTATTGTCATGAAGTGGTTGAGTAATACTCATGTACAGCTGTATAAGAAGATCACGATACTCATGAATACCGTGAATTTTGAAAGCTAAAACAGCATGCGAAGTATAAGCAATCTTCATTCCAAAGTTCAATCCGATTGTAAATAGAAAAATCGAAATTTCTAAAGTGGACAATCGCCGACATAGTCATTGTGTGTTGGAAGTGTATTCACATACACATTACTAAAAATGGGACATTAGACTAATGGACAATAGATTTTAAAGGTTGACAGGGACTTTTTTGTAATTGTTAGTCTACTAATGGTCATACTGGTGGATAAATTTGAATAAGAACAAAATCTTTTATTGCAAGAATTGTCTGAGGACTGCCCTTACTAACGATGCCAGTTATGTCCAATGTTGCCATGAGTGCGTGAATATAAGACATGGCAGAAAATTTGTCTATTTTTGCGTGAAATGTGCGAAAAAGTTGGGTGAATTTTCTTTCTGATTGAAAATCTTGTTTACAGGGATGCAAGACTTCCGGATTTATCCGGATTTCCGGATTTTTGACCAAGATTTTATTGGGTCTCGGGATTCGTTGAAAAATGCCATAAAAATTAAGGGGGTAACCCCTAGGCCTATACTTTCTCAGACGCAGGTATGAACATGATTTCAGTTAAAATGTGCAGCGTACATGTACAAAAGGCCAAGCAGAGACGTGTACTTCACGCACAAAAAATGAGGAAAGAAACGCGTCTTGAGCGCTTGAGACTGCTCGCACATAAGCGCAAGGCGAGACCATGATTCGTCCGCTTTTTCTTAAATTTTTTTACGTGCTTGCTGCGATCAATCTAATCACGGTACTTGTTTTTTGTAATTTCGCCGTCGCATGACTTCAACAATTGTCAGATGTCAAAATACAACAATCGTCAGATAAGCAAAGTAATGTGGGCCTAACCAATACAGCCTACACCCATTCCCTATTAAATTCAAAACGTTTTCCTATGATTGTTGGAGCCAAATGCGACGTTTCAGTAATCAACTGAAGGCGTCACTGTTCTTCTGTTAAGATTAAATCAAGACCAAGAGGGTATTATTTTTTCTAAAGTGAATTGCAATTTATTGTTGCTTGTAATTTTCATTTGAGGTGACAACGAAAAGAAGGACAAAAGTTACTTCATTCAATAAAAGTTACTGAAATTATTGCGACCTTTTGTTTTACAAGTTTACGTGTCATTGGAGCAGGGTGTTCGTTTGGTCAGAATGTATAGTTTTTTATGCATGTATTTGCGGAATGACAGGGACCATGGCTGGGCCACCTTTATCTAAATCATTGAAATTTTTAAGTTAGAAGTAAGTAAAAGGCGCATCCTAGCTCATTTTCCGGATTTTTCATCAATTTGCACTTGCATCCCTGTGTTTATCAATAATAATTTGAAGTAATATTACTGCACCCAAGTGATAATTTCCTTCTCTATTGATGCTGCTGAAAAGGAATGTGCTCTATGTGGTAGAAGTTCATATCAAAGACGTTCTATCCACAAGCAAGTTGATCAGAATTTACTTTATAATATTTTTAGATAATAATTATCTATCAAAATAAATTTTCAGATAATTAAATGCTCCTGTTAACATTCCACATGTGCGGCATAATATGTGAATTAAAAAAATTAATTTTCTAAAACCTAGTCTGAGGGTGTGAAGTTCATTTAAAGGCACATGTCCTTGCTGAACCTTCAACCTGAGAAGTATGATTATGACATTGAACATTCGCTCCTCGAGCGAATAAATGAAATACTCGTAAAAGTTAGACCTAGTCAACATTGATTAAACAGAACACATAAAGATGAAATGTACTCCAACAAATCCACCGAAAAGTGTATAAATGAAATTCTAAATGTCCGAAGGCTGATATACGGTCTATCTATTGCTGAAATTAAAATAAAGATGCTACTTGATACGTCATGATGAACTTGATTACTTTTTTGTGATGTGAAGTCTGCTTTATGTCCACTTGTTGGAAGCATAGTTGCAAGTGCAAATGGAAGACTTGGACTCTCACAGACATATTTTCTACTTCAATATATTTTTAATTTTAAAATAAACTGTCAAAAGAGGAATGCTTAATCTGGAGGTGAATGTTAAGGTTTGGCGTGAGAGTGTCGATCCGGCGCTTTTGGCAGCACTAGTTACGATGGAATCGGATGGCTACATAAATGACTTTATCGGTAAATTAGGTATTATCATTCAGCGTGCTTCGTTGTATAAAGCCTCATGATTTCTTATCTTGCTATATTGGTTGATTGAAACTGATAGGCGCTTGTGTGGGAAGTGTAGTAGGAATAAATGTGAAAGTTTTATCGTGTACGTGAATTGTGCGTGAATTTTTTTCATCAGATAAGATGGACACCCTGTAGAGCACCATTAGAGCTCACTGGGAAATTCCTAACTCCACAGGTCTCAAGCAACTCCCAAATCCAGTTTTCGCATACAGAAATTCCGCAATCTATTGCTACAACAGTGCTCCTACAGGCCCCCAAGATACCCGGAAAAAATGAGGCAAATAATCGTTTATTTGATGACCGAATATTTATAGAAGATTGTTTGATATCTGATTATTTGGACATTCAAGTAGTGTGTATTATTCGAATTTACACTGCTTATGTGTTAATAGAAAATACCACAGATGTAATAGATGTTTAAGAGTCGTCTTCTGTTTTGCTTATTGACATTCATGATTGAGCATGTAGACAACTTAGAAAAGCGACTTCCTTGGAGTGAATAGCTTTTGTATTCCAGAATTCACAAAGCATGTTGTCCTACTGAATGTCAGCGTGCTTTCAATCACTTTTTAAGGAGAAAGATGCGAGCTAAAGCACTTCGATGGGCTGGAAAATTGTGCCATGGCGTAGAAACTTTATAAATTTCCAATTTCTCGTTTCAATACGTCTGGTGGCATAGTTGTGTATGGCCCATATATCAGATACATATTGCAAAATCACTGGAAAACAACTCGTGATGCGGAAAAGTTTCCGGAAATGGCTCTTGTGACACAGGCTCTTTTCTCGTTTACCCATGCAAACGCAGACGTTGAGTGATCCGCAATTTGAGGGATGCAATCTAACACGAAATTGCTTTCCTCAACCCGCGAGCAGTTAATCACTGGTTTTGTCCATATCTTGCTGATAGCCTAAGATTTGGACACTCGAACTCTCCCAACCCTCCCACACTTCTACAAAACAATGACGCACTTATTGAAAATCAAAAAACACTTGCAACATTTTCAGAAGGAAGGGAAGGAGGTAGAAATAGTCCGAATTGGAAAAGAAGCTAATGAAAGAAGTCAAAAATGCTAAATCCCAAGCTACAAAAATTCAAAAGATGAGGGTAATATAGAAGAAAGTGGAAGAGATGACGCACTCACAGCTTATGCGAAGAACTGTAGCAAAAAGCGAAGCAGGCTGATGAGGAATTAGAGCAATTTAGAAAGAAGAAATAACAAATGCAGAGAAGACATCAACAATAGAAAATTTCTTTCATAGCGACTCATTTGATTCAAACAAATAGTAAAATTTCAGAGACATTCGTCTGCATCTTCAGCGACTTATATAGTTAGACGGAACAAATCAAGACAATAAAAATGTTTATGCCTATAGTTCACAACCTTAAAAACAATGGGAAAGAGCTGGTATCATTTTTAATGGGATATCTGCGTCATAAGCAGCTATGAAGACTGATTCTGCAATGCGAGTTCTGTTCGTACGGGCGATGACGGAGACTGATAGTTCGAAGGTCACATGATTGTGTAACGTTATTTCAGATGGTGAAGAGCGACCTGACAAGTGATCTTGAATACGCGTTTCTAGATGTCTTGTTGTCTCGCCGATGTAACACTTGTCATAGTACTCACAAGCAAATTTGTTGACTATGTTCGAGGCGAGACAAGCAGACGCTATCTTTGCGATGAATAAAATGAGCAGTTTTCATGGTCTTGAAAACGGTAATGATTTTACAGTTGATCAGATTTTAATTGAAGCAATGAACATGCCTACGAGGTTCAAATTTCCGATTCTTGAATGTAGAGCAATTTCTACGAAATGATCTTTTCTTCATGCTCATCTCAGTGCGTCGGCCCAATATCATCCATCTGACGACATCAAAAGTGGCCCAGCGTATTTCTGTTGGAAAATCATCAGTTGCCGATATCGCCTAATACACAGTTTAACGCTACTTATCAAACTTGTGTTTTCCATACTACCCTTTAAATTTATCGATAGTATACCTGTTTGCCCTTTCTATATTATACCAAAAAGAATATCATAAGTTTGATATCACTGTGGAATCTCTTATTTCTCCATAGAAGTGGATTATAGTACACTAGAAGGGAAGTTTGATATCCTACCTATGTACAATGATGGCACATGGAAAAATCTATGGTTTGTAGATCAAATTCGATCTAAAACATTGTATCATAGTCAAACTATTTGCCAAATTGGTTGTGGAAGTTGTTGGCAGCAAATTAATGCAGGATTTTTATAAAGATAATATTAAGTGAGATGGTGGCATTGTCTCATGTGGTATAGCCTACTATTCCCTGGGTTGGTATATTGTGTCGATTTGCAGCAGTCATTAACAACTATTTTTCAAAATTCTAATTAAAATTGGTCCACAAAGTCATAATTGAAAGTGGGCGGTGCTCTGGTTGTAAGAATATCTCAAGAATTCAATAGAAAAAATTCTAATTATAGGATGATTTCTCCTTCATACGGTCAAGAAACCTAGCGCTTTTGTCTAATAAACAAATTGAAAGCTTCTTCGCCGACAATAATTTCTCAGATAAGTGAATAGTCGCTGGAACTTTTCAATTAATCATTAAATGACACATGTGATATAGTGTGATGATATTTTGGAAGCTGATATTCGAAAGCATGTAATTTTAACAGACGGAAAATAGCTGCGCGTCTTGGTGGATTTGAACCACCGACCTCTGGCATTCTAGGCCAACGCTCTACCAACTGAGCTATCGACGAGCGACAGAACGACATAAGTCCTCAATTGAAGAACCCGCGTAGGAGAATCCGATAGCTTCATCCTCCAAGACAACATAGCATTAACCGTCAAGCCAAACTACTGAAGCAAGTTATCAGTAATTCAAAGCCAGCATTATACTTTGAAACGGGGACTTAGTCCACACAAGTATTCAAAGAAAGCTGCAATGATAATTTTAACAGACGGAAAATAGCTGCGCGTCTTGGTGGATTTGAACCACCGACCTCTGGCATTCTAGGCCAACGCTCTACCAACTGAGCTATCGACGAGCGACAGAACGACATAAGTCCTCAATTGAAGAACCCGCGTAGGAGAATCCGATAGCTTCATCCTCCAAGACAACATAGCATTAACCGTCAAGCCAAACTACTGAAGCAAGTTATCAGTAATTCAAAGCCAGCATTATACTTTGAAACGGGGACTTAGTCCACACAAGTATTCAAAGAAAGCTGCAATGATAATTTTAACAGACGGAAAATAGCTGCGCGTCTTGGTGGATTTGAACCACCGACCTCTGGCATTCTAGGCCAACGCTCTACCAACTGAGCTATCGACGAGCGACAGAACGACATAAGTCCTCAATTGAAGAACCCGCGTAGGAGAATCCGATAGCTTCATCCTCCAAGACAACATAGCATTAACCGTCAAGCCAAACTACTGAAGCAAGTTATCAGTAATTCAAAGCCAGCATTATACTTTGAAACGGGGACTTAGTCCACACAAGTATTTAAAGAAAGCTGCAATGATAATTTTAACAGACGGAAAATAGCTGCGCGTCTTGGTGGATTTGAACCACCGACCTCTGGCATTCTAGGCCAACGCTCTACCAACTGAGCTATCGACGAGCGACAGAACGACATAAGTCCTCAATTGAAGAACCCGCGTAGGAGAATCCGATAGCTTCATCCTCCAAGACAACATAGCATTAACCGTCAAGCCAAACTACTGAAGCAAGTTATCAGTAATTCAAAGCCAGCATTATAAAGATTTTTAAGCATTTTTAAAGATTTTGAAAATTGTTCAAATATAGTGAACAGGGGAGCCCTTTCAAGTAAAATCCTCCTGAAGAAGTGTATTTCTCCTCCTATTTCCTCTTCCTCACTTTCCTACCACCTATGAGACAAGAGCGTAAGAGCGAGAACAATTGCACTTTACTTCAATTATTATTATGGTAGGTTTCATGCAGCAAAGGAATTGACACCTATAGGCACCTCCTCTTCTTCCACAGTTCCGGTCATTCGCGTAACGTAAATAGGACCGTTCACCTCTCCTTCCTCGACTTTCTCAGCGACTTGCTGGCGCTGTAGAGATTCTGGAAGACGAAAATGGAAAATTACAGGATATATTAAGAAATATTGCGGCATAAGGAAGTTAAAAATAATTCTAACAAATGAGAAACATTTTTAAACACATTTATTGGGTTTACCAATTTCGCAATTTCCTAATAAATCTTATTTTTAACAAATCCAATATAACTGGGCCTAAATCAAATGATACGAGTCTCAACTTTGTCCTGAGATTTTGTTTGATTAATTTTGAGATTGAACGGGTGACTTCTAGATTCGAGAGCACTATAAATCAGACAAGATCTATCATCGGAATAAAATAGGTTTTCCCCAAAATTATGGAGAGTGGCAAATTTTTAAAATTATGTAGCCTTCATGTTGCCCATGAGGATGAATGCCGAAATACTGGGTAGTTAACTTACAAAATTTCTTCTGATTCCTGAAAATTCCAGTGGCAATTGGAAATATCATACCCACGTACACCCCTAAGTACCCCCTAAGTTATGCAATGCTATTCGTGTTTTTACGAAAGAAGAGCATGGGAGGAGCATGACAATTGCAATATTTTACTTGCATTCATTTTTTACTGATGTAAAATTATATTATTTATTTAGTTTGTAGAAATTACATGTACATGCTTATGTACTCTCTCAAATCACTATTATGACAAAATTGAACATAAAGCACATATCTTACCTTTTAAATATCACTGTATTCATAGCAAAAATTCTGATTTGAACCTGGCTGCTCTATGATATGCAGCATGTGATTGAGCAGAAAGCCTGTCCGCAGTATCAAAATATGATGGCGAGTTACAGTACTATCTTACATTGATTCCTCATTAAATAATCTGAAAACAATTTTTATTTGATTGAATGAATTGGAAGTGCTACGCAACAATATTCCACATTTATGCTACCATAGATTATTCAGTTTCAGAACATTTTTCACTGATTATTCGGACATTCATAAATGAATCAAACGTGAAGAAAAGACGCACTTGATTTTAATTATTATCAACCTCCTAGAGAAGTGTTCTATGTAGATCATTAATCTGATAATTTGCATTCTTAGTATTCTAAATCTTAACGTTCCTAATTTCTATGCTATGATTGCAAATAGAAAACAATATTGCATGGGAATTCCTATTTTTGTTGCTTGCAGAAGAAAGTTTCATCGTGCATTTTTGTCGAAAAAAAGACACAGTAAAAATGATGGGTAACAAACCGACAAGTCTATCATCCATAGATGGTTTTATGTATGAACTATCTATGGTTCATAGACTTCCCTGACTTAGTCCATGCATTTCCATGGTCCATGATTTACACACAGAGATCATAGAATCCTAACAATGGGAATCATAGCAGTACGGAAATTTTTTAAATAGTATTTTCTCTATGCTCTGAAATGTTTATTTACCAACAATTATAACAAATATACAAAAAATCATTATATACAAGGTAAGTCCAGAAAATGAAGGCAAGTTAGAAAAAGTCAGGTAAATTATACAATTATCACTTGAAGGAAGGGAATGGAAGACTTCAATCTCTGCATTTTATTGCAGTCCCTCACATAAATCAATGAATGTCATATTAAGAATTGATTTTATTGATTCTAACCGTCACTTCTAAGGCGCAGGATTCACTATAACATGGTGCTTCTATCTATGGTATTGTCTACTTTCTCTATGGAATTGGATATTTCATTCATTCGCTTGCATAGATATAGATCCCTTTCTAGGACTTTTTTCTGTCGATTATCAAATTGATATCACTTAATCAAACGGTTGATGCTGCTTGTTATCAACTGATCCAGATGGTGGTGCCAAATTGTGCAATATCCGCTACTTTGTTGTCAGGTGTCAGTTGATAATATCGTTATACGAGTAGCTAGTTTTTGAGGTATATACTGCATTTATTGACTGTATTCAATTGCAGAATATTTTTCAGTAATTATTCGGACATTCATAAATGAATCAAACGTGAGGAAAAGACGCACTTGATTTCAAATAATACAGGATGATACAAACATAGAAACTTTTAATTTTTTTGTGATTACATCGCATATTCATTTCACAAACTATTTCGTATAATGATTATTTCCTTTCACGAGTGTTGTATTAATATTTAAAATCATGAGGGGAGTATTTACTTGAATTCAGGGATGCGGAGTCCTATCATTTTGACAAGACTCCGACTCCGACTACGGGGGTTGATGGGACTCCGGCTTTTGATAGGACTCCGACTCTGGGCGGCAAGTATGTAAAGCCTAGTTTTTTGAAAAATTAACTGGTAGCCTAAATCATAGATTATTATGGGCTTACCTGTCGATCAATATGTTTTATCAATTGTCAATCATTTTCGATGAAAGTTGATCAAATGTCGCTTTAAGTTGGATGCATGCGACTCGACTCCTCCTATCATTTGATAGGACCCCGACTCCAGCAAAAATGATAGGACTCCGGGACTCTGACGCCGACTTCGACTCCACATCCCTGCTTGAATTATTATTTAATGAGTAGGTTTTAGAACATGTTTATGGAGAACGGATGGATAATCTCAAATGAGTGATTCCGCGATAAACATTGAATATGTAATTGCAATGCAAGTATTTTTTACTATCATGATTATATCATTATCACTATTATTGTTATTTTTCCATCTTATTGTTGCATAAATTGTCTCTGTTGAAAATTGAAACTGAAACCAGAATGCGTGCTACTTTTTAAAGAATAGTTATAAGTTCACATACAGTAGTCATTATTATGAATTTCCATCTTTTGAAAGTTACACATGGAACTAAAAACAAATAATATTTGTTCTTACTATTTCATAATTTCAACCAATTTAGTATACCGGAATATGTAAGTTTATACGAGTGCTAGTCAATAAGTCTTGCACATTTGAAATTTAGAGCAAAGCAATTTATTATGATTTTTTTATTCAAAGAAAAACAATGACAAGTGAACGTCTACAAGCCCTCTATGTGATCGCCTTTACTGCGGATCAAACTTTCCCACCTTTGAGGCAGTTTTTCTATGCCATCCAAACCTTCGCTGTTCAAAGACCGAATCTGGGCCTTCACTGCCACCGACAAGTCTTCCAACGTCGCGTATCGTTTGCCTCTCATGGGTTCCTTCAGTTTAGGAAACAGGTTGAAGTCTGGCGGACTTAGATCCGGACTGTAAGCGGGATGCGGCAAAACTTCCCAACCCATAGAGTCCAGGGCTTCAGTCACATGCTGTGCTGTATGGCATCGGGCATTGTCGTGGAGAATGAGAGGCTGCAGAGAAGGTCTTTTCCTCCGCAGGGCATTCTTCAGTTTTTTGGAGATGAAATCGGCGCAGTATTCCTTGTTGACGGTCTGTCCAGTGGGGACGGCATCTGCAAGAATGATTCTAATGTGGTCATAGGCAAAGATCATCATTTGCTTCACCTTGCTCTGCTCACGTCGAAACTTTTGAGGGCGTGGGAAATCCGGACTTCGCCATTCACTCGACTGTCGCTTCAATTCTGGTTCGTACGATCGAATCATTGTTTCATCAATTACAACAATCCTTTCCAGGAAATCTTCGCCTTCTCTCCGATATCTTCGACGCAACTGCATAGCGATTCTGTAGCGGGAAAGCTTACCAAGATTAAGGGTGAGAATCTTGTAAGCAGACCCGTGACTTATCCCAAGTTCTGTGGCTACTTCATCGCAAGTTATCCGTCTGTCTTCGTCCAACAACTTTTGAACGCACTCCTCGTGTGCCTCATCAGTTGCGGATAATGGGCGGCCGCTGCGGTCTCTGTCTTCGATCGACAGATCACCGTCTCTCAGCCTCTGCATCCATCGAGTGACAGTCGAGCGGTCAACAGCCTCTTCCTTGCATGCTTCTTCCAATGCTGCATGGATTTCACACGGACGCTTGTTTCTTGCGAACTCGATCTTCACGTAAGCGTGCTGCTCTTGACGCGGAAACATTTTTAGTGAATGACAACTTGCAGACAGATTTTGATTGTTCGTGAGTAAGATTCATGACAGCTGCAGTCGAGAGTGATAGAGAGCTAAATGAGATTTCTCTTGTGCTTTATGAATCAGATGTTAGCCTGTTCAAAATTTGGTATTGTGATCGCTGAAAGTGCTTTTAAATGAATTTTGCAAACAAATGTGCAAGACTTATTGACTAGCCCTCGTATGAGAGCAGAAAACCACATATCCTTCGACATTGCAAATGCAATTCAGAAGTGCATGCGTGTATTGCTGTGAATTGGGTAACCACTAAATTAAGAACTAGTTAAAACTCAGAACTAACTGCAACTTTGCTGAACTAGCCCAAAACTGGGAACTAACCCCATACTTAAGCAAGAAAGGCAGCTTTATCTTATCAATATATAAATATCTGCTAAATCAAGAATTGATATGTACAGTTCTTTCCAGTATTCCGTCCAGCGTTCAAGGACTGCATTATTTTCAGTAATGATGTTTCCGTTCATGTCTTCGATTACTGATGATTTACTCTGTGATGCGCCATACAGAGCTTTTAGCGTTTTGTAGACTGCCTTGTTGTTGTCTTTTGTGATTCCTTCCTCTATCAGGTTGGATTGTTCTTCTATCCATTCTTCCTTGGTCGCTTTCATCCTGCTATACTTCGATGTGGCTTCTGGATTTCTGTACTTCTCTTTTTTGAGTTGTCTCTTGTCGCATAAGTCGAGAATGTCATTTGTGTCCCATGGCTGCTTCTTCTTTTGTTCTCTCCCTAGAACTTCTTCTGCTGCTTGTTGTCAATAGTATCTGATGGAATCTGCCAAAGTATCCACGTCATTATCGATGACATTGAGGGCCGCAAATTTACCCCCTACATTGGCTTTGAAAATGTCTACAATTTTAGGGTACTTCAGTTTTTCTAGGTCAAAACGGATACGCGCAGCCTTTCAATTTTATTTTGATAGTTGTCATTACAAGGTCATGATCACTACCAGGGTTTTTTTTCGTCGTCAAGCCTTCCGCCAATTGGCGGAAATCGCTCAGAAAATTTCCGCCACTAAAATGATGGCTTGAAGAGAGCTATATTTGGATCTTTTCAGTTTTACCACCACAGAACAATGCGCCTTAACATTCACCACTTTTCCTCAGTCAGTGATTCTGACCTGAATCAGTCATATCGTATAAAAAGAATGGAATCTTCGCCATAAAAACTGCTAGCCCTTCCATCGAGCGTCAGTGCCAGCTCAACTTGTGCGATAATGGTGACGAGTTATAATGACGGTTAAGTCTGTCTGGCACCTAACCATAATGCCAAATGAAATAGGCCTACAATGTAGCTAGAAATGGACAAGGTTGATATATGTAGGCCCAAATTCTAACCATAGCACGCAGGTGAGATAGGCCGGCCCTTTAGACCCATTTTTATGATGCCATGTTCCAATAAGTAATACAAGAAATACATGTAGCTTACATATGAATTTCTATACATTTTTATGAAAATGTCTTTTTTTATTCTCCTGGCTCGTTCACATCGACTACTGCTTTGAAGGTTCGTGTTTCTAATATACCATTCATCAATCAATGAAAAAACAGCGGTAGTATATTGAAAAACAATTTACTGAAAGCGAATTAAAAAACGGAAACCTACCGTAACATTCACCGTTACTAGGTCTGTGGATTGAAGGCTAATTGTTTCATGAAAATGTTTGGTGCGAATGGGAAAGAGTCAGACAGGCTTCCCTAACAGCGTGCATCGGACCTCTGCAGATCAACAAAACAGACAATTAGCTTATAACAAGCCACCATGAGAAAGAAAAAATCATTTCCGCCAAAACGGAAGGATTGGCGGAAAAAACCCTGATCACTACCTATATCAGCGCCCGGAAATGTTCTTGTGTTCGCCTTATTTATGCTGGAGTTGAAGCATTAGGGAGTTAAAATAAAGTTATCTGACCGTTTGGAGCGTGTCAAGTAGCAGTTCGTGATAGCTTATGAGGGTGGAGGGTGTTGGCAAGCATAAGTCTATGCCGCTTCACGAATTACAACAGTCGCAGTCCTCGTTCCTTCGTCTCACCGATGCCAAAGAGTCCAGTTGTGCCTTCCCAGTTTTCAAAAGCATCTGGGCCAACCTTAACGTTCCAGTTGCCTTGAAGTATCAGTATGTCTTTCCTTGAAATGTTTGATATAGTGTTCTCCAATCGTTCATAAAATTCCTCGATGTCTTCATCTTCGTAGTCATTTGTGGTCATCGTAGTCATACTTGAATGATAGTCAATGGTGATATTCGAATGGAGATAAGTCTGCTCGAAATTGGTGCAGATGATTACACATGCCAAAATCTCTTTCCGCACTATGAATGCCATATCTTGTGGCCATCATCCGTTGTCGTTTCACCGAAACCTGTCCATCTGACTTTGGCAAGACCAATAATGTCCGATCTGTATCGCTCGAGTTCCTGTACTTTTCCAAGCTGGTATAAAGTCTTAACGTTCCATGTTCCTATGGGACTTTGGGACTATTGGCTGTTGGAAGTTTGAGCGTGGATATTGATGTTGATGTTGCTCCACTAGCATACTTGACATTCCCATCCTGAAGGCTCGCAGTGGGTAGCGCGGCCGTTGGCAACCCGGGCCTCGGCCGCTACGATATATTATTCTGTGATTCGTCTGTCATCATCATGTCCTTTCATTAGGCTTCAGTAGGCTTGGCAATCCTCTTTCCCGGAGTCCCTTCCAGCAGTGAAATCCCATGCCACTGGCTATTTTTATCGAGATATGCCCCTCTAGATCCGGTCAGATCAGCGTAGCAGAGCCTCCTCTTGCAGTTTTACACTGAAACGTCTTGAGTTGACTAAACTGGAACTGTCCTACTCCTGGGGTCTGTGTGGATGATCAAGAAGAATGTATTTTCAGTGACAAGGAAGTGCATGTATTGGCCAAATTATAATCCAAAAGGAAAAGTAGATGAATTGCTCCGGAATGGAATGGCCGGTTTGCAGGTTGGATAACCGGTTGGTGAAAAAGCGTCAGGAGGAGAGAGTAGGTTTGGGTGTGGTTTACAAAACTGGATGCGAGAACTGCAAGTGGACATACGTTGGCGAGTCGGAGAGGAGTATGGAGCATAGGATCAAGGTGCACAAAAGGATGGTGAGGAATATGAAAAATGAATGCTGGGAGATAGTTTCACACGTAATGGAGACCGGTCATGCCATGGATTGGAAGGCGGCTACTACCCTTGAGAAGGAGCAGTCTTTCTATAAGAAACTTGTCTCCAAGGAGGCGTGGTGGACGAAGAAGTTAAGCTGCTCAAATCGAGTCAAATGTGTGGACGACACTTGGAGACATTTGCTTCCGAAATAGTGATTCATATTCTGGGCATTTTGAGACGTTTATCCATGCTACTGCTGTTTCAATCAGTAGCAAATATCAAATGACTTTATAGATGTTTATAGAAGCCACGTACTCAATCTTCAGTGAATGTTTCTGTTCTTCAAAACGTCAGAGCCAAAGAGACACAGACGATGTCAAGTTCTGCAGAGAAGTTTGTGAACGTTTTTTTCGTGCGCCTGCTAACTTTTTTATAATGAACGGAGGGCCCAACATTATCGAGAAAACTTTTGCGCAATGATCTGAATTCTTCGAATCTGAAGAAGTCGTGGCGATCGGAGCATTTTGAAGGAATTCAGAGCAATCCGCAAGCGACGCACGACTATTTTTCCTATTTCTGTAAGGTATTAAAAATTTCTTTTTGCCCACTTATTAAGTTCCTGCATGTGCCATCTGTTTGAATCAGTTTGCACTTCTAGCAAAGTGATACGATTAAGCAAATTAATTCTGTGCATGCTCCAATGCTTCCCTTCTAGTCAAGCAGAAGAAGAGACGACCTGTCTAATTCTGTGGTCAGGAGAGTTATTGTACAAGGAGGAGTATCTGAATCTGAGTAATATCTGAAGACA
The DNA here is from genome assembly GCA_907163375.1 of Prostheceraeus crozeri. Taxonomy (NCBI): domain Eukaryota; kingdom Metazoa; phylum Platyhelminthes; order Polycladida; family Euryleptidae; genus Prostheceraeus; species Prostheceraeus crozeri. Next base: position 326,215 of record CAJQUW010000290.1, read on the forward strand.
ATCTCTAGTTTTGTATTTGATGGGAGATTCGCACGTTGATCGTGTCGTGGTGGAAGATTCATTATTTTTTTACCTCTTCTTTGTATGTTGTTATTTTTTGACGATTCCTCAGATATTTTTTGACTAAACACACAGCTTTTTGAATCATTTATTTCCATGGCTCCCTAATACTACTCATCTCTTTGCATATATTCCTGATGCAGGCTGTGAAGCCGATTTATTGGATATTTTAATAGCAAGATAAATCGCAGCTTCTGAACTTTGCATCAACTTTGATTATTTTTACAAAAGTCAGCTCATTCGTACGTATAACTTTCTTCAATCTTCTTAAGTTCTTGGTTTCCAGAGACATTGTGAAAACAATTTTTGAGTTTCTCTCCTTCTTTTATAATGACCGAAATGAAATAAAATAATTTACAATCCTCGTTCGCAAACGGCCGGCGCTTCGTGCCACGGACACTTCTAAGGGCCAGGACTAAAATTGGCAGTATGACACAGCGTGTTAAATACATGGCGATGAGGTGGAGTTCTTGAATGCTGTTCAAACTGTGGAAGCTCATATTTCCGGTTAATGGGAGGTCGAAGTGTCTTTATGAGACGAGCTTCAGTCAACCTGCAATCGATAGCACTTTTACCTCTGTCAGTAATATCAAGATCAAAATTAGACATGTTAGACACATTAGACATGTTAATGTCACAGATATCATGATTCTTCAAACCATGTTCATAAAGTGCATTTCTTTTATTCTTATTATCTAAATCACGCCTGTGTTCGTTGTACCTTTTATAAAACGGACGGTTAGTCTGACCGATGTAAAAATCGCTGCATAAATTACATTTAAATCTATAGACTAGGAAACGGTTCGAGCAAGCGAAATTATTCGGAAGTAACGCACAGAGGCGACAGTCACTATGCTTATTATTTTCTTGTTTATTTTTAACAACTGATTGAAGAGTAGGAGCAGGTTTACTAATGAGTTTGATCGGTAGATCACACTGTTTCATCAATTTATTTAGTTTGCGATTACACGCATCACTTATAAAATTTATCTTACAGGGAACAAAGTCATTCTTACTTATTTTAGTTTTATTACTCGATTTAGTGGCTATCTCACGATTAGTGAAGCCGTTCTTTTTGAATCTATGATTAAGTTTTGAGAGAGCTTCGTCTTTTTTGCTTTGGTCATCATGGTTTCCAACTTAAATAGCTGATGAATGATTAAATAAGCCCATCAGTCTTGCAATTAAACTCCGTGAGAGATCCAAATATGTGATCTTTTAAAGATCAGCATTTCTGTGTAAAATGATTACTTGTAGATAACTAACATCAAAGTGGAACAAAAAACAGTGATATTTACTTGTTTTTTGGTCGCATTTGCATCGTATCCGAGACAAATTTTGAAGAATGGATTGCAGGGAGCTCCTCCGCAATTAGTTTTTGTATTTTAACTTTTAAATGTCATAGCGATTCCAGTTTTTGAGAGAGGTTTTGGATAAGATGTCGGAGAATTTCCTGTGCCTCGATAATTGATGCCTCGATTGAGTGATGTCGCATCTCCCTTGTTGATGTGATGTCGCATCTGTTCTCAACACATAATGCTAATACGAACTGTTCGATAATTTACACATTTCTACCCATAGAGTAAGTATATAGTAGTTAGAGTGTCGACTCAAAAAAAGTATCTGTATAATGAAAAATTTTGTATGAAAAGATTTAGTTATTTTGCGGAGATTGCGTTCCTGAGGTCCAAATAAGTATTTGAGCAGTTTTTTAAAGGCTAAATTTTTTGCAAATTTATATACTACCGACATGAAACCATTTTATAAGTAGCATGAAACAAGTTGGATATCAAAAGGAATGAATATTTGCCAGCAAGCATCGTAACTAAGCGGAAATTATGCTGATGATCGAGGAAATTTCGTGAGTCGCATCATAATGGAACTCAGAAAGGAAAAGTTGAGATCTTATTGTGCTTTCTCGGCTGACATGTCATGTTTTTAATTCAGTTTTCATCGGCACGACTTTATGACTCACTAAATTCATATTTTAAAGTTAATTGAAATCATTGTCTTTGATTATGTTATTTTGCTTTACCAGTGGCAGGTTGCTTGAGATATGATAAAGCTTAAGAAAATACTCTTGAGATTGAGCATGAGAGTATTAGCAACCTATCGAGTTGCTAATTTAACAAACATTACCTCTACAAGGCTGTCATGACACGGAGGATCTGTGAAACATTATCATTCCTTCTGCATTACCATCACGATCAGTCAATTCCATGGTAATTTCTTTAAAACTGCAAAAGTTTGCTTATCTCACATTTGGTAGCAATTCCAACCGTGTTCATCTCCAGTTCATTTAATAAAATCTAAACTGTATACACATTGGGGATTTCATAAACGCTGAGTTGCTATTCTACCTAATACACTTACTCTACGTCTTTACCTTTCCAGGTCAACCTCTGAATGCATCTTGGGATATTTGTAAAGACGCTGAAAGGAAAATAGGTCAAATATGACTTTGACTTGATTTCCTAATGGAAGCAATGAAATAGCGCATGGATGGAGTTTTAGCAGAATTTGATAAAAAAAAATTTCTTTGATAGCAGAAATGCAGATATTCGTGAAAACACTCAGTGGAAAGACTATCACATTAGAAGTCGAACCATCTGACACGATTGAAAGAGTGAAATCAAAGATTCAGGACAATGAAGGTATCCCTCCAGTCGACCAATTTCTGTATTTCACTAATCGACGGCTTCAAAACGGACGGACGTTATCCGACTACTGCATTCGGAAGGAATGTACACTATATCTGAAAATGCGCTCACCACCTGCAGTTCACATCTTTGTAAAAACACTAACAGGAAAGACCATCACTGCAGATTGCTTTCTCTCAGAAACTATCGCGGATGTAAAGAGAGTTATTCAAGATAAAGAAGACATACCCATAGAGCTTCAACGGCTTGTCTATGCTGGTAAGCAGCTTGAAGATGGACGAACATTATCAGAGTATAATATTTCAGGATCTCCCACCTTCCATCTTATCTGTCGGTTGAAGGGCGGACCACAGATATTTGTTAAGACGCTCACCGGTGAAACTATTTGCTTGGACGTTGAAATGACAGACACGATAGCGTGTATTAAAAGCAAGGTGCGAGATAAAAGAGGTTTCCGTGAAAATCATCAGAAAATTGTATTTTCCGGTGCAGAATTAGAAGACGAGAAGCGTTTGTTGGATTGCGGGATTAAGAATGAATCTACAGTACATCTCGTATGGAAAGGTTGTCCTCAAATTTTTGTGAAAACTACAACCGATAAAACCTTTGATTTCGACGTCGAACTTACAGAAACTATTGGGAGCATAAAGAGCAAAATTCATGATCAGGAAGGCATACCTCCCAACCAACAGCGTCTTTTGTTTGCAGATAAAGAACTAGAAGACACGCAATCACTGGAAATGTGCAATATTCAGAATCAATCTGTTATTCATCTACATTTCCTTATGCGAATATTCGTGAAAACGCATAGTGAAAATTTGGTCTTAATTCTAGACGTCGAACCCCTCGATACAATTGCGAAGGTTAAAGCGAAAATCAAAGACAAAGAGGACATCCCTCCAAAGTTACAGCGGCTATGGTACAAAGGCCTAGAGCTCCGAAATGAAGCAACATTATCATATTATAATGTTCAGAAGGAATCGACCCTTTATCTGCGTATTCATGTTGGACATGCAATCCAACTCCATATTAAAGTTATGCTTGGTTGCACTATTACATTGTATGTTGATCCATCTGATTCCATTGAAATTGTTAAGTTGAAAATTCAAGAAAAGGAAGGCACTCCTACAGATCAACAACGCCTGATCTTAGCGGGGAAACAGCTACAAGACGACCAAATAATTTCTGAATGTGACACACGGAACAACACCCTTCATCTTGTAAAGCGACTAAGAGGTGGGATGACAATTTTCATCAGAATGGAGACTGCATTTTCAGCGGCAAAGATGCTCTCCCTCCATATCGAGCCATCTGACATGATTCAAATAGTTAAGGCGAAAATTGAAGATCTTCAAGGCATTCCATCGTCACATCAACGTCTTCTATACGGTCATAAACAGTTAGAAGAAGACAAAACTCTCTCCGACTATAATGTCCAGAAAGAATCAATTCTTCGTCTGTATATTCATCAAAACGAAGTGAAGCTATTCATAAAAGATACCTATAACGATGTCATCTCTCTGTGTGTCGATTCATCGGATACGATCGACATTGTTAAGGTGAAGGTTGAAGACATCGAAGGCACCCCACCAAATCAACAACGACTAACTTTAGGCGGTGCGCTTGTGAAAGGCAATCAAATAATCTCAGATTTAGATTTGAAGAATAACACTTTTCTTCTTCGACGCTCGTATTATGAAATGAGAATCTTCATTTGTGTATCAGATAATAAGAACAATTTCTCTCTTCGGGTTGTGCCATCTGACACAATTCGGAGAGTGAAAGCAAAAATTGAAATAAAGGAAGATATTCCTGCGGATCAGCAACTTCTTATGTATAATCACACGAAGCTGGTAAATGGACGATGCATATCAGACTATAATATTCAGAAGGAATCTACTATATATCTGTCGCAAATCACAAATATTGGTGAAATAGTGCAAATTTCTATTCAAACACTATCAAAAGAGAACATCACTACATTGGATGTCGAGCTGTCAGACACCATCGAGAAGGTAAAGGCAAAGATTCAAAATGAGAAAGGTATTCCCATCCATCAGCAGCAACTAATCTTTGCTGGTGCAACAATGGAAGATCAACTAACTCTCTCAGACTACAATATTCAAAAAGAGTCTTCTCTGTATTTGATTCAACATTCCACAGATTTAATACAAATTTTCTTGAAGCAGTTCACGGGTGAGACGTTCTCCCTTCACGTTTGTCCATCTTACACCATCGAAATGATTAAGACAAAAATACACGAGATCAAAGAAATTCCTTTTGATCAGCAGCGGCTGATCTATGCGAAAAAACAACTAGAAGATGGAAAGACATTGTCTGATTATTATATTCAGAATGAATCAATTGTATATCTGATATTGCGCTTGAGAGGCGGCATGCAAATCTTCATTAAAAATGTGTCAGAGGAGGTCTTTATCACTTTGGAAGTCGAGCCGTCTGATTCCATTGAGAAGGTAAAGGCGAAGATACAAGATATGAGAAGTATTCCTGTTCACCAGCAGCAACTGACCTTTGCTGGTGCAGCGCTGGAAAACAATCTAACTCTCTCAGACTACAATGTTCAAAAGGAATCTTGCCTACATCTGAATCTACTTTCCGCAAGTTTAATGAGGATCTTCCTGAAGCGGTTATCGGGTGAGACGTTTTCCCTTGAAGTTCGTCAGTTAGACACTGTTGAAGTGGTCAAGACGAAGATACAAGAACTTAAAGATATTCCTTCTAACCAACAGCGTCTTCTCTATGCTAAAAAGCAACTTAGAGATGAGAAAACATTGGCTGACTATGATATCAAGGAAGAATCAACTATAAATCTGATCTTGTGCTGGGGAGATGGTATGCCAATCTTTGTGAAATCATCATTCACAGGTAAAACTTTCACAATGGAGGTTTATCCACATGACACCGTTCAAGTATTGAAAGTGAGAATTCATCAGAAAGAAGGCATCAAACCAGAGCTCCAACGTCTTATCTTCGCTGGTAGAACACTCGAGGACAAGCGAACATTGTCTTACTATAATGTTCGTGAAGAATCTACCCTTAATCTGGCTCATGAAGGAAGAGGGACGGAAAGTGTAGTGAAGACAGAGAAAGACCAAATCGTCGACGTTGAACCGTCTGATTGGGTTCATGTTGTAAAGGATGATGACAAAGAGTGTATTCCATCTGATCGCCAGATTATGTTCCTTAATGGGAAACAACCGCAAGATGGACAGGCCAAGTCTTCCTACAGTTGTCCGAAGCAAAACTCTCAGAATTGTTTGGACAATAAGCTAAAACAGTCTCCGGAACAGTTAGGTGAGTTGCTAGAAGTTATCTACTTGTAAAATCAAGAATGCATGAATTCCGTGTGATAAGATCTCAGTAGTAAAGATGAGCGTCGGGTCGGGTACCAAAAATTCGGATACCCGAGTCAAGTATTCAAGCAAATACTAAATAAGTAGCATAATTACTCACGAAATTAATATAACCTATAATACATGACAAAATTCGAAATCTTTACAAAAAAATCGACTGCTTCGCGATATATTATAGGTGTTGCAGCATACTCCTTCAAAACTCTGATTGAGACACTTTGACTCTCGATGTTAATAAAGATGTCAAGGTCCAAGCAGCTGAGCTGCATCACTACATGTAACAACATAATTCTGCAGATACAGTAGATGCTAAAATTTCAATTATATAATATTTGATGTATAGTTAAGCTTCCGTTCCTCTGTAAAGCTTGTCTTAAATTAAATTTCATTTCTTTCCGTACATCCTGCGAGCCACAATCTACATTTCATTATGAGGATGAGGCCTTTAGAGACCACAAGAACAGATTCAATTAATTTGATAATGATCTTTCGTTGTTTTAGAAGCAAAATGTGTAGCGCAAAGTATTTTATTAGATCAATAATTCACAATGAGAATAATGTGATAAGCCACAATTTCTTCAAAAACTTCATTAAACTACAGGTACACATGAAACAGTACTAACTTCACAGAAAATATTTTTTTAGGTTCTAAACATTTTTCAAATTGGTATGCTCCAACCCGAAAAACCCCGAGTTCGGGTTATTTCTGGGTTTTTCGGGTTTTAGATAAAAGAGATCTTACTCAGTACTTACATCATCTTTACTCAGTAGTGATTAGTCATCGTATGTATAGAGTTATTTCGGACATCTCATAGCGATAAAATCACTAGAAATCTTGTCAACAAATAAGTAAGTGAATGCATTCTGCGGACTGTAATATTTGTGTAAAATTGATTTATAAATGGTTAGAATCATAATATAATTTAGAGGTTTCAATTTCATGCTTATAAAGCGAGTTCGTTTCCAAAAATTGCTTTATTACTAAATCGTTGCACACTTCAGCGATCCCATAGAACGGTTACTAAATTAGAGAATTATGCAAATTAAAATGCAGGTTCATGAAACAGAATCACAAATTCAAATACGTACCAAAACAGTTTGACTCTCTTGGTCAAAGCTAAACTCGACCGCATAGCAACAAAAATGATGATGGCAAACTACATGCTATAACTGATAGTGGCAAACTGTAGCAAATGGCCATAGTTGATGAGAGGAGATTCAAATTTCATACTTAAAAGGTATAATGCACATAGACTTCATATGAACAGGCAGGGTAGATATGAAAGGGTAACTACATGAATGTAGTAGTTTTGTTCGACAATAAGATATCATGGATTTTAGGCATTTGTGCGACAATGGTTTTGTTCATATATTGTCCATCTATATATCTTGTTTTTTTTCATGGAAATCCTTGCTCTATGCCATGTATTATCTATGCTGACATTAAAGCATGTTATGACTTATTTCTATTGCTATATTGCCCCGTCACAGTTCTATATCCCTGCTAGGATTGAACTTGATATAAGGCTTCCACAGAGTACGCGAATGTATGGAGTAAAATGCTGAACAAAGAAAATACAGTTTTATGAAACAGACTGCAATTTAGTCAGGGATGTCTATGAATGCTATGATATAGAACTTGATATACGCAAGAAAATAATAAGCTTGTTATATACATTGTATAATGTATATATATACTGTATATCATAATGTCGAACAAAACCACTGTCGAACAAAACCATGTGTCGAACAAAACCATTGTCGAACAAAACCATGTGTCGAACAAAACCATTGTCGAACAAAACCATGTGTCGAACAAAACCACTGTCGAACAAAACCATTGTCGAACAAAACCATGTGTCGAACAAAACCACTGTCGAACAAAACCACTGTCGAACAAAACCACTGTCGAACAAAACCATTGTCGAACAAAACCACTGTCGAACAAAACCATTGTCGAACAAAACCATTGTCGAACAAAACCATGTGTCGAACAAAAACATTGTCGAACAAAAACATTGTCGAACAAAACCATGTGTCGAACAAAACCACTGTCGAACAAAACCATTGTCGAATAAAACCATTGTCGAATAAAACCACTGTCGAACAAAACCATTGTCGAACAAAACCACTGTCGAACAAAACCATTGTCGAACAAAACCATTGTCGAACAAAACCACTGTCGAACAAACCACTGTCGAACAAAACCACTGTCGAACAAAACCACTGTCGAACAAAACCATTGTCGAACAAAACCATTGTCGAACAAAACCATGTGTCGAACAAAACCATTGTCGAACAAAACCATTGTCGAGCAAAACCATTGTCGAGCAAAACCACTGTCGAACAAAACCACTGTCGAACAAAACCACTGTCGAACAAAACCATGTGTCGAACAAAACCATGTGTCGAACAAAACCACTGTCGAACAAAACCATTGTCGAACAAAACCACTGTCGAACAAAACCACTGTCGAACAAAACCACTATCGAACAAAACCATTGTCGAACAAAACCATTGTCGAACAAAACCATTGTCGAACAAAACCATTGTCGAGCAAAACCAAGTGTCGAGCAAAACCAAGTGTCGAACAAAACCATGTGTCGAACAAAACCATGTGTCGAACAAAACCATGTGTCGAACAAAACCATTGTCGAACAAAACCATGTGTCGAACAAAACCATCGAAATTGTGTCGAACAAAACTACATATACCAACTATATAAAAGACCATCACATGAGATGCATAGAAATAAACGCATGCACCATGACGTAGAAAGACCAATTGGTAAGAGAGCTCAAAATATGTCTAAGAAGCAATTGAGCAAACTTCACACCAACTCCACAAATATGCCGGGAAAACAGAAGTCCTCTTTGAAGCATAACGTTTAGCACATTAGCACTTATGAGGAGAGATGTAAAATGAATCAGCTTAGTATTTAGACGGAAGAAGTCGACGAACGCAGGAAAACTAGGTATGAATGTTTCATTACTTAAACTATGATTACTATCACGATCGGTCATTCTGACCGAAACGGAGTGAAAATGACTCATCTTCACCTCTGTGATGTCTTCCACAACAATAATAGGCGTCGGTACAATTATGAACTGGCTTTCGTGAATAGGCGTGCATGTACATGTACATCTAGACGAGCTTGCGCTTCTATCAACCATCAAGTCGAAATTGTGGTGCGAATGGAATTCTCAAAGCGACCACCGATTATGACAACAATCAATAAATCAACAGATAAGCACACAATGCTAGATTTAGACTTTCAATTGACTTGTAGCGGTTCTTCTCGGAACAAAGGGTTTCCTCGCTGAGCCGTGCGCTCTCCTCTCGAGGCCCCATATCAAGGACCCTACGAAGTCGTGCGTCGCGCTGCAGACACTTTTACAATCATCATCAAGTCCAAACCTGAAATTGTGTCCATCGATCGCCTCAAGCCAGCTGTGCTACGTCATATTTCTCCTGTTCGAGATACATGACTTAATTCTACAGCTCCGACGTCATCGTCTCCGTCTCCTGATCCCACTGTTTGTGACTCGCTTAGCCCACGGATTACTCGCTCGCACACGCGGAATCGTAAGTCAGTTACGTTCGCTGACAATGTTTGAGTCATTGGTTTGACTTGGCAGCTCCGCAGACTGGGGAGGGAGTCTTGTAGCGGTTCTTCTCCGAACAAATGGTTTCCTCGCTGAGCCGTGCGCTAACTTTCCCCGTACGCTGCATTCACCGACTTCCCTTTCTCGCTTCTCTCTCCCTATTTGTATTGAAGTATATGAGAATCCTGCTTGATGAATAAAGACAGATGAAAAGTTACACGAAATGTTTGTACGATACGGTGAAATAGCAAGCGCACGGCTCAGCAAGGAAACCATTTGTTCGGAGAAGAACCGCTACATACTTGTGAAAATCGATTTGGAGCTTGACATTGGCTCGGAGGAAGGTTTAGAATTTCGCCTGTAAATGGGAGACGAACCCTACAATAGTCATCTCGAAATACAGTGATATAACGAACGTTTTGTTCACACAATTCATCTTACCTATCGTCTTAGGTATTATTCTGAAAATCGTCATTCTTAATTTTATCAAATTTCGAATCCATCTCTTCATCTCAAAAACGTTAATTCAATATTCATCGGTCTAAATTGTACTAGGAATCATCAACAGTGTGATTCTCATTATTTCAAGAAATACATGCCAGGACCAATCCGCCGTGTTGATGAAGATGTGGCTAAGGGCAGACTTGCTAAAGATTTATTTTATTCAGTTAAATCTGCGTCGTGAAATTGTACTATTTTGGTCTGTCTTTGTTGCAGAAGTTCAAAATCCTCCGAAGATCTTCATTTCCTATCAATGGAACAGTCAGGAGACCGTGAAAAGATTGTTTACGCGCCTGACAGATTCTGGCTTCTCTTGTTGGATGGACATCTCCGAGATGGGAGGTGGACAGCAGTTGTATACAGAGATCGACCGTGGCCTGCGCGAATGTGATGTTGTCGTTGCTTGCGTCACTCCAGAATACACCAAGTCTGAAAACTGTACGCGAGAGGTAAGAAGCACGATGAAAGCAGTTGAATTCATTAAATTGAGCTAATTACGACATTGATAGCAAAGCATTTCGACTGTGGATCAGTATTTCGAAGTAATTGGATTCCAAACGTACTCAAAATATAACTGCCAGTGTTGCAATTCCGGCGAGATTGGGAAATTCTGTCGACGTTTGTAGTTTTAATGAAAGCGAATTTTTACAATTCCTATATCTTTAAGTTGTCAGGACTTGCCCACGAGAGTAACGGTTAGGCAATTGACACTTACGGATCCCCAAATCGTGAAAAATGATGCAATCACGGCACAAGTGCACACGATATACACGTATTGGCTTCTTTTTTGCCAAAACTATGTGAATATAATGGACCGAGGAGGTGTCATAGTCGAACAGAAATGTAGAGATTACGACAAATCTCACTATATTGGTGAGACTTCAAAAAGAGCAGGAGTAAGAGTGAAAGAATATGAGAACTTAACGGGTAGACTAGGTACAAGTGCTTCCTCTCGAATTTTTAATGCTCGAATATCGCTCTCTCAAAGTGTTTCCCCGTAGGTCTTGAAGTTGGTACTTCGAATGGGTATCACAAGAAGAGAAGTTCGAGAAATTGTAGCACATGTATGCAAGTGTTTCCCAGCATGTTTTTTATCACAACTACGGATAGAAATATCAACCACTCGTCTTAGCCAGGATAAATAAAAGCAGAGCAGTCTTGTGCAGTCCGTCAGCTTCCTCGGCCATTATGGATAAGTATTTTCGTAGACACGGTCATTGCATCGACAGGTCTTTTCGTCGGCAAGTCATTTCATCTACAGGTGGATGATATTCTCTGAAGAGTATCATGTATCCATAGATAAATGATCCACTCTGATTAATGATAGCTACCTGTCGATAAAATGACCTTGGCGATGAAGTGAACCACAATCAATATACCAGAATAATAAATGCAATAGTGTTGTGTAGCAAAATTGCTCAGCAATCATTTGTAAAATACCACGATTCTCTTTATTACACATTTGTGATTGATGTGTGATCAATATTGAAAAGCATAGCCTCGCAAGAATGGTCTGAAAATGCTGAAAAAAAGCTAAAAAAAGTGTGTAGTCACCTCCAGAGGACTGTATTTTTTGAAAAGTAACAGGAGTGGTCCATTTTGCTGCACAACACTGTATAATATGAGTTCGTATTCATCATTGATATAAAATATAAATGGGATAGCCCTCGGTACAGTAATAAAGTTCCGTTGGAGGACGCTTGGTACAATTCTCGTCCCATCACGCGATATTATCGAGTAGCCTACCCCTTTTATTACGAGTGACTTAGTAGCTACTCGTCTTTCATGTTTGGCTGATTGTCAGGAATGGTGCCTTCACGATTAGTAAGAACTTAAAAAGCAGTTCTTCTCTTACAGATGTGCCGCGCTGATAGTTTGAAGAAGCCCATAATCCCTGTGATACTGAAACATTTAAATAATTGGCCTCCTGATGGTGCGATGGGAATGATTTTCACCAATATTCTTTACATCAAGATGTGCAGTGGTGACAAGGAAGCAGAAATTTCATGGAGAGGAAGTCGATTTGAAGAGCTTTGTAGCCAAATCAAACGATTCATCTCAATCAAACAGAAGAGATAGAAAATACGACATTCAAAATCATGGTTCGAAATTCTACAGGAGTTGCCAGATTTTTGGGATCCGAATTTATTTCATATCATACAGATTTTTCAAAACGAAGTGTATGAATTTCTTTTTTCATGCACTTTTCTGGCTGTGATCCTAATTTTCCAGGTTTTTATGCGCCATTACTTCACAGGGTTAGATGACAAAATCTTGTGGGATGAATTCTGCAAACCCCGCATGGATCTGCCGAGGTGACTGATAAAGTGCCTATTCAGTTCATGATTGCAGGTGTACAATCCCAACAATTGCTTCGGTTTCGATTAACCTTAATATTTGAATCGCTTGAATATGCTTTTCTCCATTGAGCTCACGGCGATCGAAGGAAGACAAAAACCATGCCTACGTGTAATCTAGGGATGTACCGATATATCAGCCGACATCTTAGACGATGTCTAATACAAATGTCGATATTTTTACCGATTCCAATTCGAAATTTTTGATGTTTTCATCAATAAACTAATCAGTTTTATTACATGCGAACTTATGATTGATTTTCTGAAATACTATCGAGACTCGCTATAACGAACCTTATCCACGGGCTCCATTTTTTTTATTATTTTCACTAGGAATGGAATAAAGAAAAAATATAGTTGAATCCAGATCATATATAGACGCTTGGATAATATCTTCCCGAACTGACTCGTCTCATTGTGATCAAATCTATAAAGTCGATGCAACTGGATTGCACTATTGGAGGTCAGATCGAACACTCGCACAAAAATATAAAGCTTCAGCATCTACTGGATTTAAATTATCAGCGGATAGAGTGATGTCTGCACGAATGCAACGGGAAGTCATTGGAAAATCTTGCTATGTGCATGGACATGTATAATGCGTATTGCACTAATTGCAATGCGTATTTTTCATTGAACATCTAAAGAGAATGGCAACCATTAAGTCAATAAAAGAAACCAACACCCTGGGTTCCCCGACCGCACTCGCCAGACCCAGGAATCGAAGTTCGCGGTGGAGACAAGGTCGCAAAATCGTCACTAGGCCACGATGACGGCACAAAAGACTGACTGTCTTTAAAATGCCAAAAACTTAATTCATTCAATTTCTAAAGTCTACAAGATAAAAGGTGTGAAGGAATATAACCGCTGTACTTTAGACGACGCTATTCAAAATCAGGATATTTGAGCTCAAAAACATGTTTTATAACCCCTTCCTCGCTATAACGAACCTATTACATGGATCCCACGAGGTTCGTATAGCGAGTCTCGATTGTATCAATAAATGCAGTGACGAATATGCATTAATTCTTAATGCATTGCGGAATTTAAAATGAATATGACAATGTATCATGATGATGCTCTTCTGATGGCTGATGATATCTATCTGACTCTATTTTTTAAAAAAATTGCCGATAACTATGGGCAAGATGAGAATAGTAATACCGGAACATCCCTAATGTAAACCTGTGTCTATGAGATGCTAAACAGATCTATAATTATCAGACTTCTTTTTCTGATTGTTCATAAATATTTCCATCATATCAACCATACATCTCCGTCCAAACATTGTTTGTTAAGATTTCGTCAACAAAATTCGTTTGAAGATGTCAGCTACTTCGGATTTAAAGTGATTTCTGTCTTAGTCTCTCGTCAGAGTGATAGCACATTAAAATCTGTGAGTCAGTGATTGATATCTGAAAATTCTATTTTTGAATCTGACGATAAGTATGTTTATTGTACATTAATCCATCAAAATTGAATTTCATCATTTAATCTGTATATTAAAAGCACTAAAATTATAGTCAGCTGTTTTTACATTCGTCAGTGAATGTGAAAATTGCTGTTTATTCGAAGTTGTTTATTCGTTCTTGTAAAACTGGCGTTTATGTCCTCTGTCTCCCACAACACATTAACTTATCTCGGATGCTGAATCCTGCCTGATTTTGTTGTGTTAAAATTGAATTCGAACTTATATCAAAATTTGTCAGATTTTTTCTGAATAATCGGTACTACTTTTTGGTTTGGATCTCAAGGGTCCAATTTTTTGATGCGATCACTTTTTTTACAAACTTTGAAATAAACAAATAAATTGAATTCGTTGCTCTTTTTTCAGTGGTTAAGTGGAGATAATAGGATCATTGTTTGCGTAGCTGAGCATTGGATTGGAATCGGTTAACCGGTTGCATTCTCTCTTAACCGGCTATTAAAATCGTTCCAAATAAATCAGGTGATCCTCGTATCCGGAATAGAAGCGTGATGAAAAATAACCTGCGGATACTAAAATGATTTATCATGATAACCAATATTTCGCCTTGCGGCTTTGTCAAAGTTGCAATAAGTAAAGCAGAGAGGCAAAAGGCAGGCCTATTTAAACAAACTTCGAGTACAGCTAAAGGAGAAGCAATAGTGGATGAACTTGTTACATGATAGTGTCTACTAGACCTTGACATCCGTTCAGGAGCGAGCCTGCATGTTGCTGAATGTAGGTAGTTTCTAATGTGAGTCTTTTGAGTATTATTCAATCCACGATGCAGCATCGTCCATGAAATAGGCTGCGAACAATTGGGATGAGCCTGTAGATGTTGAAAAACTGTATTTGTTATTCTGTGAGAGAGAGATGTTCTTTTATCCTTGACTTGATACAACGAGTTGACTCTCAAATGTAAATAGCACCGCATGTGTTGCATACGATTTTATTTCAGAAAATAAAGGACCAGCCATTAATTCATAAGATGATATAGTTGTAGATGATATATGATATGATATGCACTATATACTAGTGCATACACTGAAATAATTAATAATGGCAAGATCTGGCAGAAAGAAGCGCAATAGTTCCTGAACAGTCGAATCTCGCTGAAGGGGGGCGTCTTACCCCACTCAACCCTGCTTATTACGATGAGAAAGTTCTTAAAATTAAGCACTTTTCATAGACATCTAAATAGCCGGATATCACCTGCTTGTGAAACTCACACTGATCAACTTCATGTGATAGAAACTCTTAATATTTAGTTTTCAAGTGCAGATGACCCGCTCAAGCATATCCTCGATTTTATTGAGTCAGTGAATGAAAGCTTTCCAAAAGCTATACGCCGTGGAGATCATATATAGATCTCATAAAGGTCTTGACGAAAGTATGATCAAATCTTTTCACAGAAACTCAACAGGGAAGGTGGCAATTATGCGTAAGCCTAGACCAGTGGGAAACGAAATAAAGGACATGTCTGACGCTCGTACTGACATAGTTGTCCGAATCGAATTGAATGAAAGCAAAGAGAAATTGAGAGAAAAGAATAACGCCTTTTTTCACGTCTTTGAGTATGGTTACCACAGCAACTGACAAAAGAAATGCAAGGAGAGCAATCATTGCAGATTTCTGGTTCGCATCTGTGAAATCTGCCGTTGAGCTTGTGAAAGTTGGATTGCATGGAATCATGTTGATGAAAAAAGCTCATAAAAACTTTCCAAACCCAGTCAACCGATACACGTGTAATACACGTGTATTGGACCGTGTAATACACGTGTATCGGACACGTGTAATACACGTGTTTTGTGTTCAGATAATACACGTGTATTACACGTGTACAAATACACCAAAATTACACTCCTTTTACACGACTTAAAATTCAATGCCAGTTTATTTTGGCGTTTCATTCTTTTATTGTTTCGAACATACCCAACCTTTAAATTGCTTAGAAATTTGTTCTGAATTCATATCTGCATCATATTACCTCCTAGCTATTCCGAACAGTTAAGCGCTTCTTAACTTATATTTGCTCTGAGCATGCATAACACACATAAATCGCTTTAAATGGTCGGTCAAATGTGAAATCTATAGCCCATAACAGGAAATTTTACAAGACACCGAATCAGTAGAAGCACTGTTTTTTGGAGTAAAAGACTATCACATTAGAAACTGTAAATCACAGGAATTCACAAAT
The DNA here is from genome assembly GCA_907163375.1 of Prostheceraeus crozeri. Classification (NCBI taxonomy): domain Eukaryota; kingdom Metazoa; phylum Platyhelminthes; order Polycladida; family Euryleptidae; genus Prostheceraeus; species Prostheceraeus crozeri. Next base: position 342,434 of record CAJQUW010000290.1, read on the forward strand.
ATTCCATATCTAGCCAAAACCATCTTATCCACTTCAATGACGTCTGACAACTTCATAAATAGCTTTATTCCAAAGTTCATAAATCCAAATTTCCAATCAGGAGTTGAAAAAATGTTATGAAAATTCATCCAGGTGGCAAGCAATACTGGAAATAAATTGAAAATAAAGTTATAAATATATATCATTTACGTGATAGATTTTTATCATTAAAGATTGTGACAAAAGCTCTGCATGTAATCGGTAATTAATTTAATTCAATACAATAATTTACTAATTAATTAATTACTTTAATTCAATTTAAAGCAACGATAGGATTCATCAGATGCTCACTTTTTGAAATCTGATGCATCACTTACACAGCGAAACTGCAGAAATGTAGAATGACAATAAGAAATCAATCAAACCAATAATTTGCAATGCACAATAAGAATGAAAAAGCTTATCACTTGACTGATATAATCCGTCATCAGTGTTAGATATAATTCTCTAATTATGGATCCAAACTTCAGTTGCTCCTAGCGTTTCATTAATGCAATTATCCAAGTTACATCGTGTGAATCATTTCTACATTAATTTGATGTTTTGTAATCCATCTCTAGATCAATTCATATTTTAGAAATCTCACAATTAGATAAATTTTTACACGTCTATTCTAAACCATCTCCCATCTAAATCAGAGAGTGATACAATAGGACAGCTACGTGTGAATGAATTATCTGCAGCAAAAGTCAGGAATTAAATAATGATATCGAATTAAGGACAATTAAGGTATGTTTCGATTTTATGGACAGGTTGATTCTTAGTCAAAGGTCTTCTTCCTATGGTCTTCTTTATTGATCTGTTTCAGGAAAGGTTCGAAGTGAAATTTACTTAAATGACTTAGCGTTCTCAGCAGCAGCATCTGAAACCAATGTCTCTGTTAAAATTCTAGCCGGAAAATCAATGATAGCTTCTGCCAATTCGTGGAGATAGGTCTGCCTTCTAGCTATCAGCTGAGGCGACTGAGTCTCCAGTTGATATGAACATGTTAAAAAACGCATGATCTCCTAGGCAGGGGAAGCGGAGGCTAACTGAAAACCTCCGGCTTCATCGCATTCAGTTGCATATGTATATAAGTTGTTTGAACACTGAGCAGTGGGATTGGGTTCTGCAAAGAACTCAAAAAGAGTATCAAACGATTTTGAAAGCAAAGCAGCGATTTACGACATGAACTTGGTGTTTTTGAAATATAAAAGATTAAACAGATAGTTATAAAACAGAAATGAGAAGTAGCCATTTACTGCATTGGTGAAAATATTTCTTCACTTGATGTGACGTTGATAATCAGCTTCAGAAAATCAGTCAACGTATTAACTCCGTCCCTGGTGATTTTGAATTTACAAACCATCCTATCTACAAAATATAACTTGTAAACTTATAAAATATAAGCTTGTAATAGGAAAAATATTCTGATACATTTTGTGAATTGCAAACTCATTCAAATCAGTTGTAATATCAAATGATGAATCTTGTGTACACTACAAAAAGCATTCAATCCTAAAAGATCACATTCATTTATATATAATATGTATATATTATGTACGCTCCTTGAAAGTCATTTAGTCTACTTCATACTAGATTAACGATTGTTATAGTATAGTAAGGTTATCGCTTCCATGGGAATTGACGATGATGAATCACTTGATGAGTTGTATTTGAAAGGAACAGAATATGAATTGTTCAGAGACATTTTAACTTCTTTTGAGAACCAGTGAAGAAGTCTCCTTTTTATTATATACTATTCAACTGATTCATAATGTGATTTGTTATACATGTATATTTACAGTGTTCTCCATAAAGCATGTTTAAGCTGCAGCTTTGGAAGCTGTTATGTTTAAGGGTATTTCAAACGTAGCTGTGTGACATACAATATGTATGCATTTAAGTTTTCTGTTAAATATTGTCAATAATGTGATCGACAATGCAATTATGATTTTGTGGTCATATATAATGTTATTTCGAATGATTAGAGGAATTTCTATTCAATGACCTGATTTTAACCGGTTTTAGTCATCAATTACACCTCATATAGCCACAGTATCATTCCGGTATTAACCTGCTTTTAACCTTATTTGAACCGATTAACCCAATTAGACCTCATTTAGGCCTAGCTTTTAACCTGCTTTTGACCCAAAGAGATTTTTTTGACCAAGATTAACCTCGTTTCAACACCATTTCGACCGTTTCAACCTCTGCTGGACCAGATAAACCTTCAATAGACCTGTAATTGGCCTCTTAAGAACCTCTGCTTGACCTTTTCGACCATATTGACACGATATTGACACACAATTGTTGCGCCTTTTGGTCGAACAGAGGCGTAACGAAAACAGGTCAAAAACCGGTTGATTTTGCCGCCTGGGATAAGTTCTGACTTTGCCATGTTAATCGTGAGACATATGACATGGTGTTAATGCGATTAACAGCTTTCCAGAAAGATACACATGCAAGTGAAACTCGATTGTTACTGCAGAAAATATCAAAGAATTTATATTTTAAAGCGCATATGTCTGGAGAAAAAAATACTCTACATCATGCATGCATATTCTAAGAAACAAAATGTAAAGCTCACCGGACTTCATCACAGATAAAACAATATGATAGCAATTCGTCACAAAATGTGATCAAGTTCCATTTTCCAAATGTTTCAATTGATCATCAAATTGACTTCATCCTGACGTCAATAATTCCACTAGATCAATTTTCATTGAGCCAGACATATCGCAATGAAGCGGAGCTGTTCAAATTTGAATTCACAACATTATGCTATGTTACTGCATGTGTAGCTAAGTTTCCAAACCAATATAGATCATAGACTTCCATGCATGACCAAAGAAATCGACAGCAGCTAATTAGGAAGATGACAAAGAAATCGAACAGAACCATATCCAAAATTCAATAACACATGCTAACCATAGAAGTCAATGCATGCTTTTGAAACAAATTTTCTATCCATTGGAAAACAGGATCGTGCAGCTCAGATGATTGACAATGTCTCAGATAATGCGAATAAACATGAGTGAATGTGAATACAAAGCACCTTACTTTCAATTTTAAGACATGAAAACTCGATTGTAGCATTGCAGAGGATTTTTTAAGTGAATTTTTACAGCCTAAATCTTCACAGCGATTATGCCGAAATGATGAGTTAATCGGACTCTAGCATTTGAACAAAATACAAATATAATTTAATTTTCTGGATTATCTCATGGCCTACCAAATATTTTTGCATGCTTTTAAAGAACGTTAATTAACACATCAACGAAGCTTTGTTGGGATCAGTTGATGAAAAAAGTGAATAAATTTAATTACTTCCAAGAAGGAATTTCGCCAAAAATGAATGGCACATGGTCATTTATTTTTATATGTATTCTGTGAATTTAGAGAATCAATAGTCAAAATCGTTGTGATAGTGCAATTTTGGTATTATTTTCATGTGGTAGCAATCGTTTATATGGATGTCTTGTTGTTGCCACTTAGTGTATATAGCTGCAGTAGAATATAACTGACTATGACTTGAGATTCATGCACCCTGGCATTAGTGCAACATTGAAATTATAAAATTAAGCTTTGCAACAAGTCATAAATAATAACACGTGTATTACACGTGTAAAAGTGGTGTATTTCTACACGTGTATTCATATGCAAAGATTACACGTGTATTACACGTGTAAAAGTGGTGTATTTTCATTTACACCAAAAATACACGTGTATTACACGTGTACGGGTTGACTGGGAAACAACTTCTAAATGAGTTCAAATCGGTAGAGGAGAATGGGTGGGATAAACCGAAAATAGACAGCATGTTCCTCTTTAAATATCAAGTTTTCAAGTTCTGCAAATCAAGCAGTTTGTTGCGACATGTTCAACAACAATAGCTGGCAACCCAAGAAAACTAGACATCACGGTGAAGTTTAAAGGACTCAAATTGCTGAAGAATATCTGAAGTAGGCTTACGCATTATCAATCGGTACCTTTAATCACTATCGAACAGCAACTAAAGGTCCAGACGATGTTGTAAGGACTCACTCGCCTCATGTCCGACAAGCTTACGGAATTCTTGGATTTGTTTTCATTAATGCTTATCTCGCTTGTCGATCGCTCAAACCCAATCAATCAAATTTGCAACACGGACAATTCAAAATAGCATCAACAAGCGGTCTGATCAGTTATGCAGAAGAACTAAAAGCCAAAGCGAAACCGAGGCGATCTGCTAATGTCTCAAAATCGATTTGATTTTGACTTCTTGTACTTCATGACGACATTTTATGAGTGTTTTTCAAGAAGAGGTCCACAAATAAAAGGGTTTGAGTGTGGGTAAGCTCTTTGAACATATGTCACATTATTTAAGTACCCCGGTAATAAATATGTACCGATGAACAGTGCCAGAACTTAAAATGATGTGTTTACGGCTGATACTTAGATATTTCGTAATTTTGACACTTTTCTGTTTCAACCTCATAACATATTTATCTCTAAAAAACAGTAGAGAAATAATTAGAACCTCATATTTCACACAAAACAATCTTATATCATTGTGAGGTGGTACTGTTAAAATCAATCAACTACCATCAATACTCAACAAGAAATACAGGAAATTCTGGAAAGGTGTAAAGGTGCTTAAAATTAAGCACAAATGCTAAATATTAAGCACTCGGTTAAATTATCATTAAAGTTTATGGAAGTCGGAGGAACATGGGAATATACAGTCCGTTTCATAAAAAGTGGATCATCCTAAAATTTGACTAAATAAAACATAAGTGTGATACAGAAAGCATTTTTCATGTTATTTCACGTTCCTAATATATTTAAATGTCCTTATATAATCTGATAAGCTATGATACAGTAACGGTTCTTAAGAAGCTAATATTTTGTGGTCCTACCCTTATTGTCAATGACACTACCAATTCGTCTAGGCATTGATTCGATGATATCGTTGATTTTTGACTGATCTAACTTTCTCCACTCTCTTTTTAACAGTGACGTAAGTTGTGATACGCCATCTGTAGGTAGCAGTGAACGACGAACGTTACGTTTTAGAATACTCCATGCATTTTCTATGGGATTCAGATCAGGAGAACGAGCTGGCCAAGATAATGTCCTAAGCCCTAATTGAGACTTGCATAAGTTGACTCTACTACTCCTGTAACACGTAGCATTATCATCCATAAATAACCAAGTCGATGGATCACCAAGTTGATCTGTCATTTGGCCAATGTTCATTCGTAAAACATTCACATAGCGTTCAGAATTCATGGTTCCTTGCTGTATGTGAAGTTCAGAGCGGCCATTGGTCCAAATGCCAGCCCAAATCAGTATAGTCGCACCACCTTGTACCCGGGGACGATGTAAATGTCTCGGAATTTCCTGATAAGATTGTATCCATAATCTCAGTCGACCATCACTATACTTCAGACGGACTGATGCCTCATCAGACCAAACAACCCGATCCCATTGATTTCGCCAACGACAATGACTCATTGCCCATTTGAGACCTCTTTTTGTATGCTGATCTGATAATTCGATCTGAGAGGGCCTCTTACAGCTCTTGAAATTCGACTCAATAAGTCTTCTACGAATAGTGGACTTAGAAATAGACGAGTCTAGTGCAACCATCTCAGTTAACGAGAGATGTGGATCAACTTTAACAAATCTCAAAATTAGGCGGTAAATATATATCTAGGAGTCCATGGGACATACACGGAATGTATCAGGCAATAACCATGGATTTCTAGATGCTATGGAAATTCATGCAGAAGTCCATAGAAATATCCAAATCCATTCATTTCCATTCGAGTCATTTACCGCATGAAGACGGTGTGAATTTCCATCGATTCTGTTTATAGTCTACCACTATACATGTAGGCCTACATCAATGGTGCCAAGTTGTTGTTTTCTAACTTGCTACTCAGATCCCAGTGACGGGCATGGAAAGCAAGAAAATTTTGAATCTCGACATTTTTGAAATATAGCATGACATATCATACTGAAGATAGCATGACTCAAGCTTGATAAAATGCATATGGTTCAATAGTCCGGGAGGTAGCGTGAAGTCGTGCAGGAAACGAGGTAGTACATAAAACTTTCACATAGCATAGTACACCTCTAACCTACTACAAAACTTCGCGTCTGCCGGATCAGATCATTTGCTTTTCAGAAATGGAGATGATAACACAATCCTATGTATTTCCAGTGGTAAAATTGTGACATCTGAGGTGTTGACTCCATTTTTTCAAGTTTTTGCTCATAAAAGTTACACAAATTGGTATTTTGTTGAATTGGTTATTATAGAAATCATCTAATGATCTTTCAAATGAGCTATCATTCAGTGACAGAGGATGAAGTAAAGTGTACAAACAGACACTTTTCGTTAAAGTATATCAACAATTTTCCTGAAATTTCTATGTTAAAATTTGCAGTTACACCAACGAAAAGTGTCTGTTTGTACACTTTACTTCATCCTCTGTCACTGAATGATAGCTCATTTGAAAGATCATGATCTGTAGATGATTTTTATAATAACCAATTCAACAAAATACCAATTTGTGTAACTTTTATGAGCAAAAACTTGAAAAAATGGAGTCAACACCTTAAATGTCACAATTTTACCACTGGAAATACATAGGCCTAGAATTGTGTTATCCTCTCCATTTCTGAAAAGCAAATGATCTGATCCGGCAGACGCGAAGTTTTGTAGTAGGTTAGAGGTGTACTATGCTATGTGAAAGTTTTATGTACTACCTCGTTCCCTGCACGACTTCACGCTAGCTCCCGGACTACAATGGTCCGTCTAGCTCTGATGGCATTCAAAGTTTGTCAGCTAAAAATGTGCATTTATTTATGACTTCTTCTAAGAATGAATAAACTTATAGCACCATCAAGAATCAAAGATGTCCTTCGGGGTTTCTCAATAAAAGAAAATTCTGCGTCTTTTAATCAATTCACACGACCGAAGTCGTGGAATCTTGCTGTTGCATGTTATGGAGCATAACATACCACCAAGCGGGGTATCAACATCAATGGACAGTGGCAGATTACAATAAGCGCTCAATTAAGATGGAATTCGTCGATGGACCCTATTATAGGAATCAAACAGGCCTCCCATCCAAGCTTCTATTTCGCAAAATTAAGAAGCAATTCTTTTATGTGCTTATATCGACACACTAACAGACCTTTTCCGTTGAACCCCAGCTCTTCAAACTATTTATACGTATGTGATATTTAGTCATCTGGGAATTCATGAAAATTTCCGTGCGATACTTTTTCATATAATACACTGAGATCATTGGAAGTCCAGAGATACACCATGCGCTATTGCTAGAGAGCATGCTTATCAACCTCCTGGGGGAAGTGTTCTGTGTAAATCTCTAATCTGATAGTTTGCATCATGCAATATCAGCTACTTTGCCGTTAAGTGTCGGTTGGTAAAATCGCTATAGCTAGCTTTTTAGGTATCAGGGACATCTATGATGTAAGATATCTAAGGAACGTTCAACTCTGGGAGCATGCAGCCGACTATCGGCGAGAATTTTGTTACTGAAGCATGTGGATGATTTGATTTGATCACATCACATCACTTACATGCAGTGCAGGCATGTTATGTAACAGGCAGTGACCTGTCGAATAAGCAATCTTAATTCAGGAAGATGTTAGAATGGAAGAATATGCATCAGAAAACAACAAAGAGTATAATTTGCACAGATTGCGGAAAAATTGAGAAAAGTATCGGTGGACTGAAAAAACAATGAAATTACTGTGAGAAAAGAAAACCAAGTACTGAAATAGATGCAGACATCCCTGATATAATATATCTAAAGGACGTTCAACTCTGGGAGCATGCAGCCGACTGTAGGCGAGGAAAATCATCACATAGATACTGAACATTGATTCATGAATACAGAATTTCAGAATTTCAAATGTACACTTTATCTCTAGTCAAAGACTGTTGGTCATGGAAGATGAGTAGAAAATGCAGTGTAAAAGGTTGCAAAACAAACTATTCTACTGAATGCAAAGGTACAGTTCATGGATTTCAGATCAAAGGTGAAGGAGCAATAAAGTCATCGTTATCGAAAATACCGAATAACATAAAGAAAGAAGATACAACTTGCAAATAATTGTAGTCAGCTCCGGCTGGTCCTGAAGAGTCTGATAACTTTCTCTATCTGTGAAGCAGTTATGTCAACTGATGGTAGAGAGGAAGCGTCCAAGAATCAATCAGTTGAAGGAATTGTGCTCGACGGATGTTTTTCTCGTTGAATATCCATAAGTCTTTGTCTTGCTCTTAAATCTGATTTCATGCTGAGGATCGAAAACGTCTCCTTGATCTGTTTTGGTTCTCCATTACACAGTGCTTCTTATATTGCCCTCCATCATCAGTTTAGTACCCGCATTGTGCTTGATGTCATCTACAGCATTTGTTTTTTCTTGGATATTTTCTTGATAATGAAATGGCACCGTTCAGCTTCTTGAAGAAGAGATTTTGACTCATTATTCTGCCATATCTGCAGCCTTCTTTCGATTAAGCGTCGAATATCATTGCCTTTCTTCATATTGGGATATCTTCGTAATATAACAAATTCAATTCACTCGTGCATTACGTGGCCATTGGTTTGCTAGCTTGTGTATTTACTCTTGCAGATATGAAGTGAAGCGTCTACCCATGTTGTCACCTGGAAGACGATAGACCAGTCCAGATAGATCAGCAGTTCTTCTACATTGGGTATAGAGTAAATTTGGACTTGATCCATTCATTACCTTCATCAGACGCTCATTCTTTTCAGGTTTAATGATTTAACCTGACGATGAACAGTAGATTTAAATCCTGAAATTAATCTTTCATTGAGGCTTTCTCAGAGTTGTTTCACGGATTTTCATTGATGATAAAAGTAGGAACACGTCTTTCCCAAATCTTTCTTCTATTTTTCTTCAACCGGTTTCAATTGACGGTCAGATAAGTGTCGTCAATCTTCGTCAGGAAGTTGTATAAGAAGAAATACTACAATAAGATCTGATGGACAATTTTCAAAATTATTTTGTAACATAGCATGCATAGTGTCAAGAGGATATAGATGCACACAAAAGAGAGGTTAACACTTTACATAGTGGGATGTCATAGCATTTCTCAAAGACATTATTGGTCATAGCACACCATAGGAGCTCTAGGCTCAAAAATAGGAGACCTCTGAAAAGCATGTTGCATGTTCGACCCATGTGGCCAATCCGTCATTAGTTGGCTGATGAATTTTAGTTCTTCAATTTTTCGTCCTTTATCTCCTCCGTTTAATTGTTTAAGAATTGACACTTTCATTTCAGAGTCATTATGGTTGTGTTGCACACAATGGAAAGATACAACCTTTGTTTCATCTTTATGATTAACATCGTGTCGATGTCCATTTAATCTTTCCTTCCCTTAGAGTTCTACCTGACTCGCCAATATACAAAAAATTGCAATTATGGAATTGGATAGAATAAATTATGTTTTTTTGTTGCATGTTGTGTTTGTTGCATTAATTTTGTATGACAATCCTGATACTGGAGATTTGATGGAGTCTTCAGTTGATAGAATGTTGCAGGTTTTGCATCGTTTCGTGCCACACACAGCAGCAATCCCACATGGATTAAATTTTTGTGGTGGATTATCTGAAAGTATTGACGAAACTAGATATATATTGGCGAGTCAGGTAGAACTCTAAGGGAAGGAAAGATTAAATGGACATCGATACGATGTTAATCATAAAGATGAAACAAAGGTTGTATCTTTCCATTGTGTGCAACACAACCATAATGACTCTGAAATGAAAGTGTCAATTCTTAAACAATTAAACGGAGGAGATAAAGGACGAAAAATTGAAGAACTAAAATTCATCAGCCAACTAATGACGGATTGGCCACATGGGTCGAACATGCAACATGCTTTTCAGAGGTCTCCTATTTTTGAGCCTAGAGCTCCTATGGTGTGCTATGACCAATAATGTCTTTGAGAAATGCTATGACATCCCACTACCCGGGACGAGCAAACCGAATAATTTTGTTAGAAACTTGCTAACTGTTTGGTAATTTTGTGAAAAATAGAAATTTTGATAAATTCCTACTATGTTTGCTAATTTTGTTAGAGGCCTACCAGTTTCTAAGCAAAATAATAAAATTATAAAAAACTTTTTAATTTTGTTAAATATTTATGAAATATTAGTCAAATTATCCTAAATGTCAGAACAAAGCATTAATTAAATACATGCTTTCAGATAAGATCTGATATGCCATCCAAAACGCAGCGTGTTGTCAGGAGCATTAAACTTTTGATTGACAAGAATCGATGAGAAATTGTCTCAAAATGCATTGATTCACTAATATCTCTCATTGAAGACCTGTGATTCGATGCTTGATCAAATGAGCTTGAAAATAAGTTTCAGCACGAATGTAGCAATCAGATCTTGTGTTCGAAATTGTATGTTTTACTTCCATATTGCTTGTATGAATCTTGTGTATTATCTTCGTGAAACTACTCGATACGTCATGATATGAGCCTTAAATCGAAGAAACAGTTTAAGTCGTGTGAAATTTCACCGACTCTGAGATCCTATCGAACTGTAGTAATCGCTTCGAACTTGCTCTAATCGTTCTCAGGAAACGATAGGAATTCCCGTGACGAGAATCCTATATTGGGTGCTATATTTAGAAGTCTGTGTAAGGCGCTCAGAGAGTTGCTATCATTTCACGAGTGTGTCACGAGCATGTTGCACGAGTAATCAGTTTTCATGATTATTTCTAAAGCATTACTTTATTCTAATGCATCCCAACCTCTGCAATTATCTAATTTATATTTCTGACCTATTCTGAGAAGGGATTATCATGTCTTCAAGATGGCGAGCCTCCCGACTTCGAACATTGCAAAGCATTTCTTCGCCGCGCTCTACGTCTATCACTCAGTTCACGGATTCCTCATGTAGTGTGTGGGTGTGATTCCGCTCGTCGAAGTGAAGACTGACGGCGCAGTTTTCTCTATTCATTGAAGATACTGTAATATGCATGTTGTCATCCTTTGTTTAAGATCATTAGCGTCGAGTGTCCAGATGGAGTGTATATGGTGCGTCACTATTATTCAGACATGTGAGTAGCAAATAAATTCTATTTGTAAATCAGGTGTAAAAACAGATGACTTGAAAAACATTCTAAGCCAACCATTCAAATTATAATGTCCTTCAATTACCAAATAAAATGTACATTCAGTTAAAGAATTAATCGTGTGATTCATCATGATCGTTGATAGGAGATGAAGACTTCGATCCTTGATGATGAGGCATATTTCCCAAAAATAGGGGTGGTAAATTTCCTCCATTTAAAAAAATTGCAAGCGTTCTCCGGATTCTCGAAAAGAATCCGCAGCGTATGCGGCTGCCTTCCAGTGGGTGTTTCATTCGGGAGCTGGTCGGTACGATGATGATAGTGTGGTCCCTCATCAAATCGTATCAAATCATAAGAAAGTTAACTTCCTCTGAAATTCATCAGCATCGAGTATAGAGAGAGAATCCATATTCTATGGACAATCCTCACCATGACAGCGCGCACCGCTTAGCAATGTGCACAGCAGTCGTCTCATGCGTCGTTGAATCTACTGAAAATCTATTCTTGAGAGAGAAAGGATACTAAAAAGTAGTCCACCAATGTGGCATTGAAACTGTCCAAGATACACGACTGAAATGAAGTGGTCGTGCTAAACATCAGGATCACAGGGCTTCTTTGGGACCACACTATTATCACTGTACCAGCTGGTCGTATGGAAAAAGATTGAATCTTCTTTTAATTTGCTGATTGATACTGTCGATAATGCAGCTTGCGTGCACATCTAAACCGTCGTTTGCCAGGCCTACATGCAGGGTTGGCATATTTTTTTTTAAATACGAATTTTTGTGGTTTTTTAAATAGGTCAAATGCTTCACTGTATAATTTGGATTTGTGCAAGACATTTGAGGGTACGTTATTGTTACTGATTTCAGTTAATGGGGAAATTATTTGACATCAAATATCAAATCGGATTTTCTGCTTAACCGGCGTATGTTGTCCACCGTGGGAAAATGTGTTATGGATTAATTCGTGCTGTTGTAAATTATTGGGATGATAAAAGATACTAAGATAGTTAAAAATATCACCTGATTGATTCTTACAATAGAAGCTCGATCAAAACCTGTGTCATCTTACTATTTTTCAATTATGCTACATTCTGTATGGCCTATTCCTTCTCTTATGTGCGTCAAATACATTCAATACTTTTTGCATCAAAAACTCTATTGTGCATTTCAGACCGCAATATCATTGTCTATTAAAGAGATATAAATGGGAACTGATTGAAACTGACCAAACCAGCACAATTGATGGTAGAGGAACAATTACGACAGTTCTGTAGGCTGACATCTGCTGATGAGGTGAGTCTTTAAATTATGTGATTCTTTGCCACTGCCTCCGAATGTTTTGGTTTTAGCAGCAGTGAGTTTTTCTGCTGTTAATCCTTGGAGCGATTCGTAGCAGGATGACTTCGATCAACAGTTATAATGTATAAATATGTAGGGCTATTCTTGTCACTGCCTCCGAATGTTTTGGCTTTAGCAGCATTGAGTTTTTCTGCTGTTAATCCTTGGAGCATTTCGTAGCAGGATGACTTCGATCAACAGTTATAATGTATAAATATGTAGGGCTATTCTTGTCACTGCCTCCGAATGTTTTGGCTTTAGCAGCATTGAGTTTTTCTGCTGTTAATCCTTGGAGCATTTCGCAGCAGGATGACTTCGATCAACAATATATTCAATTAATATCAACGGTAAATTTCATCAATGTTTTGCTACGGCGTAGGTTAACTGTAATTTTATCAATAGAATGTGAGCGGTCTGCGAACCCACTTTATGCGTCAAGATCAAACCCACAAGTTTTATGATAAGTAAATTATACATGTTATAATTATAATGCAATATATTTGCACATCGTTAAACTTAGTTTCATCTTGACTCATTAAGTGGATTCGCAGGATGCTCACATTTTATTGATAAAACTACAGTTCATCTACGATAAATGTTGTGGCAAAATATTGGAGCATGTCTAGAAAACATTCTAAAAATGTTTTAAGATAACATTTTCATAATATTCTCATGTATTGTCATTTGAACATATAACATTTTTTGGAATGTTTTTATAGCAAATTCACGACATTTTCTGAACAGTTTTAGAATGTTTTTGTTGGGAATTCACGTAAGAGTTGTGTAAGATAATATCAGAGAGAAATTTGAGACATTTTATTAGAATTTTACCAAATAATTTGCTATTTGCTAAAAATTGGCAAATCATCAGCTATGTTAGATAAATATTTGATAAAATTTTAGTAGAAGTTTAGTAAAATGTTGTCAAGTATTTGCCAAATATTTAACAAAAGCATCTGGTGTGTTCGTCCCGGGTATGTAAAGTGTTAACCTCTCTTTTGTGTGCATCTATATCCTCTTGACACTATGCATGCTATGTTACAAAATAATTTTGAAAATTGTCCATCAGATCTTATTGTAGTATTTCTTCTTATACAACTTCCTGACGAAGATTGACGGCACTTATCTGACCGTCAATTGAAACCGGTTGAAGAAAAATAGAAGAAAGATTTGGGAAAGACGTGTTCCTACTTTTATCATTAACATATTGAATCGCTAGTCGATCCGTCTTTTCGAGCTGTTTTCCTGAAATTGAATAACGGATTTTCATTGCGTGATAGTATTAGCGCTTCGTCAGAACTATTTACGTTGAAGTCGCTTTTTGAATCTTCATATAGGTTTGCAGTACTTGGTTTTCTTTTCTTACTGGAATTTTGGTGTTTTCTCAGTCCACTGATACTTTTCTCAATTTTTCCACAATCTGTGCAAATTATACTCTTTTTTGTTTTCTGATGCATATTCTTCCATTCTAACATCTTCCTGAATTAAGATTGCTTATTCGACAGGTCACTGCCTGTTATATAACATGCCTGCACTGCATGTAAGTGATGTGATCAAATCAAATCATCCACATGCTTCAGTAACAAAATTCTCGCCGATAGTCGGCTGCATGCTCCCAGAGTTGCACGTTCCTTAGATATCTTATATCATAGATGTCCCTGTAGGTATATTCTGCTTTTTTAAAATAGCTATGATAGATATATCACGCCACAGCTAGTCAATAAAAAGCAGTATAAACATTGAAGCTAGCTATAATCATATAGCATCAACTGTGAAAATAACTGAACTATCATTACAAATAGGTATTTCAGTTATTTTCGTTGTTTCAATTATTCTCATTTTCATAGTAAAACTGTGAAATTGAAGAAATTCATTCTTTTGTGTCATATGAAAGAATAGCTAACAACTATGGTACAATTGGAGGTAACCACTGATTATCATCACGTTGAAGGGACAAGGAAGTGAATACGCAGAAATCCTTTTCATGTAAGATCAACATCGCAAAAAATACGGAGCTAGTTTCATATTGGTTCTATTTAACATTTAGGTATAGATGTAGAAAATTTTTTCCAAGCATTTTTCAACTCAGTGACCGGCACTGAACAAATACCTATGAAAAGAACAATTTTCAAAAGGGCTATTATACACAACACAGGCACAAATAAACTGGTTTTCAATGGTGAATTAACCACTTTTAGAAAAAACTCCAATACATTCACGCCGCCGATACTCTCCACTCTACTTCCAGAAGCTTCTGTCGATCAAGATAACATTTTCAATTCTCAATTGAGATGTAAAGATTTTATCCTGTATTCCAAATACCATGAATTTAGTTGTTCCATTGGTAGCTGCGTTATTCCGTCGAATCCACGACACCTTTGCAGATATGTTGGAAACAATTGAGCACTCAAAAGTGAAATTCTCTTCACGATTGGTCTCGAAGTACGTACACTGTTCAAAAAAGTCCTCGTACAAATTTTTTTACTCTTTTTCATAGGTTCTCGCCATAGTTTGACGTTTCTCTTTGGTACAATTGTAGCATATGCCTGAAACTTTCTCTCAGTCACTCGAATTTTCAAAAGTGTCTGCTTCCCTGCCTGGTGGGTCCTATTTGATGAAAACGGGCACTCTTTTTCTGACCTCGCGCCTGACTAGATATCTTACAGCATCAAAAATTAAAAATATCGCTGCCATAGATAACGATCTGCTTTATCTGATGGTGCAGAAACGGTAAAGAAAGATGAAGGAATGAGGTCAGCAGAGTTATTAGAAAATCAGTTACTTTTTGGGATTTTCAAGTTTGTAAACTTCAAAATCGCAAATTTGCAAATTTGGCATTTTTAAGGCTATGTATCAGCTTTGCAGATTTAAAACCATCGATCGATATCATTGTATTTGCATGTAAACATGGAAGCTACTGACAATGCACTATGACACTGTAGTCTACCATTGATATCAATAGATATACCATGGATTCCTATATAGTATTGTATATCGGGGTGAGACACAACCGATATCTACATCCATTAGTCGTCCGATTTTTGAATTTATGCAAAAGCTTTTTTGAGGATATAATAGTCACTTACGCAACTAGTGCATGTTTCTTTATATCATTCCACGAACTTTACTTATGGTTGTGATGATAGATTGTGTATTACGCTATTGACTGAAGTTGTAGAATTTTCGGGGCCATCCGTTTCATTCGTTTTTAACAAACAACTTAATATAAATCGACCGTTTATTTCAAGAAAAATACATGAGAATTTGCTTGACGACTTACGCACCTTTCGAATACAGACTTGGGCGGATAGCCTATACATCTAGACTTCCATTGATCGTTTATTTAATTTCATTGTTGTTAATTGCATTCACGACATGGCTTAAGATGCTTTGGTGGACAATCGATCCCCGCTACTTGCCTTAATGTCGGCGGTCACAATTGTGACGTGTTATTTATTCATTGATTATTATTGCCTTGACAACTGATATGTGGTGGTGAGGGTTTGATCCTGCCAATTGACAGAGTCGCGTAAGTGGCTCGTAGCTCAGTTGGTTAGAGCACAGGTCCAGTTAACCTTGGTCGTAGGTTCGAATCCTACCAGCCGCACATCTTTTGCATGGCAATTTCATCTATCGTTTATTTAATTTCATTGTTGTTAATTCTGATATTTAAAAAATGAATCCCCTTTTGATAGTTTATAAATAAAAAGAGTCACGAAATTCATAATGATCTATTCTGATATGTAATTTTTCATACAACAATTGAAGAACCATTTCAATACTGAAAATTGAAATGGTTGTCCAATTTCACATCATCGCAATAAAAATTCTTGCCAACAAATGCAAAGATGTTTTTCGAAATCTTGTATTAGTTCTTGTGGATAGAATTTTTTTCTATCGAATAATTTTTTCGGGCTTTCTTTGTGCGGATTTTCAATAAGTTACATGCTTTTATGGTCATATCCATCAGACAATTTGTTGGTACAATCAAGCCACCGCGAGAAAATACAGCAAATATAAATCCTGTTCATCTTAGTAAGTTGAAAAACTGTCGGACGAGGTCTCTTCTCCCTTGATTTGAATCAAATAGCACGAAGGACTGCAGTTTTTAATTATGACTTTTCTGACTATAAATCCATCTAAGCTTTACATATAATGCCTTTCTTCTTAAGTCCGAGTTTGTGGGTTCAGGCATGGATGAACAAATCTCAAGAAAATCCAAATTAACAGAGTCTGAGCGATTAGCAGCAGCGTTCAAAGCTTTGGGACACAATTCAGAATGCTTAGAAAGGAAATCATTTTGTTCTTTCTGCATCAGTTATATCCTTTAAAGATATCACATTTTTTCACATGAAGACTATCGATACCAACTGAAACGGGACTCGAGTGAATTTGTCCGAAGAGGACATACTTAAAACCACAAAAAGATATGAAGCTAAAACCCAAAGGGTTTTGGTGGACTGGATCATGTCGTAAAATGATTCTCTCTACACAGGCTAAGAGATTTTGAGACCACCCAAGGATCTAGCATGACAGCAAGGAAACGTTCCAGATAATCAAGTCTACAATTCTGAATTAATTTTATAGGATCGTAATGCTCACTTCGTCTATGAAGTCCTATCGTTGGAGTCTTTACATTAATCACGTCAATAAAACAACGAAAAATTTGGATCGCTATCAAAATGTCAATAAAGTTGTATTAGTCCGGGAGGTAGCGTGAAGTTGTGCAGGGAACGAGGTAGTACATAAAACTTTCACATAGCATAGTACACCTCTAGCCTACTACAAAACTTCGCGTCTGCCGGATCAGATCATTTGCTTTTCAGAAATAGAGAGGATAACAAAATCCTATGTATTTCCAGTGGTAAAATTGTGACATCTGAGGTGTTGACTCCATTTTTTCGAGTTTTTGCTCATAAAAAATGTACAAGTTGGTATTTTGTTGAATTGGTTATTATAGAAATCATCTACAGATCATGGTCCTTCAAATGAGTTATCATTCAGTGACAGAGGATGAAGTAAAGTGTACAAACAGATACTTTTCGTTAAAGTATATCAACAATTTTCCTGAAATTTCTATGTTAAAATTTGCAGTTACACCAATGCAGTTAGTCCAGTGCTTGAATAGCAATTCGCGTAAGAAAGAATGAGATAAAAGAGCTGAAAATTCCATTTGAAGCCAAAGTTTTGTTGTTCAACATTTTAACTGTCTTGACTTTTCGATATACTAGAACTCCATGGTATCAGACAACTTTCCTAGAGGTTGCTATAATTGAATAAACTGGTGGCAAAAGGAATAACAAATTCACCGGATTTTAATAAGTTGTTGTGCGAGTACATGCTCTTGATATTATGAGTTTCCGAAATCCCTCGTCAAATTCTCGAATATTTTGCAGTCAACATTTTCCTAAATCTTTCAGTGTCTTTTGGAAAACAATTAAATGAAATAGTATGATCTTGCTTTGGGTTCTACAATTTGTGTTACAGCCATCGACAGCACATTTTAAAGTCATTTTGAGAAAGTATGATCGCCATACTTAACAATCAACTGTCTTCAAAACAGAACTACTAATGTATCCAGATATCGGTAGTGTCTCATCCCGATAAACAATACTATATAGAAATCCATGGATATACTAGCAATGTCACTATAAAGAAATCTATGGCTATTCTGACCGGCATTAGATCTTAAATTGTCTTATCGATTGGCTCAAGAAATGAAACATGAAATTAGTGAATCATAAAATCATACCGATGAAAATTGAATTCAAAACTTGAAATTTCATCAACTAAAAGCACAATAAAATCTCAACCTTTCCTTGAAGACTTGCAGGAACTTGCATTATATTACAGTTCATTAATTTCCTTAATCAGCTGAAATTCCGCTTAATTAAGATACTTGGTTTAGCAAATATTCATTCCTTTAGATGTCCAACTTGTTTCATTTTACTTCGAAAGTGGTTTCATCTCGGTAGTATATAAACATGAAAACATTTACCTTTCTAAAAACTGCTCAAATAATTTTTTGGACCCCAGGAACGTAATCTCCGTAAAAACTAAATCTATTCATGCAAAAAATTTTACTGTATACAGAATAGGCCTACTTTTTTGAGTCGACACTACACACATTTTATACAGGCCTACTTATAGTCCGGGAGCTAGCGTGAAGTTGTGCAGGGAACGAGGTAGTACACAAAACTTTCACATAGCATAGTACACCTCTAACCTACAGCAAAACTTCGCGTCTGCCGGATCAGATCATTTGCTTTTCAGAAATAGAGAGGATAACACAATCCTATGTATTTCCAGTGGTAAAATTGTGACATTTAAGGTGTTGACTCCATTTTTCGAGTTTTTGCTCATAAAAAATGTACAAGTTGGTATTTTGTTGAACTGGTTATCACAGAAATCATCTACAGATCATGATCTTTCAAATGAGTTATCATTCAGTGACAGATGATGAAGTAAAGTGTACAAACAGACACTTTTCGTTGGTGTAACTGCAAATTTTAACATAGAAATTTCAGGAAAATTGTTGATATACTTTAGCGAAAAGTGTCTGTTTGTACACTTTACTTCATCATCTGTCACTGAATGATAACTCATTTGAAAGATCATGATCTGTAGATGATTTCTGTGATAACCAGTTCAACAAAATACCAATTTGTGTAACTTTTATGAGCAAAAACTCGAAAAAATGGAGTCAACACCTTAAATGTCACAATTTTACCACTGGAAATACATAGGATTGTGTTATCCTCTCTATTTCTGAAAAGCAAATGATCTGATCCGGCAGACGCGAAGTTTTGCAGTAGGTTAGAGGTGTACTATGCTATGTGAAAGTTTTATGTACTACCTCGTTCCCTGCACGACTTCACGCTAGCTCCAGGACTATTACTCTAATGGTGACCTCACACTGTGGCAGATTGCACCCGAAACATGAATCGATGCACCTTATGAAAATTGAATGATGCCATCTATCATAGCGACAGTTCGGCGTCCTCCAGACACGCACACGGCCGTCAGTAGGTTTCAGCAAGAATTCTGAATCATCAGTTAAAGCGATTCTTGACCATTGCGGCTCTCGAAAATGAATTCGATTCATTGACCAACTCAGTCGGCTTAACGCGGTGACAAGGAGAGAGACAGAGGTGGGCAGATCTTGGGTCGGTAGGAGCAAATGCCAGCGGAATACAATCGATTGCGAAGTGTCTGAGACGTCACTGCTTCATTCCAATCTAAATGGAGCTGTCTTGATGCAAAAAAATCGATTTGACTTTAGAAAGACGTAGAAGATGGCGATCACTCCTCTAAGACGTCTTTCGTGGGCGTTCAGACATTTTATAAAATCGCATGTGTCCACCCTGTTAATTTGATCCAGGAGTTCATAGTGGATCGAGGAACATAAAGTCTTTCGGCATCTGTAGCCTGCTTCATGCAGGCTTCCCACATATCGAATTCAATCCTCCCCTGACATATTAGACATTAACAGTTAATCGAAGAGACAATTTCAGATCTAATGCAGCTCAGAATAGCCATAGATTTCTTTATAGTGGTATTGCTAGTATATCTATTGACATCAATGGTAGACTACAGTGTCATAGTGCATTGTCAGTAGCTTCCATGTTTACATGCAAATACAATGATATCGATCGATTGTTTTAAATCTGCAAAGTTGATACATAGCCTTAAAAATGCCAAATTTGCAAATTTGCGATTTTGAAGTTTGCAAACTTGAAAATGCCAAAAAGTAACTGATTTTCTAATAACTCTGCTGACCTCATTCCTTCATCTTTCTTTAACGTTTCTGCACCATCAGATAAAGCAGATCGAAGCAATATTTTTAATTTTTGATGCTGTAAGATATCTAGTCAGGCGCGAGCTCAGAAAAAGAGTGCCCGTTCTCATCAAGTAGGATCCACCAGGCAGGGAAGCAGACCCTTTTGAAAATTCGAGTGACTGAGAGACTCGTCGTTGTTGTTGTTGTTGGTGGTGGTGTTGTTGTCATCTTTGTTGTTGGTGGTGGTGGCGGTGTTGTTGTCATCTTTGTTGTTGGTGGTGGTGGCGGTGTTGTTGTTGTCGTTGTTGGTGGTGGTGGCGGTGTTGTTGTCATCTTTGTTGTTGGTGGTGGTGGCGGTGTTTTTTTGTCGTTGTTGTTGGTGGTGGCGGTGTTGTTGTCATCTTTGTTGTTGGTGGTGGCGGTGTTGTAGTTGTCGTTGTTGGTGGTGGCGGTGTTGTTGTCGTCTTTGTAGTTGGTGGTGGCGGTGTTGTAGTTGTCGTTGTTGGTGGTGGCGGTGTTGTTGTCGTCTTTGTAGTTGGTGGTGGTGGCGGTGTTGTTTTTGTCGTTGTTGTTGGTGGTGGCGGTGTTGTTGTCATCTTTGTTGTTGGTGGTGGTGGCGGTGTTGTTGTCGTCTTTGTTGTTGGTGGTGGTGGCGGTGTTGTTGTCGTTGTTGGTGGTGGTGGCGGTGTTGTTGTCGTTGTTGTTGGTGGTGGCGGTGGCGGTGTTGTTGTCGTTGTTGTTGGTGGTGGCGGTGTTGTTGTCATCGTTGTTGGAAATCTGCTTCGGTTAAACTGGCCAATTGCTTTCCTTCCACTTCCTCAGGTGTTTCACACTCAATTGAAACTCTAATCTTTAATCCAATCAGTATCCCTTTCATTTCACAGTCACAATGGAATTTGTTTTTTCCTGCCTTAAAGGTTTGCAAATTTGGAAGTCGCTTCGCCATATTCGAACTCAACGTTTTCAATCTATCATCCGTCAAGTATAGTTTTGTCAATTCTTTCAGTCCTCTGAAACTATTGTCGCTGAGCTGCTGTAGTGCATTTTTTATACGCAACGTACGTAGACTCTTTAGAAAGAAGTCATTCGAAATCATTGCAGCGTGGCAATTCTTTATAACTAATTTACGCAAATATTTCAGGGGCTTCAAGGCTTGAGATGGAAATCCTACACCTATAACTAAAGAATTGCGGTCAAAACGTAGATATGCAAGTTTTCCAAAATGATTGAAGGCACCATTGTCAACTTCCATGACACCCACTCTTTCAAAAAACAATGCTTCTAGTTTGCTTGCCCAATTTTTGAACGCATGCTTTGGCTAATACCTCAGGTTATTTTTTCCTGCGAACCAAATGCCACTCACGTTTACCTGCTCTTTTTTATAATCTGGGACGGCATTCAAATCAGTGTCATTGAAAGAGAGCAAGTCGGACTTTGCAAACACTGTATGAAGCTCACAGGAAGGGAAGCTAGCTACTGCAGGAAGTTGTATCAATAAAATCCAAAAAGTCGCGGAGTTCATTGCAATAACAGTTTAGGTCGTCTCCATACCATCTGCAAGAAAAAGTTTGGTAAATGAGGTTGGAGTCAAAAAGTTGACGTTAATTTAAAAGACGGAAAATATGTACGCGTCTTGGTGGATTTGAGCTACCTACCCCTGGAATTCTAGGCCAACGTCTACCAAATGAGTCATCGACGGTCGACATTATGACATAAGTGGGAGAATTTATGCCACTTAGGTGCACTATAGTTATGCTACATTGTGAATACCTTAGTGATAATTACCGTGGATGCAAAGTACTAGTCCGGCAGCCACAGCGAGTTTCTACAGGGAGCGAGGCCGAAAATGAGACTTTCATAGATTTGATAGTCCCTGACATGTAGCTATTACTCATTATTATTTAGATTATTATAAGATTGAGCACATGGAGTAGGTATATTAAGTAGTGTGGTAACTCCGCATTTATTAAATCCCCAATGTGTAGACACTTTCGATTTTATTAAATGAACTCAAGGGAGATATGCAAATCTTTGCAGTTTGACGAATCCGCGTAATCCAATCAGATTACTTCATCCCCCCCACGATAACGTAGCATTAACCGTCAAGCCAAACTACTAATACCAAGCTATCAGTAATTCAATGCCAGCAAGAATTATGCCACTTAGGTGCACTATAGTTATGCTACATTGTGAATACCCTAGTGATAATTACCGTGGATGCAAAGTACTAGTCCGGCAGCCACAGCGAGTTTCTACAGGGAGCGAGGCCGAAAATGAGACTTTCATAGATTGATATGCACCCTAAGCCTTCTACGAATCTGCGCGTCTACCGAGTTCTAACTAGTTCCTATTCTTGTCAGACACCATCAAAGAAAAGCATCAATGGGAAGCAGATTTTTGCTTTTGGTAACAATGACATTTTGTTTGTTTCTGTTTATTAAACAAAACTAATTAAACAACTTCTGTACCACCCGTATTTATTTATTTTGCCGTGCGTGTTAAAGGATAGCAGCGCTTCATGACTAATCCGAGAGTGAGTTGATGAGAGCCAATGTCACGGTGGGAGAATATGTGTGAACCTTCAACTACAAAGGAGCGATATATCTTGCAATTTATTCCAGCGTCCGCTGTAAACAAGATTAAAATAGTTTGTATTTTTCCATGACCCAGCAGTTGGCTGTGAAACATTTTGGTCATATGAATAGAGTTAGTCTCGGTGGAGAGTATTCAGTATGGCGATGACAATAACTGTAGACACCAATTGTGATATACTAGGGCATTATTACTGCTACATGGTAATGGAGAAGCAGTATCCATGAGGAAATATTAATAAATGAGACGGAAGATTTTTATCAAATTACGAGGCGACACATTATTGTGAGGAGTTTCAACACACCAAAAGCTCCATCAAAAACCATGAAGCACAACCAAAGAGCAATGGTGGCAGTGCTCGCCGTTCTTTAGCTTCCGCAAATCCCCTTGGGGCGCATTGTAGTCCCTGACATGTAGCTATTACTCATTATTATTTAGATTATTATAAGATTGAGCACATGGAGTAGGTATATTAAGTAGTGTGGTAACTCCGCATTTATTAAATCCCCAATGTGTAGACACTTTCGATTTTATTAAATGAACTCAAGGGAGATATGCAAATCTTTGCAGTTTTGTAGAAATTACAACTGAATTGAATGATCATGATTGTGATGCAGAAGGAATGATGGTATTTCACAGATTCTCATGACAGCCTTGGAGATTTAATGTTTGTTAAATTAACAATTCGATGGGTTCCTATTACTTTCATGCTCAACCTCAAGAGTATTTTCTTCAGCGTGATCATATCACAGGCAACCTGCCACTGGCACAGCAAAATCACATAATCAAAGACAATGACTTCATCTAACTTTGAAAGATGTAGATGTTTCCACATCACTATTCAGATTCAAGAAATGAAACATGAATTTAGTGAATCACAAATGCCGGTGAAAATTGAACTAAAAACTTGAAATTTCAGCCAAGAAACCACAATAAGACGTCGACTTTTTCATGAAGACTTCCATTATAAAACGGATAATGAAATTCCCTTGATAATCAGAATGATTTCCGCTTAGTTAGGATGCTTATTAGCAAATATTCAAAAGATATCCAGCTTGTTGCATACTACTTATATAGGAGAGTCATCTCGGTAGTATATAATTTGGCAAATTTTGACTTTTTTCAAAAGTGCTCAAATAAATTTTTGGACCACGGGAACGTGGTCTCCGCCAAAAACTGAATCTTTTGATATAGAAATTTTCACTGTATACAGATATCTTACCTTTTTTTATATACGACACTCTACCTATATATCCCTACTCTATGGTTGAGCATATTAAGTTAAGTGAACCATGTACTACCCCCAGATTCAACATGCAACTGAAGTAAATATCGCGGGTCACCGGAGCTCCGTCGCTGGATCAGAGCAGACACTATCAAACAATTATCAGGTAAAATATCAGACAATGCTGTCTATTTTTCCAAGAATAATGTCTCTGAAACCATTCCTTGTCAGCGACTTTTATCTGGAGTCTTCTAACCACTGTCGCTCTCACTCTGCTTCACGCATATCACACTCCCACACGTATATACTTTTCACGAATCACTCGGGCGCTTTGTAAATTGTTAGATATCTTTCGCAGAGTAAATACTGACTTTAGGTAAGTAGATCCCATTGAAATGTTGTAAAGAGAATTTCAAAAAATTGCTTTGCCATGACTCTAGATCAAAAAACGGAACATTACTTGTAAAGCATTTTCATATTCATATATCAATGATGCTATCCAATTCTGAGAAACGTGCATATAATAGATTTACAATTATCAAGTTAGTGAAATTTCCACGGTCATTCATTAAATATCATTTTAAATATACTACTTGCAAATCGCCTAAGTTAGTGCACCAGCCATAATTAGTAAATGTTGCTTTCTGTAAACACAATGTAAATAGAATAATTAAATATTGAGTTGCATCCTCAGTTGAAAAATGGAAACAGACCTGAATAGCTGCCATTTCATCCAATATCAGGAATCATCAGAATGACTAGCTTACATCTCTCAACATCGACACAACTCTCTATTTAAAGTTGCAGCCATGCCCGGGTAAATTTGAGATTTGCAATTGTGTATTTAATGAATAACCGCTGAAATTTCACTTACTTGCAAATTGCAAATCTCAAAGAAGTGGCAGCTGAAGTTGAACAAGACGCAACAATAGAGTAAGTATATCAGGTAGTAAGTATATCCCCGTATACAGTTTCCATTTTATTAAATGAACTCGAGGTGAACACAATAGGGAACTGATACCAAATGTGAGATATGCAAATTTTTGCAGTTTTGAAGAGTTTTCGCACAGTTGACTGATCATTATAGCAATATAATAGCATTTTACAGATCCTCCGTGTTATGAAAGCCTTCGTTGCTAATATTTTCATGCCGAACCTTAAGAGTATGTTTTAAAGCGTTATCATATCACAGCAGCCTGTCTCGGTACAGCAAAATAACGATCAAAGTTACTGATCATAATTGACTTCAAAAGATGTAAATGGGTCCACCTTACTATTCAGATTCAAGAAATGAAACATGAATTTAGTGAAGCATGAAATCATGCTGGAGAAAATTGAATTAAAAACTTTAAATTTCACCCAAGAAAGCACAATACGATCTCAACTTTTTCATGAAAATTTGCATTATAATGCGATTAATGAAATTTCTTTGAAAAATCAGCTTAATTAAGATACTGTTCACTCATTTTGATATCCAACATGCTTCATACTACTTATATGTTTGTGCACGTCAATAGTAAATAGACAGGGGAATAGTTTCCAAAAATTTAGCTTTTCAAAAACTGCCAAAATAATTTTTTGGACCGCAGGAACGTGATCTCAAAGGGACCACAAAGAACTGAATCTTTTCATATAAAAGTTTTCACTGTATAGCTTAGATACTTTTTTAAGTAAACGCTCTGCCTACCATACTTACTCTATGGTAGTGATGCAAATGGAAAATTTTCCCATTTTTCAAAATTTTCCGGAAAATTGGAAAATTTTGAAATTTTTTTTCGGTGATTGACGTTTTAGCCTTTGTTTTGGAGACTTGTTGCAGTCGTTTTAAAGGACTATGTAATATTCAAAGACCGAAAACTTCTGTATCATCCCTGCATGTTAACTTTTCGAACCAACTGCGCCCTCCATGTCTATTTCAGATCTTTCCAACTGAATATCAGACATTAAATCGATTTCAGATTTCTCTAATTGAATTTCAGATGTCTATCTGAAACTCAACTTTGAAAGGATCTTAGATTCAACTGGAGAATCTCCAATTCATCTGGAAACGTTTGAAATTCATTTAAGTAGATCTGAAATCGATTGGGAACTATCTGAACCATCTGAACAAGCTAGAAATGGAATGTGTAGTTAATTGTCCTCCACGAAGATATCGAACAATACGCCAGAAGTTAGAAGCTATCATATAGATATTTTTCTACTCATCACAGATATCTTTAGTTTCCAAATATCTCACGAGTTTACAGTCTTTATATATCTTCCAATATATGGTCGCTCATGTATAATGCTGTGTTGGACTGTGTGCTTGTGCTTCACATGTTCACAACATTAAGTAGTAAGAACTGCGACTTTTTCCATGGCCACGCTTGCTCTCTATTGTGGTACACATCAAGAATGATAGACAGAACATGCAGGAGACGCAAATGTACTGGTAAATACAGTTCAAAATCACATGCATCAGAAATTATAGAAGACACGTCATATCGGGTCTGTTTACGAAGATTTCTGATGCATGTGATTTTGAACTGTATTTACCAGTACATTTGCGTCTCCTGCATGTTCTGTCTATCATTCTTGATGTATACCACAATAGAGAGCAAGCGTGGCCATGGAAAAAGTCGCAGTTCTTACTACTTAATGGTGTTTATTTATAAAATCGCACCAACCAAAGGTTTATTTCTTCACATGTTCATCAACACATGGAGAATTTGTATCATTACAATCAAGACTGCATAGCTTAACTTTCAAGCCATAAACAAACTCCCAAATAAAGTGCATTATTTTTGCTACAGATCTTTCACAATGCATGAACTTATACCCCTATTGCAGTAGCGGATCCAGAGGGGGGGGTCCTGGGGGTCCGGACCCCACGTTTGGTATGCACTGGCGCCCTTTTCATAGGATAGGCGCCTTGTTTTTTTATATTATGTGTTTGTGGCTAAGAAAGATTATAAGTGCCTTGAAATTCCCCACTTGGACATTCTGGCGTTTCTAGCGCCCCAGTTACTGTTTAATCCACCCTCACTAGGGCGCCCCAGTTTCTGTTTCAGTCACTCTCTCTCTCTCTCTCTCTAGGGCGCCCTAGTTACTGTTTCATCTACTCTCTCCAAGGCGCCCCAGCTACTGTTTCATCCAGCTACTGTTTCATCTCTCTAGGGCGCTCCAGATACTGTTTCATCTACTCTCTCCAGGGCGCCCCAGCTACTGTTTCATCTACTCTCTCTAGGGCGCCCCAGCTACTGTTTCATCTACTCTCTCTAGGGCGCCCCAGCTACTGTTTCATCCAGCTACTGTTTCATCTCTCTAGGGCGCTCCAGCTACTGTTTCATCTACTCTCTCCAGGGCGCCCCAGCTACTGTTTCATCTACTCTCTCTAGGGCGCCCCAGCTACTGTTTCATCCAGCTACTGTTTCATCTCTCTAGGGCGCTCCAGCTACTGTTTCATCTACTCTCTCTAGGGCGCCCCAGCTACTGTTTCATCTCTCTAGGGCGCCCTAGTTACTGTTTCATCCACCCTCTCTAGGGCGCCTTAGTTACTGCTTTGCAGGGTTGCCAACTCACACAGTTTACTCGTGTGTCACACGGTTTGGCCCTGCTGCACACGGTCACACGAATGAAACTAACAATACACACGGCAACTCCCCTTTACTTCAATTACACACGAAACTGTCATTAATTTTAAGCGATATTTGTTTTAAGTTTGGCCCTGCAAAAGTGATTTCAGTCTACTGAATTTCCTTAGAGACAGAGAATTTTATAAATAAAACTTATAATTTTTTATCAAAATATAAAAAAATATATAAAAATAATTATTAAAATAAATTTTATAAAAAAACCGACACTATGTGTTTTATTTTCAGATTATTGATAGAGAATCAATGTGTCCCATATTTTGAATAATTAAGCTGTTATTATTTACTCAAAAGTAGGCCTACGAAACAGAGAGCTTCTCCTTACTCTCTGGTACGAAAGGTTTATTAGAAATATGTGAATACGAAAATTCTAAATTTGCGAAAACTAAATTACGAAAATATCAAATATAAAATAAAAATTACTGAAAAATAAATACGAAAATTTACCACAAACCTTTTTAAATCTGTCACCTTGTTTAAGTGATGTGTTCATTATAGCAAAGTCTTGCCTTGCGGTACTGGCCGATGCGCCTCTATGGATATATGTGTGCGCCCCCCGATGTTTGGACCCCTTCCTTTCGAAAATTCTGGATCCGCCCCTGTATTGTAAAGGAAAAAATTCACGTTGTCCCAAAGGATGTCTGTGTTATAATATTAAAAATGCCAACAAATTGCCACAAGCCAGTGGTGGCAAAGGAATGCTCAAAAATCCGCGGACGGAATTCGTATTGCTACGATTGTTTTAATCGAAATGATATGATGAAATCAAGAGTTTTAGAACAATTCTATTGATGTGTCTATTCCTCGGCTGTACAGAAAACGTAAAAATTATATCACAAAAACTCAAATTTTTTCATTTTTCAAAATCGTTTTATTCAAAATAATGATTAAAATCACCAGATTTAGACCCATTCTATTGGTGTGTAGATGCCTCGGTGTGGAAGCGGTCAAAGCATAGGGCCTATCACAAAAAACAGAACTTTCAAAATTTTCCAAAATTTTCCGTATTTTTCCAAAATTTTCCAATATTTTCCATGGAAAATTTTGATTTAAAATTTTCCGGAAAATTTTCATCACTACTCTATGGACGCAACTTATACTTGACACTTTATTTTACAATGTGATCAAGCTCTCGTTCTAATTATCGGTATCACTAATTTAATTATTTGAATTCTTTGTGAACTAATCAAACTCAGATTTTGAATTTCATTGCAATCATGAGTTCAAGACGATGTGCACGCATCAATGATGAAGACAGAAGAAGAATAACCAAAGCATATAATGAATCAAATGATTGGAAGAATATTGCAGAAATACTAAACATCAGGCGTCAATATGCATATCATCAAGACTACATCGATACAGGAAGAAGAATTCAGTCACCGACTTGTGGAGACCATTCTATATACCAAGATAGACGAAGAAATGAAAGAGTTACTCGTTACTCGAAGAAAACCGACAATGACGCTAGAAGAGATGCGAACTCGACTCTTAGCTGACGCCCCAGGAAGACCAGTCGTCTTGATCCAGACGATTAATAGAGCCCTGGCTGCCTCATTACTATCAATAAAGGACTTACGATATGTTCTTGTACTATGGAATTTTCCTGAATACAAGACTGAAAGGAAGATCCACATTGAATAGGTCATGGAGATTGGCATCCAAGCACGAGCTCCTGTTTTCCTCGAGTAATTCGGATTTAACGTCTATTATACACGTGTAGAGCCAAGGATAGAGCGGCCTTTGGATCACGAGCTGTAAGAACTGTATCAAGTCAACGAGGTCGAAACCTGGCAGTAAGTCCACAGCCGGGACTTGCACATGTTTGAGGTTGGTGGTTTGACCAAAGATAAGTTCTCCGTCATGCTGTCCGAGATCGATGCTTTGTTGGAGTAGTCATTTTATCTTCTGTGTGACAACTATAGTTCGAAGTGGGTGCTAACACTAGGTGACATGCCACGCTCAATCACGCGTAATTCACGCATAAACCACGCGCAATTACACATGACCTTTAACATCCGTGGACATTGCTGCAATACTGTTATATAAGTTAGTATAGTTGACAATCCTGTTATATAGACTTTGCGTCTCATGTGTCTGCATGTATCAAAGGCTAAACAATGTGATAGGACCTCAATTTCATGCTCATGGAAGACAAAACATGCTTAGCGGTTCATCCGTGGTTCAAGCGGCAACGCAGACAAAAAACGTAGACGACGCGCAAACTATAAACGCTCGCCCGCGCGTATTAATAAACATTCCCCATGTTTTAACAGCATCAGATCAAATGATTTCTGACTCTTAGTGCAGCGCGTATGTACGCGGGTAGAAGAATAGAATGTCCTTAACCACGGATGTTTGGATGTTCCGTAATTACGCGTGAATTACGCGTGGCATGTCACCTATTGAAATTACTGGCAATTTAGCGGTAAGATTGATCGTATTTTACCGCAGCTAATTTCTACAATGACGATTTTTTCGAACTTTTTTTATGAGCACACAGATTGTGTCTCCACAACATCATTCAATGCATATATTGTGTGTTATCTCTTAATTTGAGAGCTTTTCGAGGAGCACCAATATGAGTTCATAAATTACCGGCTAGATTTTCTACCAGCGCTATTTCATTATAAATAAAGATATTTCATGATGTTTGAGTGTCATCGACCCGTAGGCTCTATTTGAGCAGCGGTTATTCACTACTTGTTTAATTGTAAGCTTTATATATGCGCGTAATTCGATTTTCGACAACAACTCACCAAATGCTCAACGTTCTCCATTTACTGACGTATAATTTTATGACGCATAATTGCCGAGTTCGGTAAGCTGATAGCTCTGCGCTTCGATCCTGAAGTGAAAAAGAAGGGCTCATATATGATATCGAAAATTGTTTGGACTACGCGTATTAGTGATCGGAGCATCTCCTTTGTGTAAATTGTAAGTGACACAGTTTAATCCCGCCAAAGCGTACGAAAGTGGTGCACAATTGAAATTATTGTATTTTATAATCATTGAAATAATTTTAAATTGATATACTGCGAAAACATATTGGAATAAGTCGTATCTTCTGCTACGTACGCATAATAGTACAACAAAAATCAAGGTCAATGTTTGCAATTTTTTAATATTTAGCCTTCATAGCAAAATACACTTAATAGGGATATTTGCAATGAGGGAATACTTGTGTTTCATTTTATAAATAGTAAGGTAAGTACATTAGCTGCATTTGTTAATACATCTGCATTCAATCTGATCTGTTAAAATGTTCAAGCATTTTTGTATCACATTTGTGTAAGCTTAGAAGAACTTGTTGTAAATACTTTGAAATTATTCAAATATTTGGTATGCAAGAATTGTTCTTTCGAAAACCTATAAATCGAATCTCTTCTCCTGCTTTCAATCATCGTGGTATTAGCATAAACTGACGGGATAAGTTTGAAGAAAGGGAAAACTACCCATTATCCAGGTACTAAATAAATGAATTCATAGCTAGTGAGCATAAGACAGAGCAGGAGGGTGTAGCTGGAACGGTAATAAAGGTTCTGCAATCAATCTTACGAACACAATCGCAAATCTTGCAATAAATCTTGTCGATATTTCCCTTAATCTTGCTTTATCTGTAAAAAATAAGGAAATCTTGCATTGCAAGATCTTATGGCTCCTTACAAGATAGTGCGGCAGATGTGTTTGATGACAGTTCACGATTTTTGGCATTTTCGCAAGACATGCTGACTATTGTTAACTGACAAAAATGTAAAAATGTAAGGTGTCTATACAGATACCAGAGCCAATAAACCAAGAAAAGAAAGTGCAGGAGAACATTTTCACAAAACTAAGCTTATTCCTTCAAATTCCTAGCCGAAATTTCTTCACAGAATTTTGGCTATTATATGAATAAATGACCACACTATTAGCTATAAAAAGAAGAATATGGAAGCAGTCACTTCCTCCTCCCAGAAGTTCTATGAACTTGGACATGGCGTTGGATGATTGTTACCATTTGAAAATGATAAGATATATGCTATCATGCACTTCTCAAAGTGAAACGCAAGAGTTATTTGAGCATCTGAATGCATTATTTTTCTGAAAATTAAGCGCTCACATCGTTGTCAAAATGTGAAATATCCATATCATTGTAATTTTCACTTATGATCATTTGCATCATTTGCATTTTAACCGCGTTTACCTTTAGATTTCCTCTTTTTGTATTTCACCCGCTAAAATACCGGTAAGTTGCCGGTAATTTACCGGTAAGGTGAATTAATATAAATTACTGGTAAATTAAGAAGTGTGACAGCGCTTTTCATGCCACTGCGATGCCCACAGATGAATAGCGACAGTCATGAGCTTCCATATTTGCCTCGCTATTCTCCTTGAATACGGCAGAACATGCACGGTCATGCTTGAAGGCTCATGTGAAGGCTCATGTGTGATCCTACTATCCACCAGGAGATTGGTGACAGAGAGTTTGCATGCGATTCAAGTAGGCGAGACATTTCAAGCCAGACGTTTGGCAATTCTGCAGCGAGAAATTACGGTCTGTCTTGCCGAATTAACGCAGGATATGTGTTATCAGTGGATATCAGCAGGATGTCCTTAATCCGTTGCAGATATCATTTGGATATCCGTTATCCGCTTCGGATATCTGTCAATAAAAACTCGATATCATGGAAATATCAATGTGATATTTGATGGATATCCGAAAAATTGCCTGATAAATACTTGGTTGGAAGCCAATGAATTTCTTCATTTCAGGCAAGGTGACTGGAGCCATTGTCTGATCTCTTCTCCATTTTCATATGCAGTTGCCTCTGCAATTGTTGCGCGGGAATTAGTTCATTGACAGTTTTTGAATAATGTATCTTGTAAGTTCCTATGTATTCTGGCAATACCTCAGGCTGTTGGATCTGCCAGTCTTCCGATCCAGTAAAAGGCAAATCGACGTAAGTGATTGTCATTACAGGAGTAACCACAACTTGCCAATCATTAATTTCTTCATGATCACTTTCCTCAGAATCTGCAGTGCCGTCAGAGGTGGAGAAATCGTCATTGATCGTGGAATCTCAACTTGCGTGTAGGCAGATAATTCAGGCTCATCATCACTAACGCTTGTAGATTCGTTTAGGTCATCATAGCCATATCTCATGGTTGATCGACGAGTCCTGGGACGTGCTAGACGGCCATGCTTTCGATCTGCAGGCTATACGTCTAAACATAGAGTAGGGATCATGGGTAGAGTGTCGTCTCAAAAAAGTGTGTATACAATGAAAATTTTTATATCAAAGGATTCAGTTTTTGCGGAGATTACGTTCCCGTGGTCCAAAAGTTCTTTAAGCACTTTTGAGAAAAGTCAAAATATGTCAATTTTTATACTACCGAGATGATCATCCCGGTAGTATAAAAATTGGCAAATTTTGACTTTTTTCAAAAGTTCTCCTATATAGGCCTAAGTGGTATGAAACAAGGTGGATATCAAAAGGAATGAATATTTGCTAATAAGCATCCTAGCTAAGCGGAAATCAAGCTGATTATCAAGGGAATTTCATGATCCGAGTTATAATGAAAGTCGATCTTCATGAAAACGTCACGAAATCATTCTTGATTTCTTGGCTGAAATTGCAAGTTTTTCATTCAATTTTCACCGGCATGATTTTATGATTCACTAAATTCATGCTTCATTTCTTGAATCTGAATAGTGATGTGGACCCATCTACATCTTTAAAAGGTAATTGAAATCATTGCCTTTAATTATACTATTTTGCTCTACCTTTGGCGGTTAATTGCTTATAAATGATCACTCTTAAGAAGATTCTCTTCAGGTTGAGCATGAAAGCAATAGCAGGTCATCGAACTGCCAATTTAACAAACATTGCCTCTCCAAGGCTGTCATGACACGGACGATCTGTAAAATGACATCATTTCCTTCTGCTTTATGCTATCATGATTAGTTATTTCCTTTGTAATTTCTTCAAAACTGCAAAACTTTGCAAATCTCACATTTGGAAACAATTCCGCCTGTATCTCCTTTGAGTTCATGTAATAAAATCGAAAGTGTATGCACATTGTGGATTTAACAAATGCGGAGTTACCACTCTGCCTAAAATATCAACTCTATGCGTCTAAATCATAGAGTAGGTAGTAATTGTGAGTGTGACTCAAAAAGTATCTGCATACAGTGAAAATTTATATATGAAAATATTCCGTTTTTTTGTTTTTTGCGATCTGAAAAATTATTTGAGCAGTTTTTAAAATCATTTGATATTTTAAAAACCACATCGTTAATTGTCTCCTTCCATATCGGCTTGTTCTAGATGCATTATGAAGAAATTACGTCCCTTAATGGACGAAGTGATACAAGCGACATCTCTAAACTTTTCAGTAGAACAGAAATAAGATTTCACATTATATTACAATGATGAGACAGGA
Organism: Prostheceraeus crozeri; assembly: GCA_907163375.1. NCBI lineage: Eukaryota > Metazoa > Platyhelminthes > Polycladida > Euryleptidae > Prostheceraeus > Prostheceraeus crozeri. Next base: position 376,592 of record CAJQUW010000290.1, read on the forward strand.
AAATTCATTCTTTTCAAGAAGCCAATTTTTTGTTAGTTGAGTTGAAAACGCAAGATTAAAGTATATTGTAGGGACTAAAATGATCATTCCAATTGTGCAAGAACCTCATATTTCGTAAAAGTGTCGTTTACACCACATCGTCCTTTCATGATGAGGTATTATTGATATTAAGAGAGTTTATACAAGTGTCTAATTATAGGTTTGTTAATTGTTGTATCGTTTGCTTTGTACATGCATCAGATTGAGAGGCTATCTATAAAGACTGCGCATTATTGTCAAGTTTATATCACTTAGCACACCTTTGTTATCTTGCTTGCCGTGCCAGATTGTGCATTGACATGCTTTTCTAGGTTTGGAATTCTTTTATTTTTTACATGCCTTGATAGTTGATACTAAACGATAACGAGAGGCTTGGATTTTAAATGCTATCATGGCCTTATATTGAGCATTTTTTAGTTAGAGTGTTAATGAGACTGGATTATGAAGGGAAAGTGAGAGGGCATAATGCACATAATGCATTTCCATTACAGGCATCCTGGTTGAATCGTGGTAAACAAACGGATACTTACTGGCATCCTTGTATGGTAACAGGATTTTTTAAGGCGTAGTGGGAATCCGCCAATTATGCTTATTGGGTTATTAATAGAGTCCTTGGTTAATTCCTGGCAAATAGCTGGATGTCCGTATGATGACTGGGGTTTTTGTGGCTAATTCATGGCGAGTGATTATGAATGACTTGTTAATTCCTGGTGTTTTAGTGGGGAGTGACTGGATCATAGAGTAAGCATATTAGGTAGAGTGGTAACTCCGCATTTATTAAATTCCCAATGTGTATACACTTTCGATTTTATTAAATGAACTCAAAGGAGATACAGGCGGAATTACTTCCAAATGTTAGATGCACATTTATGCAGTTTTGTAGAAATTACAACGTAATGGACTGATAATGATGGCATGAAACATAAGGAAATGATATTGCTTTACAGATAGTGCGTGTCTGACAGCCTTGGAGAGGGAAAGTTTGTTAAATTGTCAACTCGATGACCTGCGCTATTGCTTTCCTGCTGAACCTCAAGAGAATCTTCTTAAGCGTGATCAGAAAACAGCTGCCACTGGAATGGCAAAATCATGCCGATGAAAATTGAATTAAAAACTTGACATTTCAGCCAAGAAAGCACGGATAATATCGCGACTTTATCAGGAAGACTTTCATTATAACACGGAGCATGAAATTCTATTGATAATCAGCTTAACTTCCGCTCAGTTAGGATATTATCAACAAATATTCATTCCTTTTGATATCTAACTTGTTTCACACTACTTCCCAATTAAAAAGATGACGTTGAATCAACGGTGAAAAAACGTTGATGTTCAACGAGATTTTGGTTGATAAACGGTTGATTCAACGTTGATGGATGGTTGATATCGTGACGCTTTGGCCGCTGATATAACGTTGATTCAACGTTACTTAAAAACGTTGAAGAAAGTGGGGTAATCAACGTTTTATCAACTACTTTCTGTTAATATAAAACCTTCTTTAAACTGATTTTCAACCTTACATCCTCATTACCCGTTCAACGATATAAGTAAGGAAAATATCACAATTGTTGATAGGCATATTTATTTACATTTCAATGACGTAATTTGACATGAGCAAAATGACATAAAACTGGAATCACAAACTGCTGGGTCACTTGGAGCATCCGCTGAAAATATCGGGCTTCATGCAATATGGAGTCATGCATTAAACACATAAAATCATCCTATATCCGTACCTATTATGGTGATTGAATATAAAAATGCAATTAAGTAATTTGCAGCAGAATTGTGAATTAATCTTGCAATGTTTTGACCGGGGATTGGTAGAATAGCTGTAGAAGAAAATGTTTCATATTTGAGGTTCATAAACTCTTACATGCTCTAAATTTTGCTGATCATTACTTATATGACGATTATGTGACTTAAAACGAAAATGAAACAAGGTGAGCTACATAAAACGGAAAATCGGGAAAAACCGGGGTTTGAATGCGTAAATTTGAAATATTTAGCCTACATTAGTTTAATTTCGTAAAAAACGGAAAATTGCGATACCTGATAACAAACCTATATAAAATGATAAATAATAATAATTAGCAATTATTATCAATATAAATTATATAAATAATAAATTATAATTAAATAATATAAATTATAATATATAAATATATTATCAAGTATAATTATCAATAAATTAGCAAACGATTATTCGGAAGATGCTACTCTGAAATATTCTTTAGATTTTTCTTGATGGAGCTTTGTCGACCGCAAGGGTGCCATCATAGTTTATTGAGTAATATAGTTAAAAGATATTTGAAATTTGAATAAAAAACGATTGAACAATCATTCAGCTTATGGAGTTTTCTTCTGATTAAAACAAATACATTATGACACGATGCGCTTCTTTTTAAGCTATAGGGCCTACAGAATATAGCGCATTAAACTGAAGTAAGTGTTCTTTATTCAAATTTCAAACATGATCGTCTTTCCGTACAATAGTAACCTCGCAGTAAAACAGTAGTTAGGCCTACACATTTGGTAAAATATTCCTACTAAAATTTTACTTTGTAGGATAACATCGAGATTACAAAAACTTAGCCCTTCTCTCCCAAGTAAACAGCAGAAGGGATGGACATCTTTTAAAAACACAATTTTTCATCCGCTTACGAATTTAGCAAATGAAGAAATCTTTACCACCATACAAGATGACGTTTATATAGTAGCACACATCGAACGATCAGATACAAATAATCTTGATGAAAATCACTTTTATCAACATATATGGGAAATTTCTCTATCCGGATTTGATCATCCTTCATTTGAAAATCCTTCCAAACAGAAAACATGCCCACAGCCCGAATGCTTATTTCACGTCATCTGGAACACTGTCATTTCGAGTCGAACACCGTCGCGCCGTTATCAGTCGCATTTTAAAGAATAGAGGTGATACCACTTTCTCTGTTACAATTCAACAGAGAAACATTCACTACTCAAATGAAATTTGAGGCGATGATGCGAAGTAACTCAAAAGCATCTTTGGTTGGATCACAAGGCGGTTGTCCGAATCTGATGATCACTTGGACGTTGCGAGTATGAGAGACTTATGGGTAAATAAAATTCCAGTAGCTTTCGGGGCTAATTAGCTCAAATAACAAGACAGAAAAGCAGCCGAACGTAGGTCAGGTCTTGAGTCATCGATGCACAGATAAGACGAGTTTGCACAGCCTCAGCAATCAACACCTATAAAATGAAGACAACTTTTGTGCTGATGTGCAAAGCAGAATTATCAAACTTAACTAACCTCAATTTACATTCCATGGGCAGGCCTACTCAAAGTTTAAAAGAGAAATCATTTATAGTAATATTAGGCGTTATAGTAAAGATAATTAAGAAAATTGCTTTTGGATCATTTAATCTTTGACAATGTGGCATGCGATATTCACTGGAATTTTGATAGCAAATGAAGAAATTCAGAGTGGACAAATTGTGATTATTATCAATTTATTAACAATTTTCTAATCAATACTCGTAGTATTTATCAATTTCATTCTGATATTCAAGTAACTTTTTTTAGAAAAATGTGATCTGCAAATAAAAACGGAGTATGTAGCCTAATGCCGACCGCTTTTTCAACAATTCATGCGATGAAAATATTCAGGAGCGCTTGAATTTTAATTATAAAATTGATACATGTAAATTCATTTTGATATCCAAACAGTTTGTTTAAAAACACAATCTACAAACACATACACACATAATATCCTCTTGTCTCTACTATTTATATGACATCTCTTCAAGTAATTCATGGTGACATATGGGCATACAGCAAACATGTGACCACAATACAGGCCTACAATAATATTGAAAAGTGCGAAGCATAATGTGTAGTAAGTCAACACAAATTCAGATGAAAGAGTAGCAATGAGTTTGCATTTTGATTGTTTTATACTTGTCGTAAAGCATGAAGAATTATTGATTAAATTGCACAACTAAACCCATTGTAGGGCTTTAACACAAAACTAGTCTTGTGCGCATAATTATACGGTGTGCATGTAGCCGTATACAACGTGTAGTTCGTGGTGTAGCATTTATACCTTTAGTGTGCTTGATTATTTTTCTTAAACGACTCGAATATCAAATTGATGGTATTTTTTTAAATGTGGCAATTCTGAAATAAGTAATTACCACAGGCGATAGCTACAGGTTTTCAATTCAATGGAAATTAAAATGGAAATAATGACCTATTTAAACATGTTTCCTTGATGGATGCATCTTTAAGAAACGATAGAAAAATTATACACTTAAGCAGAAATCGAATAGCAATAATAATTGTCGAAATTGATAAAAACATTATCCACCTAAACTTTTTGCGGTCCTGAAATAGAATTTTTAGATCTTGCCGCATGTTAAACTGTTTCAAAAAATTTTTCAATTATTTGTCATCCAAATATTAATGCTATAGTATAAGTAGGCCTATAGCCTGATTTACATCTAAATATTGAAGTGCTAAATTACAAAGGGTTTTATTGTGCTAATCAAATTCTTTCATGCTCATAGTTTCTCAAATTTTTAGCATGCAACTACTCTGTCTCAACATGCCCAGATGTTTGTGCTATTTTAAATACAAGCAATCAGAAATTACGGATTTAAAAATAATATAATATCATTTCAACATAATTCCATTTAATTACAATTCTTTTCACGACACAATCAACTTTTTATCGATTTTTCAACGAGAAACGTCGACTTGAAAACTGATAAACATGCACAACTCAATTTCACATATTGAATTCGAAGTAAATAAGCCTTGAGCATGTGACATCATTTTTTTTCATCACACAAATGAATTCAAAGTATTGGTAGGACTCCTTGTGATAAGTCTGCTACACAGCTAAGAGTAATTGAGATATTTTGTTGTTACCAGTAAATTATATGAAGTATGACGCTTATAACTTTTTAGCATTTGTAAAAGTAAGAGCAGATATAACAGTAATCACTAATAGAAAGGTCTATACGTTCATGATCAATGAACCCAAATCCATGCCCAAATATCTCCTTCGATTTTGTTTTTGGGATTTCCAAATACATGTACCTAGACTTGCAGTTAAATGCTGAAACAAAATTGACAAGCTAAATCTGAAAACATTTAGAAACTTACCCTTTTTCTGTAGTCTGATCCAATAGATGCTTTTTTTAATTCAATAATTCTGATACATGAATCAAAGGAACTTGATGGCTTAATTGAGTAGAAGAACTCACGCTGTGCTTTTCATTTTCGATTTGTTGATAATTGAAAGAGAATTGATGGTAAATCCATATAACTGGACACATTGCAGGTCATTGAGGTAGTCGTAAGTAGATTGTGCTCCATGTATTGTGCATGATATTAACGAAGTAAGATGATGAAAAACGTGGACGATCACAAAACCGACTAAATAACGGTGTGTAAGTAGAAATATCCTCTTGATGCGCTGACTTTTGTAATAGCAAGCAGCACACGTAAACACGGGTCCGATAAACCACGAGCGCGAAGCGTGCACAAGCTACTGCGCCTGACTTGCGCAGATTTCTGTTTCACGTCTGGGCGGACAATAATTATAAGCAGGGACTACCCTGTGGGAACGCATCTTGCTAATATCAACAGATTATCTGGCGAGGTAGCGATTTTGTGGATAATTTTTTAAAGGTTCATTTTCGTGTAAAAACTATCTCCGCATGTGAATATAGCGCATAGCAAATATGACTGAACTTTAGCATGATATTCTGCAGCTGACATTCGCCAGTTTTTCGCAAGATTCGTTCCCACAGGGTATGAGTCACAGGCATCAACAATTGGCAGCGGGAGAATATTATCGACCACTACTTCTCAGTCTGCACGCAGATGCGGCCACGGCCATCACAGGCTGCCAACAATGTGACTGATGAAAATGAGAGGAAGAAGAAAAGGGGACAGAGTGAGTGAGAAAGAGAGAAGATGATGAAGTCACCCGAATATCTATTTTATACAGGCATAAAGTAGATATTCGGGTGACTTCATCATTTTTTCTGTAGGTCTACAAAATTTCATCAAATAAAAAGAGCACATGTATATAAAATACTCGAAATAATAGTATATACGCATGTTTCATATGTCAATGTTGTATCCATGAGCGATTCTTTGAGTTATTTAAATGCATTTATGTCACTTCTTACAGCATCAATATTATTAGTTAAAGTCGGTATCTAATTCAAATGGACAACTCTTCAAATGGACAATGAAACGCTCTTTTAGTTATATTTTATCCACGTACATGGATGATCGATGTTTTAACCATGTACAATTCCAAATTATTATTTAGAGCAAATTATATATACATTTCCCACTCTTCACAGTGTTAAATATTATTAGTAGCGTATAGCCATTCTTATTCCAAAGAAAGACCATTTTACTTAATATGTAGCCTAACGATACGTCTTGATAGGGTTTATCCATGGTGCATGCATTATCCATGTTTTATCCAAAAACGGTCATCTAGGGCTTATATCCGCAGAAACAATTAAAATGTTTAATCAACGTTTATTCGACGTTTTTTCAAAGCTTTTGACATCAAGTTGATTTTTGGTTATTTTTCAACGATGATTTCAACTGTACGTTCATCAGCAACGTTTATTCAACGTTTTTTCAACGTTTGTCACACCAAGTTGATTTTTGGTTAGTTTTCAACGATGATTTCAACCGTTGAAAAAACGTCATTTTTTACTTGGGTTAGGAGAGTCATCTTGGTAGCATTTAAATTGGCAAAATTTTGACTTTTTGAAAACTGCCCAAATAATTTTTTGGACTACGGGAACGTGATCTCCGCCAAAAACTGAATCTTGTAATATGAAAATTTTCACTGTATACAGATGCTTTTTTGAGTCGACACTCTACCTAATCCCTACTCTATGGACTGGATGTTCACTGGCATGTCAGTGTAATGATTGGGTTTTGTGAGGCATCGTGGCTAATTCATGGCGAATGAAGAGAAGTGGATGGTATTTCCTGGTGTTTTAATGGGGAATGACCGGCTTGTTCATGGCTGATCAATGGCATTTGTGTCGCTCCCATTCATGTGCCAATGGCTACGCCATTAACCCATTCATGCACAATACAAATACGTGCTATCATCGAGTAGGGATACATAGATAGAGTGTCGACCATAGAGTAGCTTACTCTATGCTGTAGAGTTACCCATAGACATCGAACATGCTTGGTGACATCAACTGCTGAAGTCAGTTGCTAAGTATGAAAACTGATTTTCTCACTGATCAGTTAGTTTCCTAAAAATGTTGAGGTTGCATCTAAAAAGTGTTTAAATTAATAAATATTTTGTTAGTGATTACATATTTATTTTTAACATCTGATCAGATGTTCGAAGATGGGCCACTCTTTATTACTTTTCTATGTATTTTAGCTCTTAAATTATAAATAATTTTCATGATGCAAACTTCATCCTTCATTTTAAAGCTCTGGCTCTGATTTTGAGATTCATATGTAGAAAAACTTTGATGTATTTTGATATTTTGCCACTACTTGTGACCACTGCCCGGCAGTGCCGGTCTGTGAAATTTGATTAATTAACTACATGAATGAAGTCGGTAATGCTTGTGTGATGAAAAAGAGGGTAGCATATCGTTGTATTCATCATAATACATATGACTGAGCCCTTTTCAAGTAATCTATATAGCAAGTCCTTCGAAACTTGCATGAGGTAGTGCTCGCTTAAACTATTTTAAGGGATGAATGATTTTGTTCATTTTACTCATTCTTGTGAACTTACTATAACAACAAAGGTTCTCATAGCTCATCAAAAAATGACTTTCTTTTAAAAACAGACTGATGCTGCTTTGCCTAGATGATGCCAAGAAAATTAAGGGCATGTATTTTTATTTTGCAATTGGTATCAAATTCCAGGGAAATTCATTGAAATATGAAAAATGTCTGTTTGATATTGCATTTCGCAAAAAATTGTTCATCCTCAGTCTCCTAGCATTCACTTGTAAAGTGACCCCTCGGCAGTCATTGCATGCTTTCAGGTCGGGATTTTCATTCACTCTGAAATCCATGTTTGATTTGAATCCACCAATTGAACCTGGAATCTCGCGCTTCTATAATGCAATCGCGTGCTTTTTTTGCTTGAATGTACCAGTAATTTTACGAAGCCCAGAATAAAGAAATCACATGTGAGGAATTACATGATCTAGGTGGACAAAAAGAGGCCAAGTAGCTCATTTCGTCCTTCGACAACAATCTACATTTGCCGATGCAGCTATTTTATTTTCAATTGAAAAAAATATGGCCCAATCACATCTCTACCAAAGACTACCTCATCACACACTTATCGAGGTGCAGGAGCTTTTAGTGAATCACTTGAAGATTATCTATGCCCCAGATCCGACAATTTTGTTTGTTCAGCTGAGCAGTTAGTTGAAGGTGCCTTTATTCTCGTCGCAAGGGATGATCATCATTGCAAGCATAGGATCCACTAGCTGATTCTGGAGAGTAAACTTGGAAATATCTAGGTTAACTGCATGGTTACAAGTACGGTATATCCGGATTTTGTGTAACGAGCTTATTTAGGGTGACAATTAAAATCTTAGTGGAAAAGTTTGTTCAATGATCCCTTTTTTGTGGAATGGATCCCTTTTGACCGCTTTTTTACAGAACTTTCATCCCTAGCACAGCTGTGAGCCATGAACGAAGCTTGGGGTTGCTCAATGAAAAAACAACAGGTTGTGTTAATTGAAATAAATAAAAGGGAAAGAAAGATCTTCTAATCTAATTAATCTGTCCTCATAAGAAGCCTGTTCGCACGCCTCTTGAAAGCATCGATTGTATTGGTCAGGAAAGTGGTCTCAGGAAGCTGATCTCCAAAGCTGTACTTAGCGAATAAAACGCTTTTCGAGCGACTCACAGCACGTGCACAATCTAAGCTGACATGGTGGCATGTGAGTGAATTATCCCTGGGTGTGCTTCTGGATGAAATCTTAGGTTTGGGTACGTACTCATTTATTGTAGAGCTGCTTCTACCGAAATAGTACCTGTAGAAGAGACTGAGGGAAGTAACATCCCGTCTGACGGAGAGCGGCTGCGACTTGTTGGCAAGTTTTTCACCCATAAGATTCTTGACACGTTTCTCAACGCGTTCATGGAGGTTAAGATGCGATTGTTGGGCGCCGGCCCACAGATGATAACAATACTCTATCAGAGGACGAATAGTGCACTTGCAAAGATAGCAGACAGTCAGTGGTGGAAGATAGCTGCTGGCACAATGGAGACAACCAATGTGTTGAGCTGCCTGCTTGCTAATGGATTGGATGTACAGTTACCATGACAAGTCTTGCGTAACCGCCAATCCAAGGAAGGAGATGGATTCTTGTTCTCTGATGCTATTGTCTGACATCTTAATGCTATGATCATCATCTCCTTTACAGGGTTGCCATACGTCCGGATTGTCCGGATTTTTTGTCAAAACCATCAAATTTCCGGATTTTTATCGAATCCATACTAATGTTCGTCAGTTATTTCTTCACTTGTTTAAAATCATTCAAGTACTTGCTTTGGACTAAAGCTGATTCATCCGTATCATTTTTGCAAGCTGCTTTTTTCACAGACTACTAGGGTCCAATTTGGAAAATTTTATACATGCACTATGCTGTTGTCATTACAGTTTACTTCTTGGATTTGCACAAATATATTTTGACTTGTCAATGTGTTTGCAAATTGTATTGTATAGAAGAATTCATTCTACCGTAACTGTTCTTCAGAGGCAGCGCGGCCAGAACATTGAAGCTCGGATTTGCATGTTTGTTCACACTTTGCCTAGATGAGACGAACAATTCATCTGGGTACAAGCAGCTCGATTTGACTGCTATTTTCTGTTGCTCCAATCAGCAAAGAATCCGTGTAGAATTCCTGACCTCGATTTACATGAAAATAGACCGGAAAGATGTGATTGAGGCTCTTGCAGGAAACCGAGCGCCACCCAAACTTTGTAGTGCTGAGATAATTCATGCTGAAGTAATGAATTTTATGAAAACCGTGAACATCTCAGCCAAAAACGTACTTGCTGTCAACCGCGACGGGACGCATGTTATGACAGCCTTCATAAAACTGTTCACATCTTCTAATCCGGATGCTATAGACTTTGGTTCTTGCAAGCTACATACATTGCACAGCTGCGTGGAAAAAGCTATGGACAAACTGAAATTCAATGTGCTTCAATTTGCACTCGACATGAAGTATTTCTTTAAAGGGCAAGCTCTCAGATCCGAAGAATTCGCTGCTCTGCGAGACGAGCTGGATTTACCGAACTTGAAACTAATTGATCATAGTGAGACGAAGTTTTTGACCTTACTTCATTTTGTGAATCGAGTTCTCACGCTCCTTGATGCGCTTCGAACCTATTTCGTCCACTATTTGCCCAAAAAAGGATTGGCAGATTTGACAAAGAATGATCGGTATGAGCGACTTCAAAGAAGACAGACATCTACCTCCTTTTTCTATCGGAAGCACTTCCCCTATTTCAAGAAATGCAATTATTTTTACAGAGAGACGATCCCATTGGGCCGGAGTATGTGTATAGAATTTGTGGTATGATGGCTTCTCTAGGCGGACGATTTTTGCTGCCTTCTGTCTGTGAAGACATCGTCGTGTCGAAGATTTCAACATCAAGCACGGCCCCCGAAAATCACTCATCAGACGTTGACATTGGCCACCGAACCGAACGTTTATGTCTGAAAAATTTGCATTCTGCCGAAATGACCCATTTCAAACTCGAAGCGAAGGCTTTTTATTTGGAGACTTTCCACGCAACCATGAGCAATCTCAAACTTGATCAAAAAGAACACATGCTTTTGTGGCGAAAGTTGACATTGCTGTGTCCACAAAACCGCACGTTTCAGTCGGATAAGGACAAGACAACAAAATTGAAAAACTTGACGTTTCTTGCAGGTCTCATTCCCACAATAAAAGTTGATGACATACAACCATTAATCGAGGAATGGAAACAGCTGGCAATCAACAATGATATTCAGCCACTCAAAGTAGAACGGCTAGATGCTTATTGGAGCAAGATATTCGAAAAGCACAAATATCCGCTAATCAAAGTTCTTGTGCAGGCATTGCTTTGTATTCAGCCACAAAATGCTGCTGAGGAAAGAGGATTTAGTGTAAATGCAGCTGTAGTCACAAAGGAGAGAAATCGTCTCCAACCCAAAACTCTGAACGGTATCCGGCGAGTGCGATCTCACTTGAAAAATATCGATGGATTACAACATTTTTCAGTAACTCAGTCCCTCATCGACTTAGCTCGAAGCTCATCCCGACGATACTTCCAATCATATGAGCACGATAGTGCTAGTGATGATGAAGAATCATGAACGTAAATTTTTAGACTATTTAAAGAATTGTTCTTGCCAAAGAGGAATTTTTTATCAGATTGTTTTTATGGACAGATTTCAGTGAGCTAGATTGTTTATACTTGACGTGTTTTTATTGATAGTGATCATTTGTCTATCAGTGATGTATTATTGTATAGACTTGTTTTCTGGTAACGCAATCACAGATGCAACGTTGTATTCTTTATAGATTTGTTGATTCATAACCCAACCATAGGCGCACTGATGTACTTTTATGAAGATTTGTTTTTCTGGTAGCGCAACCATAGGCGCACTGATGTATTTGTAAATATTTTGTTTTTCTGGCAATCATAGACGCACCGTTTTATTCTTTATAGATTTGTTGATTCATAACCCAACCATAGGCGCACTGATGTACTTTTATGAAGATTTGTTTTTTCTAATAGCGCAATCATAGGCGCACTGATGTATTTGTATATAGGTTTGTTTTTCTGGTAGCGCAATCATAGGCGCACTGATGTACTTTTATAAAGATTTGTTTTTCTGGCAATCATAGATACACCGCTGTATTCTTCAAAGATTTGTTGATTCTTAACACAATCATAGGCGCACTAATGTATATTTTTATAGATTTGTTGATTCAATCATTTAACGAAATCATAGACGCGCTGATCAATTTTTATATAGCTTTGTACTGCCTATATTTGTTAAAAGGATTTGTGAAATATTCTCAAGGCTTCTGAGATTTATTGATGTATTTGTTAATTGAATATATTGCGGGTTCATAAAAGCTGCGATTTTTCATTCAAAATCACCTGTCATTTATGAATGACGAGGAAAAGAGATACGCATGATATTGATGACAATCTTACGCATAATGATTACGAGGGGCGTTCCAAAAGTATCCGGACTGAGTCCATAACTTTGAGAGTAATAATCTGATCCCTCTGAAGTTTAGGTATGTTGAACCCATTATCATCATTAATAAGCACAAAGAATTTCATCCCGATATCTTAATTGGTTACAAAGCTGCAAATATTTTAGTAATGTCACTACTTGAAATTTAGTGACGACCAAATTGAATATTAAGAATCGTAAGATCATATCATTTATTGTTTCTTTACTTTCTTATGAATTCTTCTCACGACTTTGATGTCTTCTATTGTTTTAGAATGTTGACTGATTTAGTCAGATGCAAAGTTTGTTATTGAATTGCACTCGTCTCATGGATTTCACTGAGCTGCGTTCGATGTTCATGATTCACGAATTGTCACATTAAAGTTAATGACTTAATGATTTTTCAATCAATCGTCGATACAGTCACGCGATGGAAGATACGAGTATTCAGAAACCGGAGAGCAAGCGCGCAATCATCGCCTCTTTGGCATTCGAGGGGTCTACACCAACAGAAATTCATTCGAGGCTAGTCAATCAACTTGGCTCATCTGCTTTGTCACGAACTCAGGTTTTTGCATGGGCAAAACAGTTTCGTGAAGGTCGCCAGAACATCAGCGATGAAAGTCGATCGGGTCGCCCAGCGGATGCCACTAGCCAACATGCAATCGCGAATGTCGAGAAAGTGATAATGGAAGACCGACGTTCTAGTTTCTCAAATCACCATCAAGCTCGGCTTATCTCGTGGAACTGTACACCGCATCTTGAAAGACCATCTTCAATTGAGTAAACTGTGTGCTCGTTGGGTGCCAAAACTGCTGAATTCAGACCAAAGAACTCGAAGGGTGGAATGCTCACAAGAAAATGTGCTGGCGCTTCAGACCGAGGGAGCTGATGGATACTGGGCACGCTTCATGACAACTGATGAAACTTGGCTGCCATACTTCTCTCCCGAAACCAAAGAAGCATCGAAGCAGTGGTTGACGAAGGGTTCCACGCCCCCCGTGAAAGCAAAGTCTTCTCCAATGGCAGAGAAGATCATGTTGACTGCTTTCTGGGATGAACAAGGCATCATCCACTTGGACTTTCTTCCCGACTCCACTACAATCAATGCGGATTACTACTGTGGAGTATTGCAAGAAGTCCATCACCATCGTCGACATCGCCGTCCAGAGAAGAAATCGAAAGTTATCCTGCTCCATTAAGACAACGCCAGACCCCACACCGCTCGGAAAACGATGGAGAGGATAGATTATCTGTGTTGGGACATCGCACCGCATCCGCCATACAGCCCAGACCTGGCACCATCGGATTATGCCTTATTTCCTCAAATGAAAAGCATTCTTCGTGGAATGCATTTCGACACAAGGGAGGAGCTGGAACGGAAGACGAGATCAGTGTTGGCGTCCATCTCACCTGAATGGTTCAAGTCTGCCATTCGCAAACTTGAAGATCGTTGGAAGAAGTGCATCATGTTGCAAGGTGACTACATTGAGAAGGTTTCTCTGCCACAAGAAGACTGTTAGTTTGTAACGTGTATCCCTTTTTCTTTTTTGATAAAAAAAGTTTAAATATCCATTTTTCTTTTTTGACAAAATATTGTTTTTGGTCGTCACTAAATTTCAAGTAGTGACATTACTAAAATATTTGCAGCTTTGTAACCAATTAAGATATCGGGATTAATTTTTTTGTGCTTATTAATGATGATAATGGGTTCGACATACCTAAACTTCAGAGGGATCAGATCATTACTCTCAAAGTTATGGACTCAGTCCGGATACTTTCGGAACGCCCCTCGTATTTTCCATTCACAGTTAAGTATAGAAGGCAATTAATGTTTATATTTACTCTGATGATATAACATTAGAGCGTCCGGATTTTTTTCTGTACGAGTTTGGCAATCCTGCCTTTAAGTCATGAGTGCAGAATACTCAGAGTTTTTGAAGGATTGAAGGAAGCAAGCCATTTGGCTCCCCATTCTGAGGCACTGCGTAAGTCTCCATTAAGAATTTCGCATAGCTGCTGAAGTTGATGAATTTTCTTAGGTAGTCTTTAGCGTAAAGACGTTCTGCGATTTTTCTCCACTCTCCTTCGCAGAATCTTTACCGCCCTGGTATCACACAGATCGCCACTGCACAGGTTGTTCGAATTCTAGCACAATCGGTCTCCTCAGGCTCATACTTTTTAATCAACGAATCGGCGTCTCGTTCGGCACATTTCTTCGTTCAAAAGTTCCTTTATGTTTAAGAGTTGCATCATTATGGCATTCCCCATGCTTTTAGTGCTGTTAAACAGTCTTTTTTCTTAGGTCTTTTGAGCATGCATTCATATTGTCTTAAATCGAAAATGAACCACCAATAACACAAAGAGCAGATGATATGACAGTGTCAAGTACTTCATTATCATTAAGTTAAACTCGCCTAATACCGGAACCTCTTTTTGCATCAAATTCTTGGCAAATTGGCAATGCAAAATAAAATTGCAGACATTCGACGAAAATATTCTCTACACGAACTTGGTAGCACATTAACAGTCTTGTTGTTTTGACAATTGAATTAAATCCCACAAATAGATTTAGATGTCTAATAGATGATGCGACGGTCTGGATGGCAATGGCGATCGGTTCAGAGATAATTTAAGAAATCAGATGTTGGAAGTGCACAACATGTGGTCTTTGTGGATCTAGTGTACAATTCATTCGGATCCGTCTGGCTGCTCTGCTTTCGCATTACATTGACAGTGGAGACATAGATAAAGAAAAAAGAAGAGAGCCGCACTGATTGACAGCGAATATTTTTCCTCTGGAATCACATCAATCTTTAGATGTAAAGGATTCTCGGTTTGATCTGTTTAGGAACAAGTGACTGGGGGAAAAGCTATAATGGCTCTGAACTTCATTGAATCCAACTACCGCTGTGTTAGCTACTCAATTGTTCCTTATTTGCAAAAGGTAGATAGATCCTAAAAGTCAAATCTTCTCGAAAGTGATGGTAGGTTCAACCTCAAAGTTCTAACAAATTCCTACCTCAATAAAAAGCGAAATCTTCTAGAAAGACAGCACCTTCGCCTTCTTTTGGGTTAGCTTTCCGGTAGCGAAGCTCCTATGACATCTGCTCAAGTGTCTTGTCACAGTCAGCAAGGTTTATTAATCTTCCTTGCGAAAATTGCAGCAACGATGCCATTGGTAGGAGTTTTGCATACGCACTCAGTAAGTGCTCGTTCAGTTATGCTAATTGATTAATCCTAGCACTCAGCTGCCTGATAACAATGCCGAGCACCTGGTCAGTTTAAAGAACGCAGTCATTTTCCATTTGTGGAGGAACTTCATGATGACATGAAGAAAATTGGACTAGAAAAAGATCGCAAAGATGCGAAACTTGGGTTGAGAGATGCCATCGAAGTGATTTTCATATCTGCAGTCCACCTTCTACTGAAAAATGAGTTGCTATCGTCTTTATCGTTCCTCTCACTAAAAGCAAAATCCAGTTCTCAATTGATTAAAATAATTCACACTGTCATGAAGATAATGAGTCCTCGCTTTGGAACCCGCCATGGATCAGAATAAACCAAGTTTTCTTCTTGATGTTTAGTAGCCGAGTGATTTTTAGTTTGATCGTATTTAAAAACTATTGGTTAATTCACTGTGAAGCTGCCTATGAGTATAGAAAGTATTTATGATAGATTTGTTCATTGAATGCAATTCAATTATAGGCCTATCTATACGAGATGTGGAAGATCTTTCCTAAAATTGAACCATTCCATTGTATATATGAAATGATATTCGACAGTCCAGAGTACTAACTTCAAATGTGATTATAGAGAAAATTTATGACTATAGGAATTGAAATGATGTAAAAGACATAGAATTGATTGCCTATATGAGCCATTTCCACCTTTAAGTTTTACTAGTTATATTTATCAGTCATTTGAATTTCAAATACTCTATTCGAAATCCAACGCATAATAGATGGTCATGATATCAGGACTTATCTTTATAAAATAATGTGTTTATACTGAAGGTCGATGTGGTTCGCTGAAAGTTGCTCGCCAAAGGGGCGGAATTCAGACATTAAAAAAAGGTACGTTTCAAGATAGGTCATTAACTTGACCTTCCGGATTATGGTGAAAAGTTTGAAAGTGCGTAAAATTACAAGTCACAAATGCGAATGTCACGTGCATTAGGTTTCTGAGGACTACAGCAAAAATGCGAGTGGCCGAATCAGTATGCATTATTTCGGTCATTGTTCTCAGAAAATTTTAGTGTCGTAATTCATTCAAACATGCAATGTAAAATGAGGTAATATAGAAGTATGGGTGCATTTATTCGGAGAGGATATCGGTTTGCGGTGCAGAAAGGTTGTCAAATTGGGGTATTGCACACTAGTACTCAAAATGTTTGGCACATACATGTAAATATTAATGCTTGATGCGCTATTCCATTTCTATGCCGCCACAATTTTTAAGAAATGAAAAATGTGCCTTAAAATCAAATAGTAATCATTTTTTTCAATTCTAGTATTTGACTTTTTATGGTTGATCTGCTTGTTAAATTTAGGTGTGAACCAAACTTGAGGTTGACTTCTATACAAACTTCTATACAAGTTGTCTCAATAGAGGTACAGCTCGAGTCCACTATCAAATTCAAGGTGGTTATTCGAAGATTGACCAATCACCCACAAAATTCTTGCTTTTTACGTGGATGGCACATAAAAGTATTATTTTTGACCAATAAGCGGAAGAACTGAACAATAATAGAACAAAACACATAATTTTCCTCTGAGTTGCACAGATGTCATAGAAGTGAATCTTCAGTGTTCCATTTATGAGGGAAGAAAGAAATTGATAATGATAAAAATAATTGAATTCGCAACATTTTCTGGCAAAATTCTAGGAAGTTAGTTTACTGTCTAATATTCCACAATAAGCTATCATTGTATCTGAACTCGCAGAAAACCTAAATAGCATCTTCAGTGACCTAATGATTCAATGCCTCCGGCTTTCTCGAGGTCGAAATGATATTTCAATGCGCCTTGCTCTTGGCACCACCATGAAAAATGGCTTGCCGGCTGGGAATCGAACCCAGTCTTCGAATTGCTAACGCGGCATGAAGATCACCAAGACCAGCGAAGCACACCCTCCATGATCGTGTCAAGAGCAAGTAAAGCTTTCAGCGCGCATTATGACGTTACCTTCCTGGTTTGTTTATATAACAATAGCAACCGCTTCCAGGCGACCTCGGAGGTCGCCTGGAAGCGGTTGCTATCTTCAGTGACACTGAGTGTTTCAATGATCCTTGACGATGCTGAAAATAATTGCTGTGAAGAGTACATTTTTTAATACAAAAAGCATTTCTAAAAAACTGATGATTTCTTAAAACACAAACTTTTTAGTAATTATTATCCAGTAGTCTTGCGGTCACACCCAAATATAGCTTTCTTTACGTATTTTACATAATAGTCAATCATAATTTTGAGTGCATATAGTAGGTCCATCAGTTAGTTTCTTGAAGTTTTTTTATCAAATTTTATGTTCTTATCTTGCATGCGCCTTTCCGAGACTACCAAACATACGGAGAATTAGCGAAAATGTGTCAGATGCAATAAAACGAAGACCAGTTATATTGCATCAGGGCAGAACACCCTGAATGAAGTGGATGGTCAGGATTCAAAATAACATCATTGAAGATCTTCTTACACGTACGGTCTCCACTGGCAAATAAAGTCTCGTTAGTGTATTCATATGAAAATGAAGACAGATTATAAGATGTCGAAACGCCTAATAAGGAAAGCTGCTGAAAGATTATCAGAAGCAGGGTCGAGAGAAAAGCGTGACAGGGAGCACAGACAGAAAGTAATGGAAGAAACAAGGAAACACTGAGAAGCATTTTGCCTAAGCGAGAGACCAACGAGAACTCGCTTCACATCCATCCGTCCATTCCCAAAGTGGTAGAAGCTGCAGATGAAGATCATGAATACATATGGCACCACCTAACAAGAAGACAAAACAACGTGACATCAGATCAATGTTTAGACGACAGAGTAGAAATTGTGTTCACTTTCAATTAAGGTGACAACTGTGGCGGCTAACAAGCGCAACGTGCATCTACTGATTTATTTGAACTAAATTGAAAACGTATACACCGTGGAGCTTTTTGGCAAATTTATTATTTACTGTTCGTACCTAGGTTCAAAATGTAAAGAATTCTAACTAATTAGCGAAGAATGACTTGTACTTACAAAATGTAGGTCATGCCTGCTCAAAAAACCATTTCTTGAAGGAAAAAAGTGCAATTTGATGAACATGAACTTGCACACATTTGTAATTTTGCAAGCAACGAATCCAATATAATTTAAGCCGTGGGGTCTAGTAAGTCGACCAAATGCTTATTGCACACTTAATCAATTTCTTTTTGCAGCCTCATAAACTCTAAATTCTAACGTGGACTGCCTCGGGATTTTCGATTTGTCGATGCGAATTCTGTTCCATATAGTTAGAGAAGTCAAGATTTTCCTTTCACTCAATAATGTTGTTCGACAGGTTTACGGTGCGTCAACTTTCACGTGCCTTCACTGCGCGAAATTAATTTTACAACTATCCCGATGATTCATGATAAAGAATGTTTTTTAAAAATAGTTCAGCCGAAATTTTTGCTCCAATATTTTCTCAAGCGAGATGAATGATGATGAGACATGATATTATATGAAATGAATATACATGAAAAATGGTAACCGACCTGAATAGTTTCTATTTCATTCAATAACAGTAGTCTGTCAAAAGTAGTATTTGATGAACACGCTCCGAAATTTCACTCAATAAGCTAATTGTATATCACAAGAAAGAAAAATCGTATGAGATGAGGAAATGCAGCATCTGAATTTTCTTATATGAAAATACCGCTTGTGAAAATCAAGGAATCTTCGGTCCTAAACATCTAAACTCATGCCAACCCACAGCAAATTATCTACCGATGGACTAAGATAGAGATCAGTTCAATCTCCTTTCGTGAAGCCATGGCCATGAAAATTTCTATGCTTGCGATTAGTGACAGGTAGGAGTTATTAACTAACAACATTTGACATTTTGCTGATGTTGAGTTTGACATTTGTGGCCTTTTAGTCTTCATTTTTGTAGCATGAAGATGAAATTATAAATCTGAAATATTTTAGAAGTAGATAAGAATACTATCAGCAATCTTTGGGGTTTATTAATTCCAATTGCTATTTATTCATTATCCATTCCATCCCAAAAATGCTGTTTAATGAAAACTGTGAAGTTTGTCTTATTTTTCCCGCTTTTGTCTCTATTCCTTTCCATTTACAGCACTTTCATTTGTAGTATGTGTCCAATGTAAGTTGAATGTGTGTGTGTGGTGTGTGGAGAAGGCGTCCGATTTCTATCATTGCATTTAATTGATTTTTGAAGTCCATGAATTAAATTTGCCGCAACCAAAGAAGGCTACATTGAGTTCTTGCAAGAAGCAGATGATCTAATTAATTATGCTCGCTGTCCTTCGAATTTCTGAACTTTTTTGTCTTCGTTAGAGGGATAGGCCTATGAAACAAAAGAAGTCACCATTTTCTCAAATAACTTGTGTAGATACTTAAGTATTTTACATAGGTGATATTCTTCATTGCGCGAGAATGGTTAGTTTTCTTTCGTTTATCGATATCATTATCGAAACTGTGCTTTATGTACTTCGAAGATAATTCGCTCATCACCTAGAATTGTGAGATTTTCCTGGCTCGGTTCTCCCGCTGGTTTAGTGGATTTCAGGTCAGTTGCAATGCCTCACTAGTTTGAGGGCAACGAACTTGGGGAAATGTCTGAGGGTCTTGTGTAACTGCTGCTTGTTTCAGGATCGAGGAAAAGCGCCAGTATAGTCGATAGAATGAGATTAAAATTGTCAATGATAAATGTAATCATGACAATAATTTGTGCAGATAAGAAAATGAAGTGCTCTTAATCACAAGTGTTGGATTGTGATAGAACGTGCACTGTTTGCTTTAAATGCTATTTACATATGACATCATCGAAACAGTCATAAACCTGAAACGCAGTCTAAGAATTGCATTTTACGCAAAAATGAAAGTTGAGATTAATTGTTGCTCCACAAAAACGGTGGACACATGACAAAATTGTTGCAGAACTTGTTATAAAGAGTATACATGATGACATTAAACCAGGGCATTTGAGCGAACGGTGTAAACGTACGATTGAACGGTATTTTTTTCATTTTTCTGATGAACGAATCATCGAACGGTATGTCTGAGAAGCCGATGAAAGATGATCGAAACGAACTGCTTTTTTTTGATTGATTGAACGTGATTGAACAGCAATTTAACCCCGGAAAAGCCAGTATAAGAAATAATGGTAGAAAATCCTTGATACTTTCCAAAATTGCTTATTTACACACTGTGACTTCAATAAAATAGTATTTTGAAATTTGAAAATATTTAAGTGCCAATGTGGGTCACCATTCACCAGTGACATTTGATGCTGCTAAAGCGTGTTATAGGCTTTATCACGACAAGGATTTTGACTTCCTCTATCGATTTTGATATTCTCTAGTTTGATTCGGTTTGATACAAAAGGCGTGTGTGACGTGTAACGTTAGACGTCAACTAATGTTTCGCGTTGTCATTGCGGGACGATACCGAAAATGATGTGAGAACATCCTGCAGCGCCATCTTCCACGTTTCTCTGAAAAACCCCAATAAACGACAGCACTATATAGGGTCCATAAAAATTGAACATTGTTTTGACTTAAAAACAACAATTGAAAGATTGTTTTATGCCATGAACGAGCGGAACGGGGTTGATCGCTCATTTGAGCGGTGAACGAATGAACGTTTCTGAAAGGCTAATGAATGGAAGATCGAACAAACGTGGGGAAAATATGACCGTTCAAATGCCCTGCATTAAACACACGAAAAGCAAGAGACAACTACAGACTTCTAACTACTAACAACGGACACTTAACTGTGGACAAAAATTGACGAAAGAAAAAGAACACCATTTAGATCTTTGCATTGGCTGTCTGAGTGATGAGCATGCTCATTCATACCGAAAGCAAGTTCTCGTGAGAATAATCATGCATTTTGGCCGTTCTCGTGATTTTGCAAGCATGGCGCTCGACATGCAAAAGCTTTTAGCGTAAATAATCTGAAGCATTGCAGAACGTGAGATTATAATCCCTCCTTTTGACCAGGAGATTTACTTATTCATTTTATTTTATATTGCTTGAAGGTCGAAATCCTAGGGTAGTCGTGGTATCAACATTTTGAATTAGAAATTGATCCGAAAGAAGAGCAGGATATGACAATAAACTTTTCTTTTTAATTGCATCAAGAATGGAGCATGCAGAAGCATTGATGAGGAGAATGCAGCTCTTGACCACTGAACAATGGTGGAAAATTCACATAAATATTATTCTTGCATTACATGGTTGAGTTCATTACAAGGAAGTTTTATTGAGAAAAGACAAATGACTCACAAATCACTGTTGATCGGCGAATTCTATGAATAGAATCACTTCGTGTTTACCCTGTCGGAACCGAATTTGCCAGTTCTTTTCCGATAAAATCGATTTCGCTTCAAAGTGAATTAAGCTCAATTTGTAGTGCTGCTTTTTGGGTCATTCAGAAGTTGGAGGCTGAAAGATCACATTTTCACTTTTTAAATCTGTGAAAACAGAAATCAAATTAAATGCTGTAATATTATTTAAGTTGGAAAGAATCAGGAATTTCTAAGATGTTAAATATTACTTTTGTCAAGATGTACAACATTTTTCGAGTAAATCTTCGGATACAGAAGACTAGGGTTAGTAGAAGTTTAAAATATAGCGAATTTGAAAATGATACTTACAAAGATATGATGTGATTTGAAATCCAAGGAGTCGAGCCTGTTTACGTGAATATCTTGAAGGTGATATACAGTTAATGACAGGTTGTTATCAGGATTGAGGAGGCCAGTAGACCTTTTATTGTCACTAGGGGAGTAAGGCAAGGTGATACAATAGGCGATTTCAAAGTTTCGGTAGATTGGGTTGAATCAACCGGATTGCGATTGAATGAAAGGGCAATGACTTAATTAACAGTTTCTGTTTAACCCAACCGAAATTTTGGAATCTGTCCTAGAAACACGGTTGTTTGGCTCGTTCAACCCCATTACGGTAGTTACAACCAGTGTCCGGTAGGAAGATAATAAACAATCAGAATCCGGTTGGTTCAACGAGCGTATCGGGTTGAATGAACGCACGTTTTTCGTATCTCCTCAATGCATTATATGTTCAACGAGGAGGTCGCTGGAAAGCCGATTAACCGTGTCAGGTTCCGAAGTCTCGGTTCGGTTGAAATCAGTTGAGGAGATGACAGCCGTTTTTCTTGCTGGAGCCGGTGTAATCCAATCCTCGAGAACTGGATCGGCACCGTATAAAAGCGCTCAAGCTCAAAGTGAATCAGACCATGATAACAAACGAACTTTTCTCGTGTCACGAAGTGAATTGGAACAGTTAGGAAATGAATTTCATGGCGAAAGAATTGTGGACCATCCTGGTTGTCATCTGGCAACAAGTCAGAGGATGGTTAACAATTTTGTGGAGTTTTTGTCTGGAGGTGGATACTTTCGTCAATTGCCTTCATGACTCATCACTGTTCTACCGCAATATCCCCATTTTGTGAAGCAGACAGATTGAACGAATCGGATTCCGATTAATGATAGGTCGTGGTTAATCAGAATGCGGTTGATTGAAGCAATCCTACTCTGGTTAGCAGGCATCTGTCGTTAATCACACTCTGGTTCGGTTGACCGAAATTCAGTCGTATTCTGATTAAACAGAACTTTGAAACCGCCTAATCTCCCCAAAACTGTTTACGGCGGTTCTGGAAGATTTGCTAGGTCGTTGGACTGGGTAGAAAAAGGCACAAATATTAATGACCTGAATTTGAGACATTCGCGATTGCTGACGACATCGTTGTGTTCTCAGAAAATATGGAAGATCTCCAAAGAATGATAAATGAGGTAGCACTTGCCAGTAAACAAAGAGGAATGAGAATAAATGTAGACAAAACGAAAGTCTTGAAAAACAACAGTGTTATCTCGGAACCGGTGAGTGTCGACAACGTGCAGATCGAAGAGGCTCAGGTATATACAATATCTGCCTTGATCAATTAGTAATCATAAGCAGCAACATTGCTAAGGAAATCAGTAGGAGATGTATACAAACGTGGCAAGCATTTAATCGCGAAAAATATATATTCAAGAGTGACATTCAATAGTGACCACTGTGCCGTAAGAGACAAACCTTCAATCGGTGCATTATCCCTGTATGGATGCGAAGTGTGGACGACAACGAAGGAACACAGAAATAAACTTCAAGTTACCCAAAGAGCAATGGAAAGAGCAATGTTGAAGATTACCAGACAAGATAAAACGAAGAACCCATGGATTAGACAGCAGACCGGAGTAAGTAACGTCCTGGAGACTGCAGCAAAACAGAAATGGAGCTGGGCTGGACATGTGGCAAGAAGACAAGATGGGCGTTGGACAAAATCGGTGACGGAATGGTTTCCGAGGGACGACAAAAAAAGAAGAGGAAGACAGAGAACGCGTTGGGAAGACAGTCTAACTAAAGTGACACGAAAAACATGGATGCTCGAAGCACAAGACCGACGAGGTTCAGTCCAGCACCGGACTGAAAACGGCTGAAGAAGAAGACTAAGATTTGATGGAATGTACTTTCACATGCATCTCAGGCAACACTGACTCACGGGTAAAACGCGTTTTTCAACGGCATGGACTTAATGTTCGACTGACAGGGCGCAATAAAGCACGTCGTCAAACAGCTAAAACGAAATGAAACAAGTACAACACTCATATTCTCTTGCTAACTGCAAAATGAAAAAGAAACAGATACGCTGGCGCTGTGGCCTTGTGTTAGAGTGTTCGCTCTGCGTCCGGGAGACCTTGGTTCGAACCTTGGTCGGGTCAAACCTAAGACTTTTAAAATAGGTGCACTCTGCGTTCTTGCTAAACACTCAGCAGAAAAAGAATGAGAGTGGGATAAATGGAACTCGGCCACATGGAAGAGCGGTGTTTCACCGAATGTGCTTCCGAGTATAAACAAGGAACATTCATTTTGTTTTGTACGTAATCGAAGAAACATCATCTACAAAATCCACTGCAACAAGTGTGATGAGTTTTTTATCGGCAGTACCATGCGACCTCTTCACGTCCACTTCAAAGAACGTACTACAAACCCTTTATCTTCCTTGTTTGTGCATTTTCGAACGTGTCAAGTACCGGTATAACATTCCGACATCAATATTGACATTCTGACTCACGATCATGACAATACAAATTTTTGACTACGTGAAGCATTCATTATTAATGAACATATATACTTAAAAAATGAACATACCAAAATAAATAGTAGAGCAGAGCTTGACAGTTACCGCGATTTCCTTATTTTTACTAATTACAACTTCTCAGTATTTTCTTTACTTCATCTAATATAGAATTCATTAATCCTTTCACGTCATTTTTGCTAATGTAGAGATATGCAATCCAGTACAGCCTGTTCATATCTACATTCTATCATATCATGTCATCTCATGTTAATATCATTTTCAAGTTTCTTCTATCTCAAACTTCTATTAACCCTAGTCTTTTGTACCTGAAGATGATAACTGGATGGTAATCGAAAAATTTCGTACATCTTGAAAAAATAATAATCAACATCTTACAAATTCCTGGCTCTTTCCATCTCAAATTATATCATATATGATTTATACATACGCATTATATTTATACATATACCGTGACTAGTCAGGGCATTTTCCAAGTACAAATCGAATGCAATAGCTGTTGTCACGACTACTTAGGTTGTTATTGTGATCTTCAATCATAAAAGTTTCTTTGTCTTCTGTCAACTGAAATATTGTAAATTGAAATGCATGTAAACCCAGGTATTTTGAAGCCATGAATTGGAAATTTGATAGAATGAATTTCAATCGCTGCAACTTGATTTTGCGCTTTGTTATCGACAACAGGGAAGGGTATCAATTCTCAGTGCCGTATGTGAAAGTATTTTAAATGATTAGTATAGCATTAATATATCAGGAAGCTTCGCAGAATTTTACCATGGCTGAATTCATGTTGAATTGCGTAATATGATGACAATAGTATCACTACCATTGTTCATTATCGTTTCACTTTCATCGGATCTTCCGATTACATAATGAATAATCAACAACTTTGATCGAGAAGAATATTTATATTTCATTCATTTGTGTATAGAGACATTGAAAAATGCATTCATATTCCGCTGATCTTCTTTTCTAATACTCAATCACGAAGTTTCTCGTCTGTCCTGTCATTTTGGATCGTGTAATTCTTTGTGTGTACTGAGTAAGTCAATCTCAAATCATCATAAACTTTTTCCTGTGACAATTCAATAATTTCACCACGCATTTAGATGTGAGAATATTATGCGTTATAGCATTGTTTCTTTTACATCAGACGTGATATACATCAGCTGTGCTTCTACTTTCTGTGCACTTTTCCTTTTAATGCGAGCAAGCACCAGGGCTTTTCCGCCGGGCGGGCTTTTCGAGTTTTTCACCTTCATGTATTTACCACAAGTTACTGGTTATTTGCATGCTGGTATGCATTTTTGTGAAATGTGTAGACGCTATTTTACCTCTAATTCGGGAGGATGAGCTACGCTGTGTTCAAGTATACATTTTAAACAAAAGCTAAGACTTCAACATACAACTTGCATTTTCATAGCCTGTAGAAAATGAACGTGGCATAACATGTCATAGAACCTTTAAAATAGCAAAAACAAATGGACCACAGAATTTGTATGAGTATGAGTAAATTGATTCTGATTTAGCCATCAATCTAAATTTTTTCTTTAATCATAATTTCTAGATAAAAAGCATATTGATAACAAGGCCTTATCATAAAAATCTTATAACAAAACTATAAAGAAGACAATCAATTTGGTTCGTCAGACTCAACAAGACACTCATCGAGTGATTCTGCTCTTTTATTGCCGTCAACCATGTGCAGGATCCTCGAAAATGTTACCAGGCGACCAACTTTCGCCACTGTCAGACGGTTTCGTAACAAATCAGCTGTTGAGAATATTCACTCAATGTCTGCTGAAGGTGGCGGCAAGTGAGCCACCTTTGCCATCATCGTCACAAACGTTTTGGGATTTGCAGCAATCGTTACCTTTGCAACGTACTGCCAGTACTTGGCAGGGTCAACTGACTTCATTTGTGCATTGAACACTATCTTAGGAAACCCTGTCGAGCTGGTGTCCTCAGTTTCGAAGGAGGCCACAGCCTGGATGAGGCCCATTCCAAAGACTGCATTCCTGTCATCGTTGGCGAGTTCATGTGGAAGTTTCAGCCATCCAATCCATCCTTGTCCGTAGGATCCAACATGAAGGCCAACAGGTGCCATGTCGTGTACGTCATTTCGAACCAGAGAATCTTGATTAAGCATGCAATTGATGCCTAACTTAGTAACTTATGCTTATATGTACATGTACAAAGTGTACATTATGTGAATTTAACGACAATTTTCTCCTGTAGCACTCCTTAAAACTTCTAGGCATCTCTAAAATGTGACAGGTCACTTCTGCGAAGATGACGTGACAACGATTCTTACACCATAAGGTGTCAGGGAAAAACCCTCCCGAAACACGCACCCGAGTGGATGAAACGAGGTTTTCAGTCGATGGGCGGGTTTTCGCCAACCCTGGGAAGCACATACGAAATAGGAGCGATGTCGCAGCAATTACCCATGTGCATGACAATGCCACTTATTTGTTTTGGAAGATCTTAACTGGAAAACTTAGATGTGATATCGGAAATTTCGTTTTGATGGCATGTCTCATCCTCTAAAATTAGCAACTGGAATTGTATCTCGAGAAATTGTGAATGACATTCATAGAAGCACAGTAGTTAACATCTTCACATAGTTAATTACTGCTACTTCGGTTGCCATTGCGACAAATTGCTTACAACTCATGTATCAGTACAGAGGACAGCGTAATTTCAATATAACAACTTTGTATTCTTTGCACTGAAATGTATGCATTTTGCGTATATTCTATGTGTGTGCATCTTAAAACAACTATTTCATAAATTGTTGGAAATGACGTTTGCTTTGTCATTGTTTTTAGTATTTAGCTGTATTTTTTTTCACTGACTTTGACATTGTTTGGAGAGCATAATTCTAGAAGCTTAGGAGGAGATGAGGCATGGATCTACTGGGATGAAGTGCATGGTTATCATATGATCGCGATCACACTGTTCTACATTGAATCTACAACAGAATTTCGCCACTATAACATTGAAGGACTAGAGCGAACATGCATGCTGAAAATAATGTTGCGTGATGGAATACGCTGCAATGTTGCGCACTAGCTAAGGAACAGCCACTGGCTTATCAGTGACGATTCGTGAAAATTCGCAATTGTTGACACTTTTCTTCAAATATATGATAATTTTAATGAGAAAATTTACAATGCCACGCCGACGAATTACGTTTGCACATTATTATAATTAAAGTTGGAAAAACAAGTGGTAATGCTATATTGCGATTCTTGACAATTCCTAGTTTTTCTGGCTATAGCATCTTGAAAGTATGAAGATTATATTAGCTAGGGAAAATGGCCTGGAGAACCTGATTCCAAAGCTGTGCTGTGCGAACAAAATAGCTTTCGAGCGACACTTATTTCGTGGGCGTTCTACACTCACGTGATTGCATGTGAGTATATTATGTCTGCGTGTGCTTCTGGAAAATGTCTTAGGTTTGGGTGAGCAATCATTTGCTGCAGAGCTGTTTGTTCCGAAATGGTATCTGTAGAAGAGACTGAGTGAGCAGCATCCCATCTGACGGAGAGCGGCTGCAACTCATTAGCGAGTTTTCACTTTTTGATTTTTGGCACGTTTTTCAACCCGAAGAGGTTATGATGTGTTTGTGGGGGCGGCGGTCCACAAATGGCAGCAATGCTACAAGAATGGACGAGTAGTGGACTTGTAAGGATAGCAGATAGTCTGTGATGGGAGATGGCGTCTGGCACGATATACTAGTAGGTTGCTAATGCGTTAAAATCTCTTCTTGTTGATGAAAAGGATGTACGGTTTCCATGATACGTATTTGGTAGCCGTTAATTCAAGAAAAGGGGTGGAATCTTGCTCTCTGATACTATTATCTGATATCTTTAAGCTATGTTGGTCATCCTCTCCTTGATTCATTCCTGAGTTTTCGAAGGAAAGTAGCAATCCAATTTTCGCCTCATTCACTCGCTCATTGGCATTGAGTGTCGTGCCATCTCCATACATCATATTACTAACTAGACAATCGGTGAGGTCATTGATGTGCAGCAGGAAAAAAGAGTGGGTCCCCTAATTGAACCTTGAGGAACTCCCACATTTAGAAACATGTGGAAGACTGTTGGCCATCAAAGACGATAGATATCAGTCGGTCACTGAGCAAGAAGTTTATGGAGCTGATAAACACCTCAATAAGATTTTAATAATAAGCTTAATAAGCTTCCTAAAGAGTTCCTCATGCCATTCTATATTATCAAATGCCTTGGAACTATCCAGGGCAACTGATCTCGTCTCTCCTTGTCTATCAGGGACGTGACTCACATGTGCAGTGACACATGAAAGGAAGTCATGTGCCTATGGTTCATCTAGAATGACTGAAGCCATGCTGTTCTTCAGACGGAAAATTCTGAGTTTCAAGAAAGTCAACAACATGTTGATTAGTTACTGCTACAAATATTTCGCCGACAATGGAATCAAACATCTCTTTGGAACTGTGATCATGAAAGCTGCTTTCCAACAACAGTGGAACTCACCAGTGGACAGTTTGGGTCAAATGTGGGAAAGCTGAGGTGGGTGATGCTTGAGGACAGAAGCTGGGATGTCATCTGTTTCAGTCGACTTAGAGCTATCGAAACCTGTGATCTTTTTGACGTTCCGGACTGTGACTGAAGGAGGGCTATGTGCTTCATCAGTGCGTGTGGGAATTGGAGATACAATTCGATCTCTATCGATGAATTCTTTGCAAATTCCTTGCAAAGAAGCGCGGCTTTTTCTGCTGAGGATGCCGCCGTTGATGTACTGACTTGGTCATGACAAAGTGCTGGGATGGAGGATTTTTTCTTATTGGTGACAGTTGCAAAGTTCTCAGAGCCAAGCTTTTTGGGTAGCAATGATTTCCGTACATACATGTACAAAGCGCAACGGCTTTTGGCCTGATAAATGGTTTCCTTACAATTTCCTCGCATGATCATGTACAATCAAAGATCACCAGCTGAATGCATCCACTGTCAGCTCTTGCGCCGACTTGTGGACGTGCTCACTTACAATCAGATTTCCAGCTTGAACCTGACTATGAAAAATACGGAAGTCACACCAGCATACTTTTGAGAATTGATATGACTACGTTTATTATCTATCCTTTTTTTCATTATTACATTTTCTCATAGTATGTGAAATTAGAAAAGTCATTCTGCACAACAAAGAGATGCAAGAAACTTCGGAAGGCATTAGAAAATGAAAATATTAGCAACAAAGTCTTGAAGAGTAATATTATGAACAATACGAATAATACACTTCTTGATAAAATTCACATCGCAAAAGATTTGAAGAAACCCAAATGAGAGGTCCTTTTCCGTAGCAAGTCATGGGATCACAGAGGAACAGGGTACAGCTACACGGGCAAGGTCCCTCAGTAAAGCTACCCACGCGTACCAGCGGCAGTGGAGTTGTACCGCTGTTTTCGTTTTTTTCGAGCTGTTGACCTGAAAACCTCCCACAATTGAAGGGTTCTCCTTTCCAATTGTCCATGTTTGAGTCGATGTCGATGTCCATCTTGCACTTATTGGCTCAAACCATATGTTGCAGGTTAAAGTGTGACAGATCCAACGTATTCACGGCCTACGGGCGTCAGGTAGTCCCGAACCCACTCCAGTGGGTAATGAATAAAATTACCTTCATGAAGTCTTCAAATCAACCGAACTTCTGAAATTGCAATTATTCCATTATAATTTATAATTAGTGATCTGAAAAGAAGATTTACGTTTTAGATTCCTGTGCGTACGTTTCGTGCACGTAAAATCCCTTAAAGACTCTGCATTTGTAAAAAGACTTCGTTCTTCATGTATTTGTTCAATACTAACTAAAAAATGAATGAAATGAAAATGAAAATAAGTAAAAGATCACACCTACCCATGCGCAACGTACACAGCACCACGATCACCTGACTTTCAGCCACCAGAATCTCTGCGGTCTTAGCCGATGTTTCGTTTTCTATTTTCATGTATTATAGCAAGCAGCACAATGAAAGTCTCAGAGTATAAAGAATATGTCAGGGTACAATCATTTGAGGCCTTGATGCTAAATTATTCATTCATACTAATTACAAAAGTCGAAAGTAGCTGATTTCATATCTTCAATTGCAAAATTGCAATTAGGTGAACGATGTATTTGAAATTGCCACGTATGACATTTTTGTTGACAAAATAAGAAAAGAAATAATTGACACAAAATTACTATATATGACGATCAAAGTTGCGTATTTTAACAGTTACATATCCTGAGAGGCGGTCAGGTTATGAGATGTGGGGCACTTATTTTGTTGCGAGGATTTTCGAGGTCAAAATTGAGGTCTTTTCGCATCCCTGCCTGTTTGTCATGCTTTTCAATTTATATTGTTTCCTGCAAATCACACCTTGATGATGGCGGCTATTATAGATGAAGTGTTGCAGTTCTTAGATTGAGCAGTTTGCTGACCATGAATGTGATCATTGTGCAATGGTTAATTTTGTATTATGAATGTCCAGTTACTCAATCAGCTATAATTATTGTCAATCGTCACTTTAGCTGTGTGATTCAGTCCTTCATTATGGATGTATGAAGCGGTGGTGTGAATTAGGACGCGACGTTTGAGCAAGCTGGCGCGAATTATTTTGTTCTATTCTCGATCACTACCTCGCTATCAGATAAGGACTGTGTCCACTGCATCGCAAGCTGACTGTACGAGTGGAGCAATAGACCATTTTTAAACAGCTGTTCGTTACCTGATCAGCGATGTTATTGAAATTGTCACATGATGTCCTTATTGTAGATAATGTGAATATATTGACAGTGGAAAGCGCTGCATGTAGATACAGACATTGATAAGTGCATGCTTTGGACCAAAATGATATCATGCCCACTAATATGATACCATTTAATTCATCAATGTTAACCGAAATAACTTTGAAATAGATATCCAGCATAAAATATGTTAATCGTCTGTTGTAACCGCTTTTCTTTACATCAGATTGATACCCGTGGCTCATTGGCAAAGGGCTTGGTCAGTACGTTAGGGAAGGACATGGGGTAGCTGCCTTTCAAGAGACAGTGCAATTATTGAGGTCAAAATTAGAATTGAAGCACTATTAATTTGCCAAAATTCTGATTTTGTTAGATGTTATCACGGTCATAATTCTCTGCTATGCTTCATCTTGACACCTGTATGCATACACAATTTGTACACAATGGCAGAAGATTAGAACATCGATTAAACTACATAGCCATGTAATTAGGAATATTCTAGTTTGGGGGGGATAGCTCAGTTGTAACATATCAGGGCCTCCTGGGGCGGTGCAGGGCTGCTGTTGGTTTGGTGCTGGGTGGATTGGGCCAGATTATTGGTACTGTGGGTCCGTCCCACTTCGCACCTTCGGGTGCATCCTTTAACTTGATATACATGCACAATTGGTACACAATGGCATAAAGCTAACACATCGATTAAACTACACAACCATGCAATTAGGAATATTCTTGGTGGTGGGATAGCTCAGTTGGTTTGAGGGCCGCGTTTGGGTGCGGAAATGCAGAAGGTTTAGGGTTCGAGTCTGTCCACCTTATGAGGCACCATCGCTCTCACTGGAGGTTGCTAACCCTAGCTGGAGAGTTTTGACTGTGTGAAAGCTGCCCCATCCCCAGAACTTGTTTGGGGCAGGGATGAATAAGAAAATCAAGAGATGAGAATAAGATTTGATTTAAATAATTGCGGGAGCTGGAAACGTTTTCGACTAACTAGCCGTCATTAGTGCAATGCTTTAATGCTTTTTCTCCTTTTAAAAGCTTTTTTATGCTTTTAAACTTTTTCTCTCCCAGTGGGTGCTTGGACGGTGCTGACGAGTCTATTGATGTAACCAATTAGTGATTGCCGGATCGTCAAAATAAAATATTTATTGAGACAAATAACCACCCAAGCGCTTTTGCGGTTATTGCCGATTATCAGCATTAGTGTTAGCTTTCACATTCGTTCCAGGCATCTCTTGACGCTGAAATATCAAAATATGCTCCAAAAGATTTTCGATGACTGGCAAAAGTATGGTATAGCATTGATTTGATCTTAATGCAGTTTGTCATTCTAGCTTATTTCTGAAGCAACTTCTATTTAAGTTGAATAGAAATGCAACATAATAACAAATCTAAAAGAATATACAAGCAAGAAATGATTTCCTTATAATGTTACGGGAAAAATGCAAAAGTCAAATAATTGATCAAATGAATTGCACAGACCATAGCTTTACATGTAAGGATGAATGTGTTCCAACCTTTCTGGGATAATGTGCATAACTTCAAGCGGATTCCCGAAAAACCCGAAAAGTCTTAGTTTTGGTCCGGGTTCGAGGCGGCTTTCGGGTAGGATCGCTCATCTTATTATGAGGTATGTATTTTGCTTCTTTTGCTAGCTTAAGCGTAGCTTGTCTTTCTGCAGGTAATAGCTCTTAGCATGTTTACAAAAACATAATCTGAAACAGTGGAAGTACATGCAAGCAATTAAAAAGACAGTCTTGGGTTTAGGGGAACGGTTGAGCAAAGTGAAAGACGATCCTAGGGAAAGAGAATGGCTGCTTCAACGCTTTGGCATTGCCATTATTAGAGGCAATGCTCAGTCCATCCTTCGTGCTTCCTAATTGTTTTTTACCCTATTTTTAACTTATATTTTATACTGGTATTTTTGATAATTTCTGGTTGTATTGTTTCATGCTCATGTGTAGGCTCGAAAGCCATTATCTTTATAGAAATAGGTCCCGTGTTATAGAAAGAAATTAAAAAGCTCGCATGAGTGAATCCTGTTTTTATAATGTTTTGAAATTGACTGTCAAAATTTTGCTTTTCTTTAGTCAAATTGGTTAACGTATAATGCTACTTCCTTGTAATATTTTTCTTCCAGAGGCTCGAAGATGCAGCATAGTGCTATGAAAGAGAACAGAGACCTCGCTTGCTACTTTGTCACAAAACACTCTTGGAAAGGAAAGTAAGTAATCAGGAAAGCATTGCAAAGATCATATCTTATGAAACACAATTCATGATATGCAATTTACATAAGTTACAATCTAAGTGGAAGGATCTCCTCAATCTTATGAACTAGTTGTAACAGAAACTTGTAGATTGTAACTACATGTTAATTGTAACAGAGATCTATGATAGTTAGCATCATAGAAATAGTAACAATGAAATCTCTTCAACATATCTTAAGTTTCATGCAATACACAAAAGTTACTCTACAAGCGCGTGCGCCTTATCTTAGAAACAGATCAATGCCTGTGTGATTTAATTATAAACAGTCACGTCATATGCAATTCTTAGGTCCAGTATTTCTTAACATTTTATCATTCATACCAGTGTTGCAAATCAGTTTCTGTTAGCTGTTACATTCCGTCAATTTCTTGTCTTATATGCCTCTGTGCAGGGTAAGAGCAGCAGATGCCTGAAATTCAGGTCAAATGCGTAGTAGTGGACAGCTTACTGTTCCATTGCAAGACTGCAAGATTGTAACCTTAAAATATTGTAATTGCTTGGGAATTTCCTGCTTCCCCTGTCGGTTATTTATTAAACTCTACAGGCTATATTGCACATGTTGCACTTTACAAAGTCCGGTAACAGCTGCAGATCACAGCCATAAATATTGATAAAATCAAATTTGCAGGATTAATGGCTTACAAGTTGTCATAAACTGGGCCCTTGATTATCTTTAGCAAGATGTTGTAATTTATTTTAAGCAGCATTTGCTATAATTATTAAAGGGTTTTAAGCCAAGCTGCTAAAATCAAATGTGGCAAGTGATCTTTTATTGCATAATTTTCACCGTTAAGACGGCCTTATCAAACAAATACAATATTGAGAAGGAAGACATCAAAATTCAGAAATTGATTATCATTTTTACATGACAAAATCTTTTATAATATAAAACAGCATGATTTTTTTGTCTTTTCAGGTACAAGCGCATATTTTCAGTGGGAACCTTGGGAATCACTACTTATAATCCTCAGAGTCTTGAAATCACAAACCAAGTAAGTTTTCAACATAGAAGTAGATACTAGTGTTTGTTGTTGGTATAATAAAAATAAACGTTTATTGAAAATCACAACAATGGTCGTCGTGACCGTTATCAAGGGCTACATACGAAAAGACATGATCCTTGATAAGCTTTTTAAATAACAACATAGAATACGACATCAAGTTGAATGATCGCTCACTGGCTGAATGTTGTTCATGTTTTAGGTTCAGAGTTGGTTGCAGTAAATCGATGAAATTAGCTTCTGAAATTCTAGTTCTGACAGGATTATTTTGATGGTCATCGACGTTGAAGGGACGAAGTGTGGTATCCGCCAAATGCTAATTTTTCAGGAGAGCGAAAATAAGATCGCAAAGTTCGCTGTGTTATTTTTAATCTCGATTCATAACGAAAATACACAACTGCATCACATGAAATTTGTACTGATGTTAGAAAATACAACGAATTGTGATTCTATGAAGTTAAATTATAGTTTATCACGTCATGATAAATGATGTAACACCATAAAGTGCACTGATGTCATTTACAACATTTCGTCCTTTTCTATTCACTGGCTTCTCTTGATAGACGGAAAGTGGTAAGCGCCATTCTCGTCGCTTACAACATTTCGTCCCAAAAAGTGAAGAAGAATATTGTCGCTTACAACAATAAACTTATCAATAATTACCTGTATTAAGTTTGGCAAATGATTTTCTTGTACTGAGTATAATCTTAATATTATTTATTGAAAAATGATTTTTGTTTAAAATGACAAATTTTCAAAAACACGAGTGTAGTTTCACGTGCTCATATCTCGCCGTCAATTTGCGCTAACGTGATGGAGAAAGGAGCATTTTCCATCGGAAACGAAGTAGATGTGTGGTGGAGAAGAAAGTGGTGGCAAGGTGGTTGAATTGAAGCAATACACGAGAAAACTGCTTCCGTGTCATTTTCATGCGGGATGAAGTAAAGAAGCACATCGATAGGTTTCCGCGCATCGAAGCGCACTATATTAGGAAGGACACTAACTACCAGTATCTGGCACCAGATCTAAACATGAGTAAAATGCACCGCATGTTTATGGAAGAGACAGGAAAGTCCTGCAGCTTGGTATTGTATCGGCAAGTGTTCAATGAGCGGAAGTTGAAATTTCACCGAGCGAAAAAAGATTTATGCTCAACTTGTTTTTCATTAAGGAGGGAGGACTCGGAAGAATATCGAAGCCATATTTCAGAAAAAGAGTTAGTTCGAGAAGTTATGAAGGCGGCGGTGGCTGAAGCAAAAGAATCCTCGAGTACAGCGGCAATTGTCTTCGATCTTCAGCAAGTGATATTGTTCCGATGTCAAAAGTTGACGACGTATTCTATCGCTCACGGCTGTCGTGCTACAACTTTACCACATACGACATGGATCAAAAGCACGGCACCTGCTTCTTTTGGCATGAGGTGTGCGCCAAAAGAGGTTCGAACGAGATCGCTTCCTGCCTGAGAAGAATTTCGGTTCGGAAAGACCGTGAAGGTGTTGCCAAAGTCATCCTATTTAGCGACAGTTGCACAGGCCAAAACAAGAATTCAATCGGAATTTCTTCTTTTCTGAATTTCCTCGAGACTAGCCAGCATGTTTCGGAAATTCTGATACACTACCTCGAGCCCGGCCATGGTCAAAATTCTGGAGACAGCATACATGCTACGCGTGAGAGGGAGATCAATGAAACAGCCCAGGTTGAAGGAGCAGTGCAGGAGGAGTATCTTGCTTGGCACGGGCGTGCAAGCGAAGGCCGTACGACGTGGTCCAGATTGACCAGAAGGATGTTCTCAATTGGAAGGACTATGCCTCAAAAATTGGAATGCGAAAAGCCGGTAAAAATGTCGGCAAGGATGGCGAGCTGGACTGGAGGAAGATGCGGTCTATAAAATTGACGAAGTGTGACGATGCTCTCCATTACAAAAACTCGCATGCCACTGAGCAGTACGTGACGGTCCTGCTCCCTCGAAAATCGAGAAATACACGATCGACAGACCTGCCGGCCAGAGCGTATGGCGGTCCCAATCCCATTTCAAAAAGAAAATATGAAGACCTCATGTTCTTGTGCAAGAATGTTATTACGAATGAGGAGAATCGCTCATTTTATGAGCAGCTGCCGCATTCTGACGCGCCCTGATTCCTGTTTAACTCTGACTTCTATATGCGATGCTGCACATACTCACCAAAGAGAGATGTTTTGATATTTTGTAATAGATTTTTTATATTGCACTACGTGCCTGCTTTATGACAGCTAAATGGTTTGATCGATTACTGGACTGACTCCATGAAGCTGAGGTTATTGACGATAAAAAAGCAGCATTTGCCCTAACCATTTAGAGAGTACATCTGTCAAACAGTAACACAGGTGTCCCAAATTATGAGGAAAATCTTGAGTCAATAATGATAGGCCAAGTATTTCTATAATGACAAGTAATGTATTCTAAAACAGACTCAAATGTTTATCTACTCTTTAATTCGATTATGTCCTGGCCTAATAAAGTTAAATTTTTCCACTAAAAAAACAAAAAGCTAATTGAAAAAACTGAGCACGCAGCGTCCGTACACACCCCTTTTATTGCTAGACCTTCCTATACAATTTGATAAGTGAAAACTTCAGAAATAGTCTCGACCGAATGTATTAAAATAAGTAAATAAAGTGTGCGACGTTTCGCTTACGCTTCTACTACAGACGCAATGAGCATGTGGTCTACTGCACGCGGACATTAAGTGAAGGATTGTGTGAGTTAATCTCGCGAAGCTCTAGTCGCCTTCTAATGGACATGTTGCTAATATTTCTGTGAAGGATCGTCCAAGATAGACATGATAAACTTGGCTCACAATTATGATCATTAACAAAGTGGCGATAAAACAAAGAATTGTCACATTTCATATGTTCTTGAATACGAGAACGCATCGTTCGCTTGGATTCACCAACGTACGTAGCTTGACCTTCTGAAGGACATTTAAGGCAATGCAGCAAGTACACGCAACCTTTGTAACAACATGTAGCGTGACCATACCTCGCTGCCAATAGACGCAAGATGATCGAGTGTATTGCATTTCATCTCTTGGCGCTAGAACACGATGTAATGGACGAGAAGTAAAAGAAAGGGATACGAATTCGTGAAGACCAGTTTTCTTCAGACTATTTCTTATTTCTCTAGTATCTCTCTCATTGTAATACGGAAGACAAAGATTTATTCTATCCTTGTTCTTCTCTTTGCTGCGATTGTTCAATGATTGTCTTGCATTGCGGATGAAACTTTATGGATAGCCATTACAACGACATCGTCTTGTAATTAGGTCAATTCCTTTCTAAATTTCAAAATCATCAGAACCATTCTTGATTACTCGCCTTAGATCATTGCGTAGAATATTACGCAAGGTTGATCGCTGGTGATTTGAATCCCAAGGAATGACATGATCCGATCGCGATGGCTTAGAATATAGAGAAAATTTAAAAGATGAGTCTTTTTTCGACACCATGACATCTAGAAAGGCCAAGTTTTCATTCTCCGGCGTTTCTAAGGTAAAACTAATGAACTTCCTATACTTCCTATAAAGTAAAACTTCCTATGCAAATTTGAAATAAACAAAACACTTTATGATAATGATAGATGTGTTATTTAAATACAAGTCTCGTGCGTTGTAAGCGACCGCAGAGCTTCTTCAAGTTTAAGGACGAAATGTTGTAAGTGACAAACCGTGGCTCTTGCAACATTTCGTCCTTGTTCAATCCTACTCATGATTTGGCGCTTACAACATCTTAACTCCTTTGTTATTGAGAATTGAAGTTTGATTTTCAGGTATGTGTTAGAGCTTGATAAGCTATCTTCAAAAACATAAAAATGTCAATTTCGAAAAATTGGCGCTTACAACACTTCGTCCTTTCAACGGCGAATTATCTCCACATAGAAATCTTTTATAGTCATGCTATGATTCGTCTATTAAGCTAATTTCATCAATTTACTGAAACCAACTCTGAACCTAAAACATGAACAGCATTGAGCCAGTGAGCGATCATTCAATTTGATATCGTATTCTATGTTGTTATTTAGAAGCTTGTCAAGTATCATGTCTTTTCGCATGTAACCCTTGGTAACGGTCAAGACAACTGAAACGTTGGGTAGCCTACCTGTTATTTTACCTGAATATATTTGCATTTCGGCTTTGTAAAATGGGAGTGCTCAATTATTTTGAAAAATGGCTATTTCAAATTACCTCCCCTGTGCTGCCAGCAATTTCAAATAATGAGAAATTAAATCAATGTGAAGTCATAAAAGGAAAAGACGCAAATATGTAGCAACAACAGATTAGTTAGACATAATCGTAGAGAGAAACTATCATTAAACATTCTACTCATGCATGCAAGAAAAGCTTTTCCTTCTGAAAGATGAGCAGTACAATAGAATTTGTAATTTCCTGGAATATGACAGCGTCCGAGGAACTAGTTAATTAAGCGGATGTTCACAGTCTGTCGTGATGTTGAGAAACAGTTTATATGCTTGTCCAGTTCTTCGATATTCCAATGGCACAAAAGATGGTCCTTGTCGCAAATTATCGCGTGACTTCCGTCAATGACTTCGTCTTGGAGTTCTGTATAGCCATTAAATAGCCTATAAATTTACAAGAAGAGGAGAACAATACTCAATTACACTTCGGATACTTGAACAGAAAACCAAAACAAGCTGCTCCTTCGGAGCAAAATCCCTCGGCTGTTGTAGCGCACAGTGACTTCTTTCTTACTTCTAAAATGTAAAATTTCCGAGTGAGTCGTTCATCAACAGTAAAACCTATAAGCTTCAGCCGTTCAACACAAGGAATTTGTTGTAATGACAAATAAATTACTTGGCTCAGAATTTACATTGCAAGTTGCTGACATTTTAATTCATTGATCAACATCTTGCTGTTATCATTTGGAGTCGTTGACTCGTTTCTATAAATGTTGTATATACAGACTCTACTGATCATGCAGTGTCGACGGTGCCTCAAATCAATAAGTTTCAATACGTTTGATTCAAACTCATTGACAGCACGTGGACAGCAGGCACGAGGAGCTGTTCGATTGAGAGATGCCGTCTTCAAAGTAACCGAACATGACGACATTTGAGCACGTTAGGTGCTTTATATTTCACAGTGTGATGATCTCTATGATGATTACTTCCATAATGCATGATTTTCCAAGGCTTTCTATGTCCACAGGTTAATAAGTTCCACGAAGCAGGTAAATATTTTCCTGATTGGAAATTATTAATTAACCTGGTGCAGACTTCTATGGAAAAGTCATGCATTATAAAAGATAATGCATAGATTTCTTCGGTCATTATTTGTCATAATAACCTCGGTAATTATAGCAATAATGACCTCAAATCTATGCATTGTATACCATGTATATAAGACTGATATCTTTGATAATGCCCAGAAATTCATCAGCGGCCCGGAAATCATGGCCTGGAAATGAAACCATAGAAATATTTCGCAACATGGCATACAATGATTATGACATCTACATTTTTCGGGCTGTCAATGGCAAATTGTCGGGCCGCTAACGCTGCCCTCTAATTTGCCATTGACGCCCTCAAAACATAGCTGTCATCATATCATTATATCATGGATTTTTAGGGCAGTAATATCAGACATAGACGAGACTGCGTTAGCAGCCGAGACTGTCTGATATTTCTGCCCGCAAAATCCATGATATAATGCTATTGTATGTAACTCTTGAGAAGTCTATGAATATTGCAATTATTGATCACTGTTAGTAACAGATAATGGAGAGATGAAGAAATCTTTGATTGACTTTTATTGAAATCTATGAAAGTTTGCTCTCTCAATAGGTGGTAATTCATGGAAAGTTTGAAAGTCTATGAATGTTTGCAAATGTGAATAGATTTGAAATTCAGATTTCTATCTAAAAATGATTTGAAATATCCATTTACCAATATTCATTAATGGAATCTCAAGCTGGAGTGACGGACGACGGTTCATGGCTATCTGGTACGGTGAATTTCTATGTGAAATTGGCGGGCGTATAATGATATGATGACAGCTATGTTTTGAGGGCGTCAATGGCAAATTAGAGGGCCGCGTTAGCGGCCCGACAATTTGCCATTGACAGCCCGAAAAATGTAGATGTCATAATCATTGTATGCCATGTTGCGAAATATTTCTATGGTTTCATTTCCAAGCCATGAATTTTCCGTGCCGTTAATAAATTTCCGGGCCGTTAATGAATTTCTGGGCATTATCAAAGATATCAGTCTTATATACATGGTATACAATGGTGCATTATATACCCTCCAATGCCGGGCAATAGTGCATTTCAAACTCATTTCAATCATTTCTATGACCTACAAAGCCATCGAGAGTGAAATACAATAACGTTTATGCTTTCCAAAGAGGGCATTAACTTCAAGGAGCGACATAAAAAGTCTATGCACTTCTTCATTGAAATACTTAAGCACATAGAAAGTTTTTCATCCTCTAAAACGGGAAATTTTACATAGAAATCTCAAGAAATACCGTTGATATCTACAATTCCATAACAAATGCATGTAATTTTTTGACAGCTATAAAATTAGATCCTGAGAAATATTAAGTTACTTACGCAACTCGTGCAAAGACAGATATCCTTTTTATAAGGAAGGTAAGAAGGTATCCTTTTTACTTGAAGGTAGTTAACGGATGTTAACCGAAATTAATTGTAATAAATAACAAGAAAATAAAACCATCATCTTTCAATATTGGCTCTTTCCACCTGCATTCAAAACATGAAAAATTGCCAAGACAATATATTCAAGACATCAGCTTCATTTTAAACATTTGTAATAACAATACTTTTACGGTTGTTTCTAGGGTTGTTGTATATCCCGAAAAATCTCATCCCGGGAAATTGGGAAATCATTCAATCATTTCCCGGGATCCCGGGAAATAAATTAGTAAGGTTTATAAGCAGAATACTTTGATGATAGATTATCAACAATATTTTAGAATAACTCGAGGGTAATATAACATGTAAATACACACAGTGGTGATAAAAAAATGGGATAGCTACATTTTCATCAATTTCAATCGCTTCTCCTGCCTTTTATATTTATTGTACAGCAAGAAGGCATACATCATTTAAAAGCTAACTTTCCAAAGATTCTAATGAGCTGTAAAACTTGGGTATTCATAAAAACATGCTCTTGACAGAGCTCCCGACAAGACGTAATAAATTATTAAAAAATTTAGATGTCCCATTTTTTGAACAGCACTCTAGTTTGACCCCTCTTCTTTTAGCAGAAGTAACTTGATAAGATTACTTGATAAGATATTCGAACCTGATGTTACCGAGGTTATGATTACTTCGGTAAACATTTCCGTTAACTTCGATCACTTTAATTCAGTGAATGACAAAGATCTTATTATGGTAACATTAAAAATTCTATCTAGAATCCCTCACTCATTTCCGCCGGGTTAACTGTAGATTTCAAGCTTAGTGACGAAGTATTTAATGAAGTGAGGAGCAGTTGACAAACGAAATAAAAATAAAATGCAATCATATTATAAGACTTCATAAATGCACTGTAACTCAAAGATATTAAAAGAGTAGATGTGAGTTTGACGCTTTATTGTTACTAACAATTGAAGAG
This sequence comes from Prostheceraeus crozeri, assembly GCA_907163375.1. Classification (NCBI taxonomy): domain Eukaryota; kingdom Metazoa; phylum Platyhelminthes; order Polycladida; family Euryleptidae; genus Prostheceraeus; species Prostheceraeus crozeri. The sequence continues at coordinate 418,930 of CAJQUW010000290.1, forward strand.
TGTAATTGCAATGCGTCGTTGGATTTTATTAGCAACGAACGAAGTTTACTGTTTGGCAACCAATAGAAATCGCACTATAATTTCTTGTCTAAATTGGTTGGCAAAATATAATAAAATTTACATATAAATATGGAATTAATGTAAAATGATTGCTTAAATACATTCAGAGTAGATTAAAAATAATTTTATTAGTTTTTAGATCTTTTCTGAATGTATTTAAGAAGCTGTTTTACATTATTTTCTTATTTATCCAAATATAATTTTATTCATTTTTGCCAGCCAATTTAGAAAAGAATTTTATAATACGTTTTCTATTGGTCGTTAAGACAATAGAAACTCGAAGTCTTCCAATAACAGTTTGTTTATTGTTGAAACCGAAATTACACATAATGCAAAAGAACGACATATCTACCCTATTAATATCTTTGATGTAGCTAAATCACAAATATTATGTATTGCCCGGAAGCCCGAAATATTTTCCCGGGAAACAACCCTAGTTGTTTCATGCTTTGGAGAGAAATAGTTTTCTTTTGTCTTTATCATTCTTCCAATAAGTTCTTTCCAATCCTTAATCATTGGATCTTAATAACCTGGTTATCATTTTTTCCATAGCTTCCAGCTTGAAAGAATTGGAATATCGCTTTAAAATTGAAGGGATTTTGTTGATCTTTTTCACTCGTCATGCCTTCAACCTTGCTTCACGCAAACTTCACCACTCGTTTTTCTTTCAATCTGGTATTGGACGTTTTGCGTAGTGCTTAATCATTTGCAGCGTAGACGAATTCTTGTGACTTGACATCGTAGCATTACTCATTCCAATTTTATGAATCTGGCTAATTTATCATTGAAATTGACTGCCGTCTGAGGGAATATCATTCTGCTTGATCAAATGAGATGAATGGAAATTCTATCGCGTGAGGGGAATTTGGCTGCACTAAATGTACTTGTCTGAATAAGTCGTGAATATACTTGAAAAAATTTGCACTTTCAAGAGTCATGCGGCGTGCGATGCTCACTTTTGATGGAATGCATTGAAGTGCATTAGCAGATGTCTCATTTCCTTTTGTTTCTTACATGTTTTTTCAAACACGGATTTTTCTTCGAATACGTTTTAGCCTCAAGCATGGCTGATTTCTCGCTAGGGCTGTCAGTAGCGACATTCTATAGTTTGCACGATTATGTTGGCTTGCGTTCTAAGTCATGAAAGAGCATTAACTCTCAGAGACCTGAGCTTTACCATGCCCTGAGATACCTAAGGAGTGTGGGGTCGGTCCAATGGCTTTTTTCAGCCGGACGCAGATGAATTTTGTGTCGGGATCGGGCGACAAAGTTCATCGTCTTGCGCACCTTACCACCCAATATCTAAAGAGAATGACAAATATTAAGTTAATAAATGACACCAACGCCCTTGATTCTCCGACCGCACTCACACGACCTAGGAATCGAACCGAAGTCCGCGATGGAGACGAGCTCACACCTTCTTCACTAGGCCACGCTGATGGATCGTCAATATGCTGCAACAGACCTTTGTTGTCACTTTACCATCCTTAACGAAGCTGTCAATTACGTTAGTTGAGTGCAATCGCCTTAGGAATCATTCTAAAAAGCTTATTATTGATTACATGATAGCATGCAATAGGGCCTGTGCGCTATCTTCAGAGAAAATTGATTACTGTTGAACAGTAAGGTGAATTTTAAGCATTTAATGCGTTGTGAATTTCATTAAATATTGTAGATGTGTACCGCATTCTTTCATCACAGATAAATTGGATCTTATTCGATGCACCGATAGCTCCCTATTCTCGTAAGATAGATTTAAGTTAATGAAAACAAGGAAAACGAAAGCACTGAAGACATGTATCCTATTTGAAAAAGCGAAGTCATTAAGTCAGAAGTTGAACTTCAATTTTCAATCGACTCTTTTGACCAAAATTCCAGAGAAATTTCACTTTCTAATCTCCAATCGATTGTTGCTTAACATCTTCTCCACATGATATACCGGTAACTTACCCATTTCAATTGAAGAGAAACATATTTGCAGCACATAGATTCGAAAAGATTTGATCTACAGAATTTGAATGACAAAATGAGGAAGATATTTTCATTTCAGACATAATGAATATTGGCCCGAGTACTTTCAGAATTTTTCAGGCCCCAGCCCGCTTCCGGCTCTACTTTTTGTGATTTTTGTTTTGAGTGCTTGCACATACAAGTTTGTCAAAACACCAGGAAAGTTAATTCTAAGTAAAGCAAAGATGTTTGCTCATGGACAAACAGCACATACGTACATAATCGCTTGGGTCTCAGGAGATTTCATGGTAAACGCATAAGTGATGAGACTTTCTCTAAGAGTCAAGGTCATAGGTCTCAATATCAATTGTACCAAGAGTTTGTACTATGTTTGCCGCTAAAGTAAAGCTCTGAGAGTTTATTATATTCAAAAAGATAAATTTCCTGTTACAGAATCAATATGCATTTTAAATTTTTTTAAATTTATCAACTCGCATCGGAAATAGAGCCGTTCACTTCTAAAACAGTTGAGGAGAACTCAATTTCATCACAAACTGTCTTGAAAGTAGGGACAACAGCATGCTGCATGCACCGAACCGTGAATATAATGAAAACTCTGAATGTTGATTTTTGTCGAGTTTTCGATACACATGTTGGCCAATCAGTTACGCTCGATCATGCACGAAGGTAAAAAGCTCGTATTACGGATTAGGACAACGTACATGCATGGTCATGCTGTAAACAATAAATGGGTGAATCTCAGACAAAATACAGCCTACATGGACATGCACAAAATCATTTAGCATGGTAGAAATATATTCTGCGCTGAGACCTGAAGAGGCGGGTCTAATGGGTCCCTTTGACAATCTACTAGTCAAACTGCATTGTCAGCTTTCACGTTTCTCGGAAAAATACCAATGTTATTTAGAAACTTGACATACTAAGTTCAGGATCAATAACTGAATTGCGGGCACGAGCAAGCTTGCGGACATACACGCCAGGGTGTGGGCACGGGCGCCACCCCAGATTGTAATCAACTATGCTGCTAAAACAAAACTTCTACTAAAACAGAATTGCTACTTCAAGCATTGTGGGATGAAACGACAAATACAAGAGTGGATATCTATAGCGAAGCGTTGTTTACAATATGCGCACGATGATGAGTTTGCCATAGATATCCAATGAATATGTTCATTTTATGACACTGACAGGATTTGAACGCCTAAAACACAGGAGCAGAATTGATTCTAGTGTCTCAACTGGTGGACTGATTAAAGCATAAACATAACTTAGATTGAATTTTGCAGACAAGCAATATGAAGTTTCTTGTCACTTAATGTGTGGAAATTTACTCACAAATGAAAGGAAAGATGTGCATTCGAAACATTTTGCAATGTGGATGATAAACTCTTCTATTTGGCTACATACGTAGACTGGTTGGCTGATGACGTTAGCATTCAAATGATAACAAAGAATGTTTAGTCAAGTAAGAAGTCGATGCCACACAAAGCAAAGTAATAATAATAAAGCACATTCAATAATAATACAAAAATGCGTTAGATGTTCAGAAAAATTACAAAATTATTACCTAATTTCCTAGCGATGACGGACCGTCTGTCATTTAGGGGTAACAGGCGATGGGTTCACCTTTTCGAGCCGGTGGGGGACCTTTCTATCAATGATGGCCCTTCTGGAAAGCTTTTCGCGTGCCCCTCATGTGGGCTCGCATGCCTTAAGGCGGTTTTACACGGTCCAACTTGTTGGCCAACATGGTTGGCGCTTGCTGTATGGGAAGTTCGTCAAGTTGAATATTCTCATCAAATATGGTCTGATTCTCGTTTATGATAGGCTCTGGGCGTGTCCCGTGAGACAGCCATCATTCATATACGTCATTCAACATTCCTACGTGACGCACGGGAATCCCTTGTGTCCGAAAAGCAGTGTATAGTGAACCTGATTCGGGCCTGAACTCTGAATTTATAAAACAGCAGACCACAGGTTGCTCATTCTATAATGTCGAAGTTCGTCCAACTTGCTGTATCGTGTAAAAGCTTTTTATCCCGCCCAACATGTCAATCCAGCAAGGAAGGACGAGCATGTTGGTCAACAAATTGAACCGTGTAAGCAGGGATGCGGAGTCCTATCATTTTGAAAGGACTCCGACTCCGACTCCGGGTGGCAAGTTTACAAGCCTAGTTTTTTTGAAAAATTAACTGGTAGCCTACACCATAGATCATTATAGGCTTACCTGAACCTATATTTAGTGATCATTGCATCAATTATCAATCATGTATCAAATCAATTTCTAGTTAGTTATAGTTAGGCTATCCTTTCAACGGCTCGCTCCCTCATCTTGTTGATGCGTGCTGCACACAGTTTTTTGAGCGTGCTTCCCACGGCACGGAAAATCCCCTATCCTTCTCCAAAAAAATATGAGTACACTTTCGATTTTAATATGCGCTTTAGTGAAGCCATTACACACGATTAACGTGAGGGTAAGAGGTAATGTTCTCAAACAGACCAGTATTTCGTTTTTGTCTCTGATGTGACCTTTGGCGCGTAGGTGTGTAAGCAGCCGTACTCGTGTACATGCCCGGGCACTGGTTTGAATTTCCATCCGGTACCGTGCCCCGGTACCCGGTCGATCCTCAGTAGCAAGTAGAAGTTCACCTTAATTATAGTCTTGCATTATTTGAAAGATTTCTTTTCGTTCTGAGTCTTAAAAGTTGATAAATTGACTGATATTGATTGGCCAACAATTTCTAACAATACATTGATAGATTACTTGTTAAAGATAATTTGATTTCAATTATGATTCCTTCTAATCTCTCGTGTTGCCTGTCTTGTCTGTAGTGGCCATATTCTGAATTCATCAATATTGAACCGAACGTGAAAAGTTACAATGAATTTGTTATCAAAATGAAGAAAGGGGAGAGAAAGAAAGACGCCATGAGATTCTCGTCCGATCACCGTCCTGATATTCTGACGCAAGCACTGGTAAGTTGGAGAATGAAAGTCGATTGAATGAGAATTAATGAAATTAATATTGTGCTCATTTCAGAAATTCCGGAATATCTTCGCAGAGAGACCGCCTCCCAAAGTGGTAAGTTGATGCAATGGCCCCTTCCACAGCCACTTTTGAACTCTAAATTCGTCTGACGTCATCACTAATCCTTTATACCACGTCTTTGTTTAATTGGAGGAGCCATGTGTGACTTCAAAGGCCTTTATTGCCTCCATTGCTTTGAGGAAAGGCCTTTATTGCTTTCCATTTGATGAGGAAAAGGTCTTCGAAATAAACGTGTTACTGGAGGTTTGTTCAACTGCATATGTAGATAGCTTTCATTAGCGTTTTTTATAGTGTGAATGATACAGCATTTTTACGTTAATTATAACTACTTCTTTCCACGACGACAGTTTCACAACCTCGAGGGAATTGAATACAGCTACACTTTCTGTGATATGCATTATAAGGATGAGGTTGTCACATGACACTTGAAGTATGTTCGTAAGGGAAACAGTTTGTTTAAAAAATGTTTAAAATGGCACTAGACTTAACAAAAGTATTTGTAAGACCAATATTGGAATATAATTGTCAAATTTTTAGTCCTATTTTACAGCGTGATATTGATTCCATCGAAAGAGTCCAACGATATTCACTCGTCAAGTTTGTAAGCGTTGCAAAATTTCTTATGAAGTCTGATCATCGTTTGAAATTATTAGGTCTTCGTTCCCCATGTGAAAGACGGAAAATGTTAGATATGCATCTTTTTTTCAAAGCGTATTATAACATAATTGAATCTGATTATTGGTAATATTTTACTTTACTTCATACGCCATACTCTACTAGAAGTTGTGCCAACAATCCGTGCCAAGTTTTGCCAAAATTCCTTCCTCACACAAAGACATTGCGTAATTATTTTTTCTATTGTGTTTTTCCTTTTTGGAACTCATTATCTGCTAAATGTGTTTGTGTAACATTTTTTCAGTGTTTTAAAGCAATATTGAATTCAGAAATCTTTCTTTATACTAGATAAATGCCATTTTCTTTACGTTCTTTGTGCAATCCTGTAAGCGCCTCGCGGGGTCATGGAGCGCGTTTTTCTGTAAAATTGATGAATGTCAATTTTTGAAGAATAAATTGCTTATTATTATTATTATTAAACTCAGCGGCGTTTATTTCCAACCAACCACCTGTAGGCGAGGCGCTTAATCGAGGGGGCGTTTATTAAAATACACGGTTTTCCTAATTGAATAACAACAATAATTGAGTATGTCCTTTTAAGAAAAGTATCAATAACAGTTGAAAGCTCATCAAGTATTCTTCTTATTACATTGCTGACAAGGCGTGGTGACTAATTTCTTTGAATTACCGGCATAGTGTTTCCATTTTCTATCTCTTTCCCATGTTCACTTGAAAGCGAGACTCACACAAAACGGGAGCTTGATGACATGACTCAGTGCTCGCCGTTACAGACATATAACAGGCTACTGTATCTGAATCTTAATCAGAATATGATATCAACGGCCATATGAAATTAGCCCTTTATTAACTGTCGAGATGTTTTGACTGTGAACCTTTTATTATGTGACTTCTTTTATCATTACAGAGAGTGAAATCAGAGTAATATCATTAAGCAGTCCAGTGACGTCTGTAAACTACGTCGTATATCCTTGTTGCTTTTAGCTAAATGGACGAGATATTCTCGTAGTTATTCTTTTATCATTTCTTGATGCCAGAGGAACGGCGTTTATGAAAGGAAATGCGAAACCAGAGCCAAAAAAACATGCTTATCCAATTATCAACATGACAATTACGCCTGATAATTTGTAGTGTTAGACAGTGAATTAACTACTAAGTTTTATTTTCTATCTTTCGAATATAACTTCGACGCCCTTGCATACTACTGATGTTGGATTCTTCCACTTCAGTTTATTGTTCTTCATGGTTATGGGTTAGATAGTTGCTTTACGTAATGAGATTAACTGATTGAAAGGCCGGATTCGTCCGGTTTGATATGCAACGTATAATTATGCATAAGTAAGTTAATTGTATGTATGAACATTGTTGATCCAAGTATAATTATTCGCTAACCAAGTTGGTGTCTTTACATTAAGATCGGATCTGGTGGCTGTGCAGAATCGTGTGAAACAAATAGATCACTGAGAGATTTCTGCGAGGCATCAATTAAAGCAAAACATTGAGGGTTCATTGTAAATTACTGTGATACTTTTGTCATATTAATTAAATTTTCGGTAATTAATTAATTAAAGTTTACTTTTCTCTCGTATTTAGATAACTTTTCGGTGAGACCGGGCGGTTTTATACAACTTTTTTAGTTCTATTCGAGTGGTTTATACATATTGGCGTAAAGTTTCAGGTTTGGGCGTAAAGTGTCCGGTTTTTTTTTTTTTGAGTTTGTCGGCGTTTTGCATTTTATATTCATGATTTGTTCACTACATATTTGAGGTGGTTGTATACAATACACTGGTCTTGGGGCTAGATTTGCTGATCTTGGTTTTTCGGATTATGACGTTCGATACACAATTTCGTACAATGTTTTTCATCAGCATTTTTTGAAATTGAATGGAATTCTGGCTGCACATTCTGCACGCTTTTTACCAGACATTGGAAGCCTCTGTCACTCTGTGTGTGTCGTTTAGCAGTAAACACTTACGGATCAATCATAGGGAGTGCATAATTTTTTCTTTCCTTCAACCTACGATAGCAACTTCCTGTCAAAAACTGCCAAATGCCGAATAAGTTGAAATGATATCTTCTGCACGCACTAGGCTGTGAAGTGCGTCGAGATGAGGAAGAGACAGGCTGCGGTCGTGATCTGTCAACTAATGAACATTGAGCATGTGCTCCAGAGATCGCAATCTTCCGTTTTTCCGGCTTTTCCGTTTTTTTTTACGAAATTAGTCTAATGTAGATATTTTGAATTTATGCATTCAAACTCCGGTTTTCCCCATTTTCTGTTTTTTTCTTGGGTGAGTTGCGATCCCTGATGTGTTCTTTCTAATAGTCACAGAACACTTATCACAGCACCTGTAGTAACCTTTCGGTCTTCAATCGTGTTTGACCCGTAAGTAATATCAATCTTCATCTATTCAAGTACATTGCCAGTTCGAATTTTACTCTGAACGTTAATCGTGTCTGATCAAACGATGCTGATGCAGGGAAATTTCTTTCTGTCCTGCTATCCCTTCATTGGAATGCTAGCTTCTGCTGAAAGATGGTCGATGGCAGATTCAGTGATGTATTAATGCTCGAAGGTAGAAGAGAATGTTTAATGAAACAGATTTCCATTTATCATTATGGTTGGAAGTTAAATTTGATACTTATCTTTGATTTAAGTCAAATTGGTACATAAAAATGTAATCGATATAGCGGATGATGAATGAGGAAACATTTGAATGTGTGAAAACTTGTGAATGAGGAAAGATAGTCCACGGGGAGTCCAATGTGCAGGTCAGGGGTCATCAAGAATTGATTGCAATTAAATTGCTCAGTCCAATCAATTAATTGTAATTGAAAGTTTGACCAATCAATTAATTGGTATTGGACTCCCGGGCAATCAATTAATTAATCATTGAATTTATCAATTAACTGATCGATAATTATTGATTAGTCAATGGAAAAACATGTAGGCCTATATTTTTATAAAATAGAGTTAGCCTAGAATAATTGTATTCAAATTGGAACTCGATTCAATCAGTTAAAATGCCGGTATTATATTGTATGATCATTGTTGCATCATCCCATAGTTTTGATGTTCACTGATTTTACTGATTCAGATTTCAATAATTATCATCGTTTTATGAACTCTACTCTCAGCTTAAAACTAGGCTACTTTATCAACATAATTGACTTTCGAAGCTTGACAAGTAAGGGCAATCATGTTGAAGAATATACAGTAGATCAGAGAGTTGAGAGGTGTCAGATTGAGTCAGCAGAATGAATTTTGTATAGTGGATGCGCAGGAAGAGGCGAAAATCTTATTTGAATTGTAATGCTATATATTGCAATGGAGTGAAACTTGATAAAATAATTGAACCAATTTTTTTTTATTATGAATCAATCAATCAATTGATATTGGGACATACAGCAATCAATTAATTGATATTGAGTTGAATACAATAAATTAATTGATAAATGAAATTCATCGCAATCAATTAATTGACATCAATTAATTGAGGTTCAATTAATTTTTAATGACCCCTGTTGCAGGTGATTGATGCATAGATTGATGATTTGAGAACTCAGGAAAACCAATACTGATTGGAGGGTCTCTTCTCTCGATCTCGATCTTTAGATTAAATCGACAAAGCATTTTTTGTCGCCTTTGTGAGAAAGAGGCAAAAAATCCATCAGTTCGGAGTGAGAACCCTGTCATTTAGTGTTCTCTTTGACACAGTAGGTTGTCTTGGTCTATCAGCCTTTTTGTTTAAGTGGTGCATTGCTCACCTAGCTGGCGTATCCAATTATGTAAGTAATATCTGTGTATTTGTACCCAAAGTGCAAGCACGCTGAAATGAGGGTAGGTGCTAGGAAGTGATTTCAATCTCCATCTCGCCTCTTAATCTCGAGATTTCGAATTCGATATTACAAGTAAGCCTATATCAAATTGTGACAACTACTCCGAAAGTGTAATTAATTTCAGACAATTACCAAATACTGTACAGTAGTCTAATTGTAGGCCTAAGTTCTACTTGTCATTGAAGTAAAACTGACGACACAATTCCGGTCTACATTTAGTATTCATTAATAGGAGTTGGTACATATACATATAGGTGCAGAAAAATGTCCTCACAGCTGAGAATTGTTTCCTTCTGCGACGAAGTTACACGGACTCTCAGGCTAACATGACAATAGTTATCGATGTGCTAATTTATTCGCATAGATATTACGCTATCATCAATCTTTTTTTGTGGAAATCAAGCACTTGCGAAATGTTGCCACACTTAGGTTTTACGATTGACTTTCAAGTAGGATGACCACGTGAAAACATTAAGAGCGTTGCGTTCGTGCCACATAATCGGCACTTGAATGTGATTGTTTCTAAACGCAATACATGACAAGCAGGGGTCATCAAAAATTAATTGAACCTCAATTAATTGATTGCGATGAATTTCATTTATCAATTAATTTATTGTATTCAACTCAATATCAATTAATTAATTGTTTTCAATTCCAATTATCAATTAATTGATTGCTGTATGTCCCAATATCAATTGATTGATTGATTCAAAATAAAAAAAAATTGGTTCAATTATTTTATCAAGTTTCACTCCATTGCAATATATAGCATTACAATTCACCTAAGATCTTCCTAAGATCTTCACCTAAGATCTAAGCCTCTGCCTGCGCATCCACTATACAAAATTCATTCTGCTGACTCAATCTGACACCTCTCAACTCTCTGATCTACTGTATATTCTTCAACATGATTGCCCTTACTTGTCAAGCTTCGAAAGTCATTATCCATGGTATTTGAAATTATGTTGATAAAGTAGCCTAGTATTAAGCTGAGACTTCATAAAACGATGATAATTATTGAAATCTGAATCAGTAAAATCAGTGAACATCAAAACTGTGGGGATGCACAATGATCATACAATATCAATACCGGCATTTTAACTGATTGAATGGAGTTCCAATATGAATACAATTATTCTAGGCTAACTCTATTTTATAAAAATATAGGCCTACATGTTTTTCCATTGACTAATTAATAATTATCGATCAGTTAATTGATAAATTCAATTATTAATTAATTAATTGGGTGCATTTCAATATCAATTAATTGATTGTCTGTAATTTCAATTACCAATTAATTGATTGCCCAGGAGTCCAATACCAATTAATTGATTGGTCAAACTTTCAATTAAAATTAATTGATTGGTAAAAGCATCAATTACAATTAATTGATTGGACTGAGGAATTTAATTGCAATCAATTTTTGATGACCCCTGATGACAAGGACTCAAGAAGCCTCGTGTCTGACAGTGGCCGATTAAATTTAGTATTTCCGCCTTTATTCTTTATTGCAGAAATGTTTCACTTATGATGAATCACGATGTAAGATCCTTATTTGCGGAAGACGATGAGAACGATGTCTCCGAAGATTTTATACTTCATTATCTCAAGTGAAAAGAATTCTGCTAATCTGAGTTCTAAATATCAAGCTAGACAAAGCACAAGTTTAGAAGATGAATTAAATTACCGGATTCTTGACAAGAAGTGGGTGGAATAGCAGATGGAGAATCTACCACTTTAAAAAAAACTTCAACTTTGATATTAAAGTTTCCTGAAGATGGCTTCGTGAAAAATGGGAATATTAATACATTTGACGTCAACAGTTAACCAAATATTCCAACAGGCAATCCAATTAACCAGCAATTTTCATTTGTTAAGTGTGTGTATCTAAAAAATGTAATCTTGAATAGTCGAGATCTCGAGCGCCCAAAAAAATGTCTAGATCTGAAGATTGAATTCACTAGTACTAAGTTTCTTTGTGGACAAATGTAAAATACTTGAAAGCTAATTCGCTAAATCAATTAACGGAATTCATGAAAGTGAAAAACTGCAATCTCGAACTATCGAGATCTCGACATTCTAATCTCGAAGTCGAACGCTTGGAAAAGGGCCTAGATGTCGAGGTCTCGAGATTGAATCCACTAATGCTGACTCATAATTCACCATAGGGGTCTAGCACGACGATTTTCTTGGAATTCTATTTTTAGCTTGAAGTCTCGGCATTGGCCGTCGATGTCGACAACTGTTGTCACCAGGTTGTGCTGTCTGTGCACTGCTTGTATGTTGAATATCCATCTTCATTGTTCAGAGATGATAGAATTTTACATTTGCTTCGACGTTTTGTACTTTTCCCTACTTTTGGAAGTCGGCAGGATGTTTGGACTAAGTAATGCTATCAGGGACCACTTGAATCATGTCAAAATTCAATGAATTATTGCGACTTCTAATCATGTCTCACCTTCACGGCTCATTTATCAGCCGAGAGTACTTTATGTGCGCGACGTGTATCAGTATTCGTGAAATCGGGACAATGGTCCAATTACGAAACATAGAAATCACAATTTTTGAAAAGGAAATTTCAGCTTTTTCACAAGAAAACTGGCAATGATTGCGAATCGGGCACGCGGAGGAAGAGCATTCTTCTGATAAATTGCGAGTCAAAATTGTTGAATTAAGAGAGGAACTGTGACATCGTTAATTTATCACTTGTTGGCATGTTTAAACAAACGGATTTCAAACAGAATGCTTAGAACCACAGAATTAGACAACTAGCTCCGCTCGTTCAGGTTACTACACGTTGAGGGGAAGCGTCGTATGTCGCTTACTATTTGCAATGTTACACACTACTTCAAACAGTAAGGTGTCAGCTTGCTTTTGGACATCAGCCGGTGACGTGTGTGTTGTAACATCATTTCGGTCACACATCGCTGTCTAGCTTGCATTCATTGAGGAATGTTGAGGAGGGGGTGGTGAAATCATCAGGTGAACGAATTTTCGATGATGTGGACCACCATCACCAAGAAAACTTGTGCACAATGATTTGAATTCTTCGAATCTGAAGGAATTGTGACAATTGCAACACTTTGATGGAATTTGCAGCAACCCGCAAACGACGCACGACTTTCCCCTATCTCTGTAAGTGTAGGGTATTAGGAATTTCTTTTTGCTCACTTAGGCCTCAGCCACACTGAAAGCAAAGCAAACACGAGCGTCTCGAGCAAACGCGAGCAAACGTATGTCCGCAAGCCATCAATCGCTCTGGTTTGCTTTGCTCGCTGTGTGGCAGTATACAACTGCTGTAATGATGACTTTATATTTGCTGCAAAACGCTTTGCTCGGAAACGCTTGGAAAAGCTCGCAGTGTGGCTGAGGCCTTACTAAGTTACATCATGTGCCCTCGTTTTGAATAAGTCTGTACTTCTAGGAAACTGAAAGAACAAACAATCTAATTCTGTGCTCAGAACATATTGTCCCTCCCCGTACTCGACTCATTCGTTTCCGTTTTCTCATGTTGTCTTATTGGACTTAGCAATTCCTAGCTTAGACAATTTTTGTATTTTGACCGCTGTCCAGAATACACAATCATTTTTTACGTCACTACTCCCCATAGTTGGGGCTTGGACGGTGCTGACATAGTTAGACTTATGGAGCGCTGTAGTACTTTTAGTCCGGATGCCCTTCCTGCCGACTTCCAATGACACATTCGGGGCTCGACCTCTGGATCAAAAGATCGGTAGGCCAAGCACTTAACCACTGTGCCACGGAGACCGCAATCATTGTGAGTACATAACAGCTCACTTGAAAACTGAGAAAGCTTTTGGATGATGGCTGGCGCAACAATGTGCGATATGATAGGGAGACACGAGAATTTGTTGGATTTTGACGATTCACGTGGTTCGCTTCTCATCAACTCTGCAGTGAATCGCTTTCATATGAAACTGAGCCACTACACCTCTAAGTTTTTGAACAGCTGGTGTTGCTTGAGCTTATTCACCAAGCAAGTGATGAGAAAATAATGAGAGACACAGCAGAACATTGCAATAGAACATTTGCTAAGGGTTCTAATATACTAGGAAATCACTTTGTGGTGATCCTACTAACCAACGACAGATGCGGATATCATTTGATATTAATATCCGATAATTTTGTCAAATCATTTGGTCACTTACTGTTTAATGAATTAATTAAAGGTAAAGCATCAGGTTCCCTGACTCTGTTTGATTGAGGTATTGCAATTCTGCGATGATAGACATTCAAGCGGTGCGATCATCGATCAAAGTCACTGATCAGCGATAGATAATTTGCTGAATTCACTGTGTATACACCAGAAATATAAATATCTTAAGGCTCACTAATTAAAGACGACGCTTACAAGTAGGCAAGGTAAGTGAACCTTAGTGACTGAGACACTTGTTTGAGAGGAGGAACTAGCTTGAAAGTCAAATTTATCCAGGTCGCATAATTAGAACTGTGCGCGCCTGTGCTGTGCACCGGTTCTCAGTTTTGTTTTTCAAAATCCAAGCAGGCAAATCAAAGCATTCAACAAATGAAGCAGCATGAAAAATAGGCACTGGAGCTGCTCTGCTTTGCACTCAGATCGACCATTAAGACAGCTGCTGCACGACTGATGACATTTGCTTGTCGAAACCAAAGTAACTTCCAATGTTTTTCTGCCCAATGGTAAATTGGATGATCTGAAGGAAGCTTTATGGAATCTTGTACGAGTAGCAGCCAATGGCGTGGAAGATAGCGTCCATAATCACTTTGTAAAAATGCCTGTTCAAATGATTTTTTTACGGATTTTACGTCACTTTTTACCCCTACTGGGGCCTTGGACGGTGCTGACTTAAGTCAGACTTTGTTTTTGGAGCATTGTGGTGCTTTGTAGTCCGGATGCCCTTCCTGCCGACTTCCAATGACACTTTCCGGGTTCGACCTCTGGACCATGAGATCGCTAGTCCAAGTACGCAACCATTGTGCCACGGACACCACTCAAATGATTAAACGAGTAAAGTACTGATCTTTCAATCATTCAAGATAAAATGCTGATCTTTCGCTAATCGATCAATGTCCTTGTCTTCTTGAGATTTCAATCTTCTGATCAGCCACATCTACAAGATTACCAGGTCTGGGACCGGTTTATCTTTTTTAACCGGTTAGCCGATTATATTTTCAAACGGTTAAAATCGGTTAAATGAGGATTCCCTGTACTTAGTTGTCAAGGTTTATCGACAATTACGGACCTTGTTAATTTGGGTTTCGACCAATTTCGTGTACATGAAGTGCTTTGATTTCATTGCATGACTACATTACTTCACGTTTAGATGATAGTTCAATTGATGCTGTTGTGGTTGTTGCCTACGACTATTCAAAGGCCTTTGACGACGTAGCCGATTTTAACCGTTTGAGAGAAAGTGCAACCGGTTAGCCGAAAAGATTAACCGGTTATTGGTTGACCGATTCCAGCCCTGAAGATAACGATCAAGCCAATCGTTTGAGTGCCTTGCTGCGAACAAATAAACAGAACTATTAATTGTTAAACTTCTCATCTAAGTTGAAATTATATCTTCATCGGAACTGTACATAGTGCGGGCAGTAAGAGGACTCCTCTTTCCTTCAATAAAAGATTACTTACACTTACTATATACTCATTGACAAGCCAGAAAACAACAATGAAAGAAGCTCTAGCCTGCTTCATCCTGCTCTTGCTAATGGTGTTTTCTTCATCTCGTTTAAATTTGATAAGTTGTATACATTGGAATCATAATCTAGGATATTTATGTGAATCTCATTTGACTATTTTCCTATTTCTTTTGATTAACTCAAAATTGTTTTAGAAAATTGATTTCTCATGTATGTTGTGAGTATTTATTCATGAAATTGTGGTGTTTCTTCGTCAATACTCATTAATTGTTTCATTCACCGTCAATCTCACCGACGAGTCATTCACTGTATTTGCAACGTCGGCGATAAGCGTTCTCTTACGCTGTCAATGAACTGGGAGAATCTTATGGTAGACAAAAATGATCATCGATCATACTAAACGAACGGATAATCCACCTTCCGGACATGCGAAAGACCTTTGAGGATTGGTTCAACAACACAAGAAGTGACTCGGTTTTCAGAGGCAAATGTCTGCTTGAGAGAATAGGGTGATTCTCTGTTCACTCAAGGTGGAAGGAATTAAATATCTCAATCAAAACTTGTGGAAGTCTGTAGCGGTGATCAATCGTCCTTGAATCTGAAGATCAGTTTTTGTCTGTACCACTCGCTTGCAGGCCTCCTACTCGGCCTGAAATTCCTGAAATTTCTAAAACTGTCATGAAAGTCCTAAAATATGACGATTTTCTTAGTTTTTCCTTTCAGTTCAACAGAAAATATCATTTTTTGCGAAAAATGTCTGAAGTTATGCTTTGAACGGTTGTCAATTAGTCATCAGATTTGAAATGAATTTACCAGTGTAGAGAACAAAATAAAATGTAGCTAGGCACATTCATTTTGGGAGTGCAGGAAGTTAAGTGCCCCTGGCTTGCCGAGCTGTTAGAGGAACATGAATTCAAACGATCAAGTTGACCTGAAATAGTTCCTTTTATAGTAAAAGCTTCTGACCAACTTGATTTTCGTTTTTATGTTCTTCTAAGTAGGACGCAGTAGGCATAGAACTTGGAGGTTTGAGCTCTCTTGACAAAATTTGAGATAGGTGTAATTTGATGTTTAACCAAATTCCGGGATAAAAAATTCATTGACGAAAAACTAATAATAATAATATATGATAATATAAAAATGGAAATCGGAATTCTTCGCATGACATAAATCAACAAAGATACAATAACGAGTGAATTGAAAAGTGATCACAGAAAGCGAATTCTAGGGTACTACCATGGACAGCTAGAATACTGTCCATAGATAGCTGTCCATGGGTACTACTTAGCTTGACAGAATGGCTTACGATCGACCACTACACTAGGAGGGTGATGTAAAAGATGGTGGAGGCTGCTCTGAAAAAATGCTCTGAAATTGTCCTGAAATTTAGTGATTTTTGTGTCCTGAAATTTGAAAAACTAGCGTGGGAGGCCTGCGCTTGAGAAAATGTAATTAGACAGGGTTGCCAGTCGTCCTTTTTTTCGCGAGACGTCCTTTTTTTGTCCTTTTTATGGCTAAAACCTTATTTTTTTAAAAGGACGCATTATTTTCGCCAAATCATATCATTTTCGATGCAGCCATACTATCCATCTTGTCAGATGAATTTCTTTAATGAGATATTGACATGGGATGCTTATGAAAAGTGATTCATTGCATTCTTTTTTGCTTGTACTGAGTTTGGGATTGCATCTTGCTTGACTTAATAGTTTTATTAACATGTACTGATTTGTATTAATATGACCATGAGTCAGATTTGTTTTGTTTTGTTTTGACTATTTTGCTAAGCGGTAGATTGCATTTACAGCATTTCTATGCTCGAACCTTCTTCATAAACGCTTGATTTGTATTCATATGACCATGAGTCAGATTTGTGTGGAAAATGTCTTATTTCAGATCTCCATTTATTTTGTGAGTTATGACTATTATAAAATGGAATGTGATCAGGATTTCTCGATCATCACGATAAAGTAAATAAGACTACCTACCATAGAAGAAACCGTAGACTTGCAAAGAATACAAATAAATACAAATCAGTAACTTGGATTTTCTTTTACGAATTGAATATAGATTGAACGCAGTACATGCACATATTCGATGAATAGAAAGTTTTTTTACTCTTTTCGAATGTACACGTTATGCATGTGCGTAGTACTTGTATTTAATCGTGATTCGCCACCGAACTCTGGCCGTGATCCTATCTCACTTTCAAAAATTGCCTTAGCCATGTTCATGCTCTACATAAGTTGAAGCATAATCAAATTATTCCATGTCTGATGTCTTTTCTTGAAATTTTGACTAATCAAAGTTTTATTGTGAGCCTAATGTGTTTGCACTAGCAAGTATTTTTGATCACCTGTTCAGTATTCACGAATCACCTGTTTGAAATCAATAGAAACAAAGGCGTCCTTTTTTCTTGATTTTGCGCTGGCAACCCTGAATTAGATGACGACAGCTCATTTTCAGATCACAGAATAGTGAGGGCAAAAGCAAAGTGGCAATATGAATGCATTGAAATCGAAGACTATTTGTTATCTCAGCACACCTTGACATTTATCAGTCAGAAAACAGAATGCAGTGAATTCGGAAGGCAGATCTCTTCTTGTTGAGGTTTAAGGTAAACATTTTTGTGCAACACATTCTCCATGACTGCATAATTTCTTCACGTGAAAATTGCAATTACATTCAGTTTTCTTTTCATTGAAGCTTGAGTGAATCAGTTCTCCCTATTCAGAGTTTGCAGCAGGTTGAATATTGTTTATCTGTCTATGTAATTCGCGTGTGACTAAACTCACTCAGGAATCGTAGAAATCTACAATCTCGCTAAAACTCCCTTGCAGTAGCAGTCTACGTTTGTGTTTTTCCTGTCTCTCATGGCTTGTTATCTGTCATCTACTAAACGTAGCTTCTCGTTCGTCATTCATTATTTGTTGATCTCAAGCATTGACCTGTCGCCATCCATATCCACGGTCATAGGTCAACTTTGGCCTCTGCATGAAAGTAAGACAGTATTTCCATAAGACGCACTTTATCTTTATTCAGAATATAAGGCTTATATTAGACTTATGAAAGATATTTCTGAAAGATCAGATGAAGGAATCCTGACTCCTGAGTTAAATACCTGTCGATGACGATTAAACCTTATCTGGTGCTTCGTATAGAAGGAAACTGTGTGACGCAGCAGTCCATTTCGCTGTTTTGTGACTTTAATGTACTGTTGAAGTCTGTCGCTCGGTCAATAAGTATCGTAAGAGGAATAAACTGCAAATCCGAGGTTAGAAGATGGTAGGATAGCTCAGTTGGTTAAGGGCCACGATTCAGTGTGGCGGTGCAGAAGGTCCACGGTTCCAGTCTCCACTTTGGTAAGTACCATCAATCTCAGATGCTACTATCCCTACCCTGCAGAGAGTTACCAGTGTGTGAGGCTGCCCACCCGTCCATTGACAGTGTGTCCTCGTGCATTGGGTGGAGCGGGGATGAGTAAGCTCTTATTCGCATTCCTTGCATCGTTGATTAGTTATGTTTAGTGAATGAGATGATTCGTGAATATCTGCATCCCCACGATCTGATCAAAGTTGATACGCGTGTTTCTGCACACAGCTGCGAGGTGACATCAATTGATATTCAAGAATTATCTTATTCGCAAAGGTGGTAGGATAGCTCAGTTGGTTAAGAGTTGCGCTTTGGTGCGGAAGTGCAGAAAGTCCACGGTTCGAGTCTCCGCCTTGGTAGGTACCATCAATCTCAATGCAGGCTACTATCCCTACCCTGTAGAGAGTTGCAAGTGTGAAGGCTGCCCACCCGTCCATTGACAGTGTGCCTTCATGCCTTGAATGGAGCGGAGATGAGTAAAACATCTAAACTGATATTCGCATTCCTTGCATCGTTACTTTGTTCATTACTGCACTCAGATGCGAGGTGGCATCAATCGATATTCATGAATGAACTAGTTTGCAACACAAAGTTAGTTCATTCGCAAAGGTGGTAGGATAGGTCAGTTGGTTAAGGGTCGCGCTTCGGTGCGGAGGTGCAGAAAGCCTCTAACCCGGTGGAAGGCCTCTAAACATATCCTCGTGAGTAGTGACGCAACTTTTGCATTTCCTTTTCGATTTAATTTTTTTCTGAACATTACAATCTGGATAGAGAACTTCTTGATTTTGGGATGCGTTTACAGATCAGTTTCTAAGTGTAAAAGTTTTCAGACCCTGTAAATTTGTTCCTTCTGTTCATTATTTCATACTCATTCATGTTCTTTCATGTGTAGTTCCTCATCGCTGTTATGTAAGTTCATCCTATTCGAATGTTGTTGTGAGTGTGATTGTGAGATATACTAAACAGCTGTTGAGTTTTCTAATACCTATCATTAGAGTCCGACATTTTATGTGAAAAATTTTTGTCAGGATAAATTGTTCATGTGAGAATTAATTAAAATATGTGATTTCATGTATCACATCAATCATAATCACCAGACGTGTATTTGAAAAAAGCACTCAATGCGAGTAGTCCTAGCTATTTTATCTGTAGCCAAAAAGCTCCAAACAGTCATTTATATTTGAACTAACGGATAAAGTTGCTCCAGTAGTAATGGCTCACCATAAATTATTATAATGAATAATAAATCACCAGGGATGTGATTTTTAATCCTGAT
Source organism: Prostheceraeus crozeri (assembly GCA_907163375.1). Lineage (NCBI taxonomy): Eukaryota > Metazoa > Platyhelminthes > Polycladida > Euryleptidae > Prostheceraeus > Prostheceraeus crozeri. The sequence goes on from CAJQUW010000290.1 coordinate 438,771, forward strand.
ATTTTGCGTTGATTTCGGTCATTTTTGAGATAAGGCAGATTCTGTAAAAAAATATAGGGAGTAGAAGGGGAGGGGGTGGGGGTTTGTGTGGGACTTCATGTATTGCTCAGTCGTCTTTGACAGCAGCATAGCCGTTTTTTTGCTTCTCAAGCATATCGCTATTCTTATACCACTTCATTTTCATTCAGTAATGCGAGCCATTATTTTCAGCCTGAGCATGGATGGTTTTATTCACATCTGTTGTCACATAGGTTTCGTCTAGATATACACGTAGACTATTTGGTCGGCATACATTACCTAGCGCACTGCTTCTGTCTTCATTTTCTTTCACTTTATTTCTTGCTTATATGTAAATGTCCCAAACTATTGGTTCTACTGTTAATGTAGCAATGAGTGTCTAAACTGGCCCCCTTCAAAGATTGGTTTCCCGATTTTTTTCCTTGGACAATCACATCCGTGCCTAGTGCGTTTCAGGTATTTCTATGTAAGGCTTTGTCTCCTGTCAGAAATCACCATTTTCTATGTAATGAGGGAGCATTCATCATCAGCGGAGACAACAGACCAGAAGCAGATACAGTAGAACCTCCATATTACGGACACCGTCGGGACTGCGCCTTGGTGTCAGCATTTTAGAGGTGTCCGCAATATGGAGTTACCGGTGATGATACGAACATTATTCGGGACTGAGCTTAACTGTCCGTAATACGGAGGTGTCCGCTGTATAGAATGTCCGCAATAGGAGGTTCCACTGTATTAGCGAGGTCGCTTGGACTGAGGGAGCATTCATCATCAGCGGGGAAAACAGACCAGAAGCAGATGTTAGCGAGGTCGCTTGGACTGAGGGGGTTATCTGACACGGACTGGTTATTTTCTCGGAACATACTGGCTCCTACATCTATAATCTTAAGCCAGAATTTCTGTCCATTATGAAGTCAAATTTGCTGATCAGAAGTTTCTTTCTTCTCTCCAGTATTTCATTAAGGCGACATCTGACACCATTTATGATGTGGAATACTTCTAAAAGTGGTAGACCTATTCTCGACGTTTAACAGGTGTTGGTAGGAATGACAGATGCGCATGAAGAAAAGACATCACATCTCAAAGTTTCCGAACACACAAGTGTTCGCGCTTTTTTGATGGATAAGGCTTCAGATGGATCCAGCGCTTCGACTGCATTCTGGATTTCTTCAAAGTGGTTTGCATAGAAGCTGTTGGTCTCCGTGGCACAGTGGCTAAGTGCTCGGCCTAGCGATCTTTCGGTCCAGAGGTCGAGCCCCGAAAGTGTCATTGGAGGTCGTCAGGGAGGGCTAACAGATGACAACGCTCCAGATTAAAGTCTGACTGCGTCAGCACCGTCCAAGCCTTCAGTATGGCGGAGAAGTGACGTTAAACCATCTTTTTTCTGACTGCTTCTAGCCATCTTGTAATAAAAGGATTCGGGGGACGAGATAGCGACACTTCTCATGATAGAGAGCGATTCTTCGAGATGTCTTCATTTTACTCTAATTTTTTCACTTTTTGCACTATGTTTTACGGATAATATGATTTTATATGAATTATTAATGAATGGTTCAACCGAATCTAATTTCTGCACTGATTTCTTTAATAGCTGAAAAGCAAAAATATATTTTTGACGAAAATGGTTCAATATATGCGAAGAAATAGTTTTCATGTTTTCACATAAGATGTCGTTCTCTACTTATCAAGCATGATTGTCAATAATATCATGACAATCTTAGTTCAGGTTTGTCGTTTATACTCATGAAATGATTAATATCAATTTATTTAAAGCCAACAACAGTTTTTTTTCTTTCAATCATTTTTTAATTACTTATCAATTAATAATCATATACTTGACTTCAATATTCCATTGAACTGAGAAACTTAGATATTCTTTTTGGTTGATGGTTTGTGACTATTGAATAGGGTATGCATGTAATCAAACCTATATATCAACGTTTTGATTAGTTTCTAACGCTTCTGACTACCATGCAACAAAGTATATATAAAGATATATTTTCTTATTTAATAACAAGAAATAACTCGGTGTATACTAGCATCAATTTCTTTATTTGATTCCTTAAAAATTTGAATTTTCCGTCGATCCTTTGACATTTGCTTGTAAACTAGATGACTAGCTACTGTCAATCACTTATTGAAAATATTCTTATAGTCACAATGTCTGTATATTCGTAGCTTATGGTTATAAAGCAATGATTAAAGCCCAGGAAAAGCCTACATCAAGATATGATTTCAAAACTTTCGATATACAGCCAGCATTACTTATTGAGGGTTGAGTGACCCCCATGGACGACAGCCTCTCCTAAGATCATCATCAGTAATCGGGACCGATTCTTACAAGGAAGGAAAGTTGGCGAAATGCCATCGTCTCCGTGAAGAGGCCATCCGACGTACTCAATTCCTCAAACACTGACATATGTCAAAGCAACGACGCTTTCAAACAGTGCGAGAAGGATGTGGCAGGTGGTCAAGGAGATGGGTTGTCAGACCTGTCAACTGTCCCGATTTTATTGCCATTTTCAGGAGTCCCGATTTTCTGACAAATGTCCCGATATTTTAATTTTTTATGTTGCAAGATTTTTACTAGTCAGTTTTTAAATAAGTCTAGCAAAATCATTCAAAAATTTCCGCTGCGAGCATTCCATATTCACATGTGTGCTATGATGTATGTGTGTTGTCGTTCTCATAAGATGCCACTCGCTTTTCACAGTTATATATCATGTCATATAAATCTTATGATTCCATTGTCTTACATAGTACGTCTCATTTTAATGTATTTATGTGCAATAACATATTCAAAATAATTTAGATTTTTTTAATGTATGTGGGTTAGTTTGCATACCTGATGACAGTGACCATGTCCCGATTTTGTAAATGTGAATGCTCGTAGGTCTGGGCTGTTGTTAGTCCAAGAACAAGAACAACTCGATGATGATTCCATTCTCTAGCTGACGTTTTTGCCTCGACGTACTCTGCTCCTGTCTCTTCCCCTCGCGATCTGAATGCTGATGAAATAAACAGACTGCCGAAACAACACCTTGAGCTATCTGTTGTGGAAGTTGATTCTACGTTAAGAAGGATGAGTAAGAAAAAGGCCAGGACCTGATGGAAATCCATTCTTAATCTTTCGTGATTTCTATTATTTGCTAACCCCTGCGATCACACATTTTTTCAACAGGAGTCTCACCTGTGGACAAGTTCCTGCTTGTCATTGGACAAGCATGCTTTCATATCTCCAATTCCGAAATGTCCTAAACCAACTCAAATTTAACACTGTCGGCCAATTTCCTTACTTCCCATTTTCTCCAAGTGCCTTGAAAAGCTCGTAGTCAAAAATGGCTTCTACCATTTGTGCAAAACAGGATTAGCCATACAGAATTTGCTTATGTCGCCAAGAGAGGAACATCGCTATCCGTAACTCTAATGTATGCTCGTATCTTGCATTTTTTAGACAAAATGTCAGATGCCGCACGCGTATTAGCTGTCGATGTTCCAAAGGCGTCTGACAAATTCCCACATGACGTGATCGTTAATGCTTGTGTTAAATTTCAGATTCCGGTATCTGTTATAACCTGGTTACGTATTTTTTTTCTAATCGTACGCAATGTGTTCGAATTAGCTCCCATGTTTCGCCCTCTTTTCCTGTTTCTTCTGGCGTACCTCAGGGCAGTGTGATTGGACCTATTGTATTTGGTATGGCTGTGGATAATTTCTCCGTATTGCACCCTAACACCTCCGTTATAATGCGTGCCGATGACCTAACCCTATTGCACTTCACCAGAAAAGCAGAAGATTACTATCTACAATTCGAACTTGACAATTTCGTGTATTGGTCCAATTTTTTAGGCTTACTCATTAAGCACTCTAAATGCAAATGTGACTTATATGGCGACGTGGAAATAATTGTCTGGCTCCTGTGAAGTTACCTGATGACTCTATTTTAAAGATTACTCAGTGTCATAAGATTCTCGGAGTCCATTTGTCGGATGACATGAAATGGAATGCCCACACAAAGAATATTTAGTCAACCGCTTCCCGATGTTTGTGTATACTTTGTAATCTAAAAAAGGCTGATTGCATTGTTAACACAATGCGCTATGCCTATTGCATTCGTTAGATCACCCTTGTTCTATTGCTGTCCAGTGTTCGCCAATCTTCGTGACTACTTGATGCGCAAACTTACTAGAATTGAGCAAAGGGCATGCAAAATCATCGGTGTGGAAATTGTTCCGAATATCAAGCCTTCTATGAAAAACGTGCTCCAATCCGCACTCGCTTTAATCTCAAGTGATGATATACATCCACTTCGCGAATTCTTCCCAACACGACGGCGTATATCCAGGAATCTTTGTTCACTACGTCCTCCGCGTATGGCTACTAACCGCTTTAAACGTACCTTAATTCTTTTTTGTATATAGTGCTTCACTTCCTTTTTTTCATCCTGTCTTTTTGTGATTTTGTGTAATGTCAATATGACTACTGAATGTGTACTGTGGACCAAAATAGAGATTATTATTATTATTAATAATTATTTGTTGGAATAGCAATTAAATACTACAGATTGTTTCATAAAAAATGGATCACCCTTAAACATCGCCTTAACTTCAACTTTGTCTAACTCCGCCAAACTTGAACGAATTTCTCTGAAATTTGGAAGATATGTCAGTTGTGCTTACTAATATCACTGTTGGAAATTTCAAGCATGAATATGGAGTTGTTTTCCTGTTATAGATAAAAAAGTAGTAGATCATTTGATCTTCATTTAGCAATGTTACACAAAATCATACCTCACTCTTATAAAATTACATTTGTTTCCTTTGTTATGTAATATGTTGTTCTACAAGCCAAAAGCTATCAAGCAAAACAAAAATAAAGAAATAGTCATCAGAGCCAATCAGTCAACCATATTCATCAACGATAATGGAGCGCTACATGTGATTAACTGGGACTTCATGTTCCCATAGCTTCCTGACCATGTTCGGAGGTGTTGCAGCACTCCTGATTTGCTTTCAGCCAGAAATCTATCTCTACCGGTTGAAAACAATACAAAGCACAAATGAACAATAACGAGATCGCATTCAACAAAAGGCATAGTGTTCAGCCTTGCTAGAACTGTCAGCCTTGCTAAACTAGGTGGTTTTCAAGCGAGTAAATGTCCCTTAACACAAATGTGCATCGTGCATAAATATGATTTTTACTACTCTGTACGTAAAGAGGGCTCTGGGAAACCCCGCAAACATCCAACGTAGAGACCGCAAAATTTGAGATTTTTAACGTTGATCCAAGTCTCGTAACTGAGATGGCTGCACTAGTCTCCTCCTATTCTAAGTCCACCTATTCGTAAGACGAACTTATTGAGTAGACGACTCAAGAGACTGTAAGAGCCCTCTCAGATCAATAAAATCAAGACTCAGCATACAAAAAGACGTCTCAAGAAGCACGTCTCAGATGGGCCACTGGCGAATCAATGGGATCGGTTGAAATCAGATATGAGGCCTCAGTCTGGTCTGATGAGGCATCAGGTCGATTGAGATTATGATTAAATCTGATCAGATTATGGGATAAATTACATCGTCCCCGGGTACAAGGGTGGTGCGACTCTATGATTTGGGCAGCCATTTGGACCAATGGCCCTTGGCACTTCACATACAGCAAGAACCAGAATTCTGAACGCTAGTCAAGGAACCATGAATTCGTCATTGGCCAAATGATGTTTCAACTTTGAAACTCCATCGACTTGGTTTACTTTATGGATGAAAATGCTACGTGTCACAGGAGTAGTAGATGCAACTTATGCAATCTCAATTAGGGCTTAGGACATTATCTTGCCAGCTCGTTCCCTGATCTGAATCCCATAGAAAATGTCGTATCTCTTTCTAAAACGTAACGTTCGTCGTTCACTGCTACCGACAGATGGCGTATCAACAACTTACGTCACTGTAAAAAGAATGGAGAAAAGTTAAATCAGTCAAACTGTTAAAGATCACGAATCAAAGTTAGACAATTCAAAATGTCATGACAATAAGGGTAGCCACAAAATAATTAGCTTCTAAGACTTGAACTGTATCATCGCTTATCAGATTATCTAGAAGACATTTAAATTATTAGAGACATGACATAACATGAAAATAGACATTTAATCATACTTATTTTTATAATAACATTTTAAAATGAACCACCTTTTTATAGATGTATTTTGTATTAAGTAAACTTGAAAGTGTTGATCCTTCATAGCAAGACAAAAATGTGTTAGAGGCCACCCTACTTACACAGGCAATATGGGTGGTAGGCGAATCCTGCTTCCAACGCCTTCACTCTTAAACATAGGCCTAATTGTATTAGACAGATATCCACTTAGTACTACTGGATCATCAGGTTTCAGATTTTTGCGGGGTTCCGAGCTCAGGGTCTAACCTTACTAGCTGAAGGCTAGATGCATTTCATTCAAGTAAGTCTTCGGGATTGAGAGAAAAGATGCCAATTATTGAGTTGTACAACTTTCACCATTCACCAATATAAATGAATGAAAGTGGATATTTGAAGCTTTGACGTCACTGCTCCCCCTCTAATGTCTGTCTCAGAACTGGACCATGCAACTAAAAGATCACTAGACCATGCACTTAACCACTGACACACAGTAGAAAAGACTAAAAGTTCAAGTTTATTACATTAGACAACTACAGTCGTGACTCGCTATAATGAACCTTATCCATGGACCCCAATCTTTTTATTATATTCAATAGGAATCGAATAAAGATTAAATATTGCTGAATCCAGATCATATGAAAATGAAACGCTTGAATTTTATCTTCACCAACTGACTCGTCTCATCTATGAAGGCGATAAAGCTATTGGAAGTCAGATCGCACACACGCACAAAAATATGAAGATTCAGCATCTACTTCATTTAAATCATCAACGGATAGAGGATGTCTGCACGAATGCAACGAGAAGTCGTGAGCAGAAATCTCTCTGTTTAAGAAAATCTTGCCAAGTACATGTGTAATCCATATTACAGCAATTGCAATGCGTGTTTTTCATTCATTTGATCATTCGATGTTTGAAGGTTGTTTATGTAGAGCAGCCCAAGTACAATGAAGTATTATAAAGTGCGGTAAAGTTGTAAAATTCAATGTAAGTACTGCAAAGTGATATTTTTGAATTGAAGGTATATTCTAGGAAGTATCGTCTTCTGCTTGTACATGTAAATAATTTTTCTTGCATAATGAATGATTGACGAAGATTGGCGAGGCCTAAGTCAACGGAAGTGTTTTGTCCTGTTATCCGACGCCGCACCCTACACGATTGTTGCAGGGAATGCTTAAAACTTAATTACTAGAAAATCATCCGACTTGTTTCTTGTAAACTGTGTTGCATAGCTTTTGCAAATTGAGCTCCATATTGATGCCTGTCATTTGAAACCTGAAATGTTATTGAAACAAAACTCTTTTGAATATCATTTGTGCTTGTCAATAATCCTCAGATGTCTTAAGATGTATTATGTGCAAAAATGAGACAACAACGTAGGTCAGCAACTGCTTCTGTAGAAATATCACTCTCTATGTTGTAGTGATGCTGAGAATATATTGTATTTTTGAGTGACAATTCTGAAACATGCATTGTTGTTTTATCACATTCTACAAAATGATGAGAACAGCTGCGAGATGGAAACTTAGATGTAACTCTATGGATATAGAGTTTGTAAATGAAACATGATACGTGTTTAAGTAAGTTATTTCGTGTTATTATAAGTTCTTTATAAAGTAATAAATTTCAGGTCATTTAAGTCATAAATTCTTTTTCTTTACGTAATATCTGGGTTGCCCTAAAATCAGCATTTGAAATGGCAGAGTGTAAGTTATTCAATTTCTAAAGATCTTCTAAGATAAAAGGTCGAAAACAATATACCCGGTGTACTTTGGACGACGCTATTCAAAATCAGCAGGATATTTGAGAGCTCAAAGGCATGTTTTATAACCCCTTCCTCGCTATAACGAATCTTTTACATGGATCCCGCTAGTCTCGGCTATATAAATTAATTTGTAAGTTAGTAACCTGCACTTTTCTGTAGTAGCAATTACAATGACAACACATGTGCAGATGACTGTGTCACATGTCAGAGATGAAGCTAATTATCATTTTCTCCTCAATGGAAGTTCATTCCTACGGTCAGTTCATGCGGAAATACGTAAATCTCCTAACATAGCAAGAAGAAGGAAAAGATGACGATGGAGGCGAGCTATCAATATTATGAAAGATATTTCATTTCAAATGTCGCTGTCTAAAGAATTTATAATCAAACGGAACTGTAATTCATTCGGAATCCAATTAACAATTTCACTGTATCATATTCTAGTCATGGTATGTGTCTTGCATGTGAATACTGTCAGAAACTCTTCACTGTATGAAATCGTCGAATGGTGGTGAAAGTGTTCGAATTTGTTGATGATCATCAGAACGATCTCCCGCTGCCTTCTCGGACGACATTTTCTTAGAAGAAGCGTTCTGAGGAATAGAGCGGAGTTAGTAAATTCCAGAGTTAATTATATCAGGCGCTCTCATGGATTACATTTTACTACAAATATCAGAATCAATTCGAAGAAGCCTCAAACTCATCTATATATCACCTAAGATTATGAAGTGTTCTTTCCTGTCATAATATCGCACTGTCTGTAAAGTCGCGCAAAATTTTGAAAGTTTGTCAGTTTAACTGAATTGCAAACTCGTGAGACATTTATAGTGAGAATAGAGGTAGTTACGGGTTATCTCTCCCCCCCAGGTTTTCCCTCTGCAGACGTCTGTCGATTAAAGAAACAATCTCGGTAGGCTCTGTAGGTAAGTAGCTCATATATAGCAGAGTAGAGATCCTCTGCAGATAAGAAATACAACTATCCGACCTGCCTCTACATACATACTTATGAAGTTAAACACTGTTGAACTTTGCCATGTAACTCTGCAGAGAAAGGTGTCTTATTTCTTAATTCAAGAACGAAGAAGGACGGTACTTGCAGGTCATCTCCCCCCCACGTTTTCAAATTTGTCTAGAATCCGTACAAATGAATCAATCGCAACAAAAAATTAAGTACACGTAAGTGAGGACATTTTCAACCCACATTCCAAAATTTGTGCAAATCGGACAATTTAAATGAAAATCATCATCCTCTAGGAATCTCAGTTACAACTACATAAAATAAACTAAGATTAAGCCTACTGTACAAAATATAACTGTAATGAATAAATCTATAATGAACTTTGAAGAAAAAAAAAATAAAATACATGTGAAACTACAATACGAGTATGGGTACTGAACTTGCTAGAATCGACCTACAACGTCTCACCTGGAACTACTCCATGAAGAAAATGAAATAAGGAACTAGACTTGTTATAAATGGACCGATTGGTGTCTAACTATTCATGAAATTTAATCTATCTCTCAAGAGGACCGGTCTGTGTCCCATCATATTTAGTCTTAATCCGCAAACAAATATGACAAGCGTAATCTGCATACGACGGAAGATGCTTTCAATTACCTATTTCACTGCAGATGTCTCAAGTACTTTCTAAATTAAGGGCGATATGAATTAAGTACAGCGATGTCTGCAGCTTGATCTGACTTCTTCTGACCTCATCGTCTAAGCAGGAAGCACTTGAGGTCAACAAAGTCATTTCCCGACAACTCCTGAAGTGATGATGACCAGGCCACATCCCTAGCACCAACGTTTTCAACTCAAAAAAGGTGTGGCAGGGTAGTGGTCATGGGAAGAGTTCAAATAGCAGTGGATGAGAGAACAATACACACACGAGTAACAATATAGCGTCGAACAGACGAAGTCAGATCAGGCTGTTGACATCGCTACACTTCACGTTATCGTCTCTAATGCAACAAAAAATTGTCCCATCTACATATAGTCTTGTATGTGGGTAGACAATATGCTTAAGTAGATCTATCTGAAGTTCGCTGACGATTGATTCATTTTTGCAGATTTTTTACACACATTTGAAAACCTGGGGGGATATAGCCCATAAGTACAGAAATAGATTGTTTATCTCAAATTGACTAGAATAAAAATTGACTCAAGGTCGCCGCAGATCCGGGGGAAATGAGTTGGGGCATGAATTCCCAATGAAAAGCTTAGAATTACACATGTGACTAATTCTTACCCAATGATACAGTCGTTGAGAAGCGTATCTATGTGAGAAATCGTGTGATGTCTGTGCCACTGTTCTGCATAGCATGAAGCTTTACTTCAATTCTAGAGGTTCTGTTGTTTTCAATTTCTATGATTCAAACAGAAGGATTTCACATAGCATTTTTCCTGGAGTGCAAATTTGTTTGACTGATATCAAGACATACATGGAAGACATGATATCAATGTTTACATGTAGTTTTAGGTGTTGAATTTTCAAATGGTCGTCAACTTCTCGACACTCAGTCACTGCGTCCAACATCAAAGGCAGATTCCGATCGCTTCAATTGATCGAAGTTAGAATGATAATCGTATGTATTTCAGGAGAACGGAGAGATCTTATAATAAGATATGTTTACATTTCATGCAGGCATAGCAGCTTTGAAGTATATTTTTCACCTAGCATTGTGAAGGAAAATGATTTCAACCGTCTGAATGCGGATGTTTGTTCTCGCTCTTTAAAGCTACAAGAATTTGTCACTTCATCAAATAGAGATTTTTCCTCGTTCTTTTGCAAGATGCACAAGAGGAAGAGACTGCACAAATCCACACCTTGCTCTATTCCTCGTTGCCGGAGTGACCATTTTAAGCGATCCCTCATTCAAAAAGCAGCTAGGCTGTGGAACAAGCTTTCTCTGGAGGTATTTCCAACATCTGTCGGTGTCGAAGCATACAAGAGAGCTTCCATCAAGCTGTATGGAGAGATGATAATTTAGAATGTCTGTTGTCTTGCTTACTTCTGCTATCTTGGTTTTCTATATTATCATCTTTCGTTATCTCATCTCCGTATTTGCCTCTGCGAGTGATACAATTATTAGCTCTTGCTTATTTATAAGGCATTTTGCTTCCCCATTTCTGTCTATTCACTTTTCCACCTCTTTTCAATGTTTCTGCTATTACTTAGCCTATTTAGTGATGCAGTTACGAGTAATAGGCCCATATATTTTTTTGCTGTTTCACAATTATTTAGTTATGACTCTTTTGTCATCCCCACTGTTCCTTCTTCGATTTTCTTTGCCTTTGATCATCTCTGATGTCCGGTTAATGATATATAGAGGCGGAGCGGCCGTTCAGTCCTGTCTGACGTCTGAGATCACATAAAGTGGACAAAGACTATGAAAGTGACAAAAACTGTCCCGTGACTGACAGAGGTAGCGAGGAAAAACATTGATATTTTGATAGGACCCTCACATTGTACTCTTCGGTCAAGAGAACCGACTCCATATCCCTGGTCAACACTGTCCAAGCCTAGTAGTAGCAGTGGCGACGCTAAATCTTTTATTAATGAGCATTTCTGCCATGTATGGTCATTACTTTGGCAAACTCCGGTCATTTATGTTGAAATTTAATAGATCACACTATAACATTAACATGGATTTTTGAGGGCAACAATGTAGGAAAAAGCGGGCAGCAATGCTATGAATACACATGTAGATATACGCTGATAGAGATTTCAAAAACGTCTTTCACATGCATAGATAGAGATACTACTGTATCATTACGGGATGCATTGTTGCCTTCCTTTTTCCACATTGTACCATAGCTCAATTACGCACAATATATCAATCATGCCTAGATTTCGAAAGCATCGATGAGTCGTACAGCCAGCCGAGGCCGTATGGCGGCCGAGGCTGTCAAGATCATTGTTACTGAGTAAGTAGGGTTGTCAGCCGATATTTCACATGTAATTATTCTATGAAAGTCGTTCATATATATCCAAATCCAAATTAGACGGCCTTAATTGCATGATTAAGGCCGTCTAATTCGCTATGTAATACCATTGAGGTAGGAGTATTTCACCATCCATCTTCGCATTCCCAGTGAAAATGGTATTGAGGAGATTCCTATGGTTCACAATTTGGACTCGTAGATATCTCAAGCTTTACATACTTTAATGTTCTGAGTTGCATGGGCTATGTAGAAAATTATCATAGATTTGAGTCATTTGCAGATCAAAATCTTGGATTTTTGAAGTCATAGATTTTAAGTTCAGTAACAATAATGAAATTTACTGAACATCTGTAATGATTTGCAGTCTTTCGACTCTTCCGTAACTTCTGTTTCAATCTGGGAAATTACTATTTCATAAGCCAGCTGAAGATCGGGTCAAGTTTGTTACGTGTGAAAGTATTATGTAATGAATCTGCAAGCAAATATTGACTGACGAAAACACAGCGAATGTTTCATGATGTAAAGTGACTCAACACACTATTTCTGTCATCTCGCTTTCACCAATTCCAATCAGTTGTTACTGCTGAAGTGAACATTTTGAACATCAGGAAAACTGCCGAGAGCGCCTCTATGGATAAAGCAACATGGATCAAATAGTATTCGTTGAAAACATCGAAAAATCATCATAGTCAAATACTTTCTACTTCCGAGGCTGGACGAAGTTGCGATGACCCGTTCCCATTTTTCAACGATCCAGAGCAACGTCTTCCGATACCTCAAGAGACTCAAGGTCTTCTTGGATACAGTGCATGCCAAGTCTTCTTAGGTCCTCCAGGTAGTCGGCGACCGTCGACCGGCAAGTGGTAAACTTCACTGATGATGTCATCCGTGGCCCTTTTCACATGGTCAAACCAGTGCAGACGTCTTTGCCGCAGACGAACTGGAAGTTCGGACAACCACAACGTCTCGCTACGTCTTTGCTTGAAACTTTATCTTTCAACCTGACCTTTGCCATGTACCTCATCATTCTCTGTCAGCACTTCTCAGAAGCTCGACCAGCTTCAGGCTGAGTGGCTACGTTTCCGCACCATAAATGAGGATCGATCTTATACACATCTCATACACATGGGCTCTACACTTCAATGGAATGATTGATCCAATTGATTCAGAAATTATTATTAATTGAATTATGGATTAACATCAGGCTTCTTATCATTATGTCTGAACATGGTTATTCTAGCATTTGAAAGTGTGCATGGTATGATCATGTGTGTGTACTCAAGCACTCGGAACTTGGTGTCATAAATGATAATTATAACAATGACATGATAATTGCAGGAAGCAAACTACTTGACACACTCCTAATTTTAGCGTTTACACATCTGCATTTGTTGAGTTTATAAGGAACAAATTCTTCCACATATTGATGCTTCAAATATTTGAAACTAATCCAATATTTCATATCCACGTGTTGTAAATAAGATTGTCAGTTAATTGCATTACGCGAAAGTGCATTTGCAAAACTGGCCTCTATGGTTGGAACTGTGTGCGACTGTACATACTCTGTGTGTGCCGTACTGATCTATTTTATCAATTTTCACAATCAGGCGAAAATTACTTCACTGTCCGAATTTTTGTAAAATTGGAAAGTTAAAAAAGGAATCTAAAAGTAAAATTCGCAGTAACATTACTACATGCAAAACCTTCCGTGCATGCAGTGACAGCATCTGCAGATCCATGATAAATGTGATAATGAAATCAATTTAAAAAATTCTGAAATCGGTAATTATTAAATTCGGGTTCAAACTTGGTCGCGGCAAACCTTAGATAGGTGCAGCCACAGAGATAAATTGTCTTGTCATCGTGTTTCGGTCTATTGATGACTTTGTTCAATGCTAATGATCACGGCCGGAATTAGTCTTGAGGGTCAAGAAGATTCATTTTTCTTCAATCCTGACGGTCGAATCTTGGCTGTTGGAATATGCAACAAAGCTCCTTGAGCCTCCTCCCTTGTGGCATGTCTGACTATACCCTTTCCAAAGTCTCCTCAGCGATGTCCGCCGCCCCAGTTCTGAGGTAAGGTGTGGGGCGGAACCATTTTAGTTGCTGCCTCCCCCGGTCAGTGCTGTTCCACTGTTCATAGCTTTGATTTGGGCATAGTAGCACCGGTGGTATCGGAAAGGTCATCTCCTCCTCAGGGCACTAATCGCCAGCAGTAGGCATTTATTTGCTTACTGAATATGTCGCTTCGTTTGGATACGAAACCTCCTATCTGCTGGACGGAGCCACGTAATGCAACAACAACAACAACCTTCTTTGAGGTGTAATTAGTTTAGAAATATAAAGAGAGATTGCATAGAGTCTGTTCACGTGAACATTAAGTTTAAACTATGCCCATGCTTGTGCAATTTCTGCGCTATTCTTGTTGACATCCATGACTCCGCTATCGAGAAGGCCCAAACTACCGTATATGACATGTATACAAATTGGAACATTTTTTTTTTTTTTTTTGTTTTTTTATTTTTTTTTTTTTTTTTTTTTTTTATTTTTTTTTTTTTTATTTTTTTTTTTTTTTTATTTTTTTTTATTTTTGGTGTTTTGTCTGTTCTGTGCTTTACCGAGTCCGACTTAATGAATGAATCTCAGATTCAAAGGATGTCAAAGTTAAATCTGATGACGTTAAGTGCTACGTGTGCAATGGTTTGAAGGTAATACAATAACCTATTTTGTGTTTCAGAGGGTGAATGCAGTGAAGTTGCATTGGTCAGAGAGTCGCGTTCCTGTTGTGTTGGAGGCGAATTTGGCTAGCTTGGATCAAGTTCATCCTACCAATGGGCGAGTACTCTGCTCCTACGAATATAAAGATATGGAGAACTTCAGAATCCTTGAAGATCTGCGCGGAGGGCTGGTAATTCTCCATGGAGGTTACGGCAGAATGGTAAGTATCAATGTCAGAATAAATTTGGCTTCATGAAAAGCGCTTGGAGAGCCAGAAGTATACAGTTACACAGTTACAGGAATAAGTGTTTCAGATGAACCTAAAGAATTGAGGAACCAGCGCACATACTGATAGAAAAAGTAGTAATTGTGCTCTTAGATGTGAACAGTAAAAACATCAATATGATTTATGAAGACTATTAATAACATGCATGGACTAACTAGGGTGATAGGATAGCTCAGTTGTGTGAGGGCCGTGCTTCTGGACGCAAGTGTAGGAAAGGTCCAGGGTTCGAATCTGTCCACCTCAGGAAGGCTTCACGGCCTCTCCCTAGAGATTGGTGGACTCTACAATGGTGAGAGTTTTTGTTAGTGTGTCAATTCAAACGTAGCAAAGTGCGTCAAGGTAACAAAGTTAAAAAAAAACAAGCTAATGACTAGTTAATTTTCAATAGGTACAAAATATGATTTAAAAGAAAATTTTTATATCCTAAAATGTCTAAAGATTTTAAAAATACTTACTAGAAGGACAAACAATGCTTCTCCTCTCCTCATGTGTAATGAATTGGCGAGTAAGTCGTTCTGTTCAAAATTTTGTTTATATTTCACAGTGCTATAATCTCTAAGATTATTGCTTCCATAATATAGATTATGCTTTCCAAAGTGTGCATAAATTTCAAAGAGTGCAATAAACAGTCTTTATTGCACTCCTTCATTGAAATACATTAGCACATAGAAAGTTTTTCATCCTCTAAAACGTTGAATTGCACATAGAAATCTCAAGAAATGCCGCTGATATCTACAATTCCATAGCAATAGAGTTGGATTTTCACAGCTATAAAATTTGGATGGTCATAGATTCTGCGGATTCTGTGAAATATAAAGTTACTTACAGAACTCGTGCAAAGATATCCAGCTTAATTGCATTTTTCTCGATCAACAAACTATGCCCTCGCCCTTCGGGCTCGTTGCATAGACATGTTTATTGATCTCAAAAAATGCAATAAAGCTGGATCACTTTGCACTTGTTGCCGTAAATAACTATTATTTCACTTATATATATGAAAAGATCCTATTTAAACAGTGCTGTCCATTCAGATGATAAGAGGGACTGGTCTGTTTCCAATCAGAAATACCAGATCTAGCTAAACACAGAGGGATTACGCTATCTAAAATCTTACCAGGTGTGTAAGAGAATTAATATTAGTTCCTTAAGCTATAAACGTGAAATAAAATTCTACAAAATATGCATACAAAATTATATTGATATTTTTAATGAGGTCATCAACAGGAAGGCTGTCTCACTCTTAGCTACTTTGCGCGTTGGGTGGGGCAATAAAAACATGTGGATGTTCTTACTTGCTCGTGAGATGTTTAAATAATTGTCGGATTGTAAGTAGATGCTTTTTAATAAATGTTCCTTTGAAGCTAATCCGTTTTTGTTATAACTTGAGTTAGTTATCGTTATTCCTTTGTTTTTACACTTAGATTTGGTGAAATTGAGGGAAAATTAGTAAAATCAAACACGTTGCACTTCCTATGCGGCTTGCATCTACCATACAACTTTTTATGAGCAGATTATCAGTGTCATTGTTATTGCATCAAGCTACTGATGAGTCATGTGCAAGTTACCTTTTATTGCTATTTATTTATTGATGCATGATTTATTTAGATATTTTAATCATGTTGAAATTCAATACATGGCATCTTGCTTATCAGTAATATAAAGGATGTTAAATGCGACGACTGATGACCATTAACCCTTGGCCCGGGAATCAGAGATAATCTCAATATTTTACTCTTTCATTATCATAATCATTCGTCTCTCCTCCTTCAGGTGTGATCATTCCCGGCTTTTTGAATTCATTTTGGTTGGGTTTCTCTCCAGATTCGTACGAAGATGTCAACATTATTAGTCTTAGTTATTGAATAAATCATTTCACGTTTAGTTAGATAGTGATGATAGCAGAGTTCCTACCGGTCCTGTAAATCCTGGAAAAGTCCTGGAAATTTCAAAACTGTACTTGAAGGAGAACAAACGCGATAAGGAAAGGGTTGAAACCAATGGAAGAAAGCGGAAATTGGAACTCGATCTGGAGAAATAATCTATTGAAAGTCAGCAGGAGGTTGTTCAGATGTAACAGTACTAGGGCCACTGGATTATTCGTTTGCGTTATTTCCAAGAAAGCTACATCTCTCCTTTGATCATTATTCTTCAGAGAAATTACTATTATGAATGTAGAATGCAGGATTATTGTGTCGTTCCAATCTCCAAAAACACTTGCTTTCATGAGAGTAATTCGATTTCATTACAATTTTGATATGTACACGCATATTATCTATAATATATTTCTATTAAATGTTTTACATCTCATCGAAAAGTATGGGAGTAATTGCTTCGTACAGACAGACCAAAGATTGTTGTTGCTTTTAACATGATGACGTTCTATGCTACTTGATTCTAGAAAATTGAGGTATGTAGACATAAGTTTTATCGGCATGTTAATTGCTTGCTACTACCTTACATATAAGTGATGACAGCAAACCTTACCTATGTTTAACCTAGGTCACTTGTACATGACAAGGCATTCTCTTCTTCTCAAGAAGTATCGCCATCGTATCGGCTTAGCAGAGGAGGCAATCTGCGATGTGGCGAAGAGGAAGAAAGGCTGGAGCACAACCTCATCAAGTGTTCAAGATGATACACGTATGTGCAGCGTTATACCAGCTTCCATACCATCCACCCGGACCCCAACCAAATTTCCGCCACCCAGTTGATGAACTGTTTGAGGGCAATCGGACGTCTCTAGCGACTGACGTCAATGTGTCTTCACACCGAACGGCCAAAACAGCAACAACTTACCTGTTTGGTTTATCATCAAGTACGAGATATTCTAAGCTTTTCAGATTCTTGTTTGCATACTAAAGTAGTGAAACCATCCTTAGATTGCTTTTACTTGATTTATCATGATCACGTTTACTATAACTAAAGAAAATAGGAAGAAAGAAATATAGCCACAAAAAATAGTTGCAATTTGGTTACTATTATATGTTTAAAATGTCCTGGAATTCTCTGCTCCAGAAGTTGTTAGGAAGCCTGAAATAAAATGAATTGCGTTGAATCGCTTTAGACCAGGAAAATAAAAACCACAGGGTTGTATACAGAAAATGATGAAGATTATAGTGAAAATGCATAGAAGTCAAAATTATGTTGGGAAATCATGGATAAAAAAAATGTTCAGACAAGATATCTGATGCTGGCTACATCATGCAATAAAAATAGAGAATCTTATGGGGAATTGATACCAGAAGGGATAAATGCAATAAAGAAAGTACATTGTACTGTATTGTCCATCACCATAATATACACCAACCAATAATTCATGAGAAACATGATTAGTGTCAATGTTTATAGTGTTCATTAATCTTGATCCTCTCACAGGGACCATCAAGAGAATTGTTCGACGATTTTCCATGAAATGGGCCTCTGCTGACAGTCGGACATTTTGTTCTTGATTGGTTTTCAAATATTTCCATTCAAAATTTGTTGGCGGCTTGACTTCTTTGTGTTCATCCACAAAATGTCTTTTTACACATGCGAATCAACCTAGAAAAACATGGGATTTTATTTTCAACAAAACAATGTTCTAATATTCTTTGTTCGTAATATCCTTTTTGTACTGTCCAATGTATTCATTCTTGGCATAGTTACGTTACAAGAGACTCTTGTACACTGCAATTCTTTGTTTGGCATTGGATTCGCGAAAACAAGCTGTTTGACAGTTCTTGCAAATTATTCTGCAGTCTTCTGTGGTTCTTCTGTTGTGAATTGTTCTAGAGAGAGGTCTTTTGGAATTGAAAAATTATTCTTATTTTTACTGAGCATATATCTGTTTCTTTTTTTATGCAATCAGATATCTTGTCCCAAACATTTTTTTCTCATCCATGATTCCCAACATAATTTGACTTCTATGCATTCTTTCACTATAATCTTCACACATTCTGTATAATTTGTAACTTTTTTTTGACTTGTTCCCAAGTTCGATATATAAGGCAATGTTAGCCATTGTGTAATTCTTCCTCGTAAAAGATATTAGAAACGGGTCGGACAAACCCTAGTGGCTTTTATTTTCCTGTTAAAGCGATTACGCAATTCATTTTAACAAAAAAACACACCATACTACTCCAGAATGGCCACCAAACACTCTAAAAATCAAAGCACTGATAGCCTGTGTAATCCAGTGTTTCAGCAACAGCCACACGAGATCGGACTCACTCATTGGCATTTGATCGAGAATGCTCAAGAGATTGAATTTTGTAATTCTGGATTTCTCGTTCACAGCACGGCTATCATCGCTGGAGACGAGCGTGATCTCGGGGGCTTTCTAGCAAAAAGCTATCATCTCCGCTGCATACGAAAATGTTGGTATCGTTCTTGAAAGAAGCCAAGGAAAGAGTCTCTCACGAGTGCTCTTCATTTACAATCGTCTCGGCATAGTACAGGTGAGATAGACGGCGTAGCTGTGATGACGTCATTCCTGATCTCCTGTTCTTGATTAACAGCGACGATGAACACATCACCATCCACTTCCGAATTCACAGTGCAAAAACATAGTTTTGGCGCGGCATGGAAAATGATCCTTGTCAGGCGGGACGCTCTGCCTCACTAGACCTGCTTGGTCGAAACGCGACCCCGTACTTATCACGTTGTCACCTGTAAACCTTTGTGTGATGTGATTTTCACAAAACCATCTGTCCACTGATATTAATTTATCGTACTACTGAATAAATGAGGAAAGTAGTACGGTTTTAAACCTTTCCAAATGCTATTGAGGAATACATTTTTTCCCAAATCTTTCAGGTATCTTCGCTCTAGTTCGTAGATTGTTTCAAATCCTCACTTTTATCCGTTGAATTTGTGAAAGGTTTCGTTTAGTTGTTATTCTGTCAACCGATCGTGACGCTCTCGATAAGACTTCTATATTGGATGGAGTAAAGGGGGCATCAGGAATCGTGGATGTAGTGCGTGAAAATGGCGTCCCACAAACCGCGGCCTTAGATTTGGACCTTTTAACAGTGCCGGTCGACGAGGAAGTAGAAAGTCAACATTTGAAATTTCTGACTCAACCAACCGCGTGAGTATAAGACAACAGTCCATTTTGTATGGTATAATTTTTCATCTGAGGCTCTTTGTCTTTTGACAGCTGGACATGACAATGTTCCAACGAAGCCGTGGCAAGATTTAACGCCAATATTTCATACAGTGGATTGCTTCACGCCGTAACTCAGGACGTAAGTTGAGTCATGAACACAGAGTCCTGGAAAATGATCAATTCTGAACAATTGTAGCAGAACTTCTTTGTTGCATCAATATGTATTTCAGAGCTGCCTTAATGTTTTGTTATTTGGACGCAATTTGTAGAGAAAGACTTAGAAATCAGTATTGAATAGAATATGTAATAAAAAATTTAAAATTTAAGTCCTTCAACGCACAACAGTTATAATTCTAAAATCAATTTCGCCGGCGTAAGCACTTAGCATGATAATCATTATAGTGGTCTCCGTGACACAGTGGTTAAGTCTTGGCCCAGCGATCTTTTGGTCTAGAGGTCGAGCCTCGAATGTGTCATTGTAAGTCGGCAGGAAGGGCATGTGGACCAGTGGTCGGTCCAGCTGAGAAAATTTTCGCACCCGAAAATCTGCGAAAATGTTTAAAAAAATGAACTCGCTGCGAAAAAATTGACTTGGTCCTGCGAAAAATTGGAACCTTGTAATTCTTGCATTTAAATGAATCTATGTTGTCTAATAGAATAAATACTGGTCTATTGGATGGAAAATGCAAACTAATGACAACTAATTGGCATGTTATTCATTATGTTGTCATTTAGTTAAAGCTTCATATTATTCACAGCGTCTTACATCTTGTAACAGGTTCAGAAAAATCTTCTATGCCTTACGATGATCTTCTAATGAAGATCGAAATTAATTGCCAAAATATAAAGTTATAATTACCATCAATATTTATCTTGACTCTTCCCAACCAATAAATAGAAAATATGCATAATCAAGACATTCATTTTGTACAGACGCTCGATACCTGAACGCAACTGGAGTCATTTGAAGCGCTCGACATCCACACTTCTCATAAGATTTGCTCATATTGTTGATAATCAGCTAACGATACAGCGGCCCTGATGGATGCAGAGAACACAATGTCTAGCCTTGTGTTATCAGTTGCATTGCCATTAAGTTGTCCAAAGTATCCTGGAACAGCTGGTGGTTTTGAAGATCACCCGAAAAGATCAAATCAAGCGATGAGTGATGCTAAATGATTGCACTCTTATCTTATAAACGATTCTTACCTTCCATTCAGAAAATTTGAAAACGCATTCTAAAGACGTGGCTGCTGCGAAAAATTTACCCATTTTATACCAGATAGGCAGAAAATTTCATAGCTGACCCTGGAAAATAGACTGTTATGGAATTTTCTCTTAAATGATGCAAAGTCCATAAAAATGAAATGTCCGAATCTCGAGACATCTGTTTTGGATCAACATAGTGTGTGAGCGTTGACCTAGCTGCCGACAATCAGTTCTGCCACACGTTGCGAATCACAGACAGTCTTCGTAAAAAAGTGTTGTTGGCCAAACGGCATTCCAAGGCTTGTTTGAAAGAACAAGAGGAGAAATAGGAAAGAGGCCGACAGATGACCATCAGAAAAAGTTGAAAACAGTTAGTTGAAAACAGTTACAGCAAAAAAGGGAAAATTACTTCGTGACAATCAATTCGATGCTTCAGAACACTAAAAGATAAAAGATAGAGACATTGGACAAAAAGAAATACATGAGGGAATGGAAGACATTACTATGATGTAGAACTATCGAGCCGGAATTGATAATATTGCAGGAAAGCACATTTTATTCTGCTTGAATTTGATTCATTGTCACATAAGTTTTCAGCCTAAGACCTTCATCTGTTGCAGAAATAATGTGATCATAAGATTAATTCGGCTACCAATTATTCCTGCAATTTCCTGCAAGCAGATGTCAAAATTTGATGCTTGTGCCGGGAAATTTGGGGTGGACATATACCCTCAAGCTCGGTACATCCCGAGACGGAGAGAATTGGATGGTAAATATCAGTGCAATATTGGTGGAAAACCAAGCTAGACAGCTGCGTGAGGAGCAGCAGGAGTCAATGGAAAGAGAATATCATACTCAGAGACATCATGCTCAAGGTTTTATGTACAGGATTGTTGCATCTTTACAAGTTAAGATTTCCACGGCGCTAAATTTCTACATCATCCGCTATTTCTCTTTCGATCCGCAATTATTACTTTTCTTTTGATGAGAACTTCTACTTTGTGTCAACTGCTCATTGGTATATTTCCTTTTGTTGTGACCTTCCTGTCAGCGCCTGTCATCAACTGGAACGGATCATGTCTTAAATGACTTGTAATAGCAAGAACTTTTGTTGGTTTAGTTGCAAAGTCAGTGACTTTTGGCTATATTCGCTACATCTACATGTATGTGTTAGTTGATAAGATGGATTCGGTAACAAAATGCCAGTTTCATAATTTAGGCAGTTTAGTATTAACAAAATTGCTACTAAGAAGCAATGAATGGCGGTAGTAGCGAGTTCATGTAATCAGATATTTGCGAAAAATCTTTTGTGAGTCATCAATGACGAAACGTAGTTAATTTCGAAGAGTATGGCTTATTGCAAGAAAGCACTTAGTTGTGAAAATTGCACAAGACGTTTTGAAAAATCAGTTTCTCCCTACAGATATAGGGCGTTGGTCAAGTTTTGATATGAGCAGTGTTTTTTACTTTTCATAATCATGAAATCCCCAAGTATGGGGAGTAGTGACTTAAAAGCTTCATTTTCATTTTTTTAGCAGGATTTATTTCAATGCTTTGTGCTAAGGGTCCAGGCCCGACCGGCGAAATCGATTTTAAAATTATATATTTTTTGCGCGTTGAAAGACTTACATTTTAATTATTTTTCAATATGAGTTTTTATTGAGTAAAGAGCAGTCTTAGCAGCGGTTTCATGTGACAATTGTCCGGCAGCCAGAACGAGTTTCTGCAGGGAAAGAGACCGAAAGTGAGACTTTCACGGGATGATGTGCACACTATGCATACTACGAATCTGCGCGTCTGTGGAGTTCTAGTTAGTTTCTCTTCATGTCAGACAAGATCAAAGAAAAACACACGTTAATCCAATGGGACGCAGATTGCAGTTTTTTTAGAAAAAATCAAATTTTCTATGTTTTCGCATATTTAGTGAAAAATACTAAGCCCAGAGCCATAATTTTTGACATGCATTGTCTTCAGATCATTTCCTATAATGTGCAAGTGTTAAATTCATGTTTCTGACCGGCAATACATTCAAGAATGTGGTGAAGTGTATGAAGTTTAAATTGATCAAAATGCTTTTTTGCCGACATTAGGAGCCTTGCCAAATCTGAATGTGTGTAACTTCAAGACAGGGGTGCATGAACATGATAGGAAATGACATGAAAACAATCCATGGTAAAAATTTTGGCTCTGGGCTTTTTCAATTTTCAGGATTTTACTGTAATAAGCGAAGATATAGAAAATTTCATTTTAAACATAAACTGCAATCTGCGTCCCATTGAATTCACACCCCTTTGATCCTGTCTGACAAGAAGAGGAACTAGTTGGAACTCTGCAGACGTGCCGATTCGAGGGAGTTATGGGGTGTGCATCATGCTGTGAAGGTCTCATTTTCGGTCTCGTTCTCTGCAGAAACTCGCCCTGGCTGCCGGACTATTAGTAAAGTGAAATGCATTGAGGCGTCAATTTTTCGGGATCGATGTTCCCTGATTTTAAAAATGCTGTTGCATTATGATTTCTAGTAATGATAGAGTAAATGCACTTTAGTTTGAGACACTATTTGAGCCCTCTTCTGATAGACGATTTTTGAGGTGATCTGTTTTTACTACGAGTATCTCATCACTATATAATCTGCCGGATGATGTCAGAAGAAAGCTGTTTTGAATTTCAGGGTCTGTTTGCGGAGAACAAGGAACGTCTGATCAACGGGGCCCTGAGTTCATTGATAGTGCGTGAAGGAGACCAGTCAGACATCGCTGCTGCTGATTTAGAGGCACAATTCCATGCATTGAGACGACTGGTGGCCTCAAAGGCCGGTTTTCAGGCTTTTACGGAGCTGCCAAAGTAAGGATGAGTTTCCTGCATATTCCTCGAGACGGTGTTGAATGCACGTCGATTGGGTCAAGCGAGTGCGGTCGGGGAATCAAGGGGGGTTGGTGTCTTTTATTGACTTAATACAGATTGTCCCATAAGTCTTGCAGGTTTTTAAAATGCTTATTGCATTTACAGAGGAATATCTGTCAGCAAACATAGAAATGTAATTGGTCACCAACTAAAATAAATGTAAAAGTTTGGATGATGCTTGATTACACGACAATTGCAAACAAGAATTCGAGAGCATATTACAGGGAAACCAGCATCAAAAATTTCTATGCTTATCCATCCACCTAATGACAAAAACTTCAAAATATTAACAAAACAAAAACACGCAAGAATAGCAGAATCACTCATCATAAAATCACACCAAAACCTCATGAACAATCAAACATCATCCGAACTTTTACATTTATTTTAGTTGGTGACCAATTATATTTCTATGTTTGCTGACAGATATTTCTCTGTCAATGCGTGGCTCATTCTATTTCTATGCCCACTGATAATTTTAATTTGTACTCTTGCCTTGCGACTGTCCGGATCTCTTTTTTAAATGTGTTCATCATCAAGTCCAAAGTTGTAGATAACCCTGTCTGTTTGTTATATTATCGCCACTGATGATGGATACCACGGCATTTGAAACCGGTATGGCAATAAATCGCAACCATGCAAGGTTTTATTTGTTTACTCTGAGAAAATAGACATATTCTAATATCTTTATGGCTAGTATGGTGCCTTTTGACATTGTGCTATTAAGAGTTTGTGACTTTTGCTACAGATTATACATAAGGTGCAGCAGTTCCTGAGAGTTTAGCTTGTGAGACTGAATAGAGATAATGCAGATTGTCCCATAAGTCATGCTGGTTTTTAAAATGATACATGAGTATGATACGTGATGTAGCATTTCAAATACAGATAATTGATGTACATGATATGAAATTATTTTTCAAACCATTCGTATCTTCATCAACGGTTGCTTATGTGTACAAATAAGAATAACAATAATAGAAGTAAAGGCTAACTTTTCAATGCCTTGTGAAGAATTAAAGAGCAAGATTACTCTGTAGTAATCACTGAGTAACTCTAGCTACGAAACTTACCCTATCCGGTCATTGAAAATACTGTATCATAACTGTATAATTGCTATCATTATTTCTTCGTATAAGCTACATTTCATGAAGATACGAATGATTGGAAAATAAATCCAGATCATAGGGATTAACCATCTGTTGGCCGTAATCGTATTGGTAATGAAGATAAGACAAAACGATGTCATTAGTTGCGAGGCCTTTCGCCGATTCTTTTCGGGCAACACTTCGGAACGCGTACAATAAAAGAAAAATCAAGTCATTATATACAGTTAAAATGAAAGAAAGGACGGAGTTGAAGTCACTGCCACGGAATAACGAGCGTTAATACAGTTTGCTTCTGGACACAACTGAGAGAGCTGATGAACACCTTCCACAATGGCTGATGAAGGACAAGTGCAGGCGATCTTCAGCAGCACCGACAAGCGCGGTCACTCGTCACACGATGACGTGTACATCGTTCGATCGCGCCAACGAGAAGATCTCCTACTTCAAGCAGCTGGTTCGCGCTCGTCACCCAATGTTGCTACCATTTCTCGAAGCGACAATGGTAGCATCATTGCGGCCGGTTTTATGTGTCCAGAAGCAAACTGTATTAACGCTCGCTCTTCCGTGGCAGTGACTTCAACTCCGTCCTTTCTTTCATTTTAACTGTATATAATGACTTGATTTTTCTTTTATTGTACGCGTTCCGAAGTGTTGCCCGAAAAGAATCGGCGAAAGGCCTCGCAACTAATAACATCGTTTTGTCTTATCTTTATTACCAATTAACCATCTGAAGAAAATATGAATGTTGCATCATATATCATACTCATACCTGCACGACTTATGAGACAATCTCTAGTTGTCATTCTTTTACGATATTCAATATTCTACGACAGACCTTTGTTGTCATAGTTTTAGATGAACATGTTAGATAAATAAATCGCATTCCTAAATTCCGTTAGGTTTCAAAAATAACGCGAATTTTTTTAGAAAAAGCAAGTTATGTTGTCTGCCCACGACTTTCTTCAGTGTGATAGCCCGCTAAAAAATTCGCCCGGATTTGACCCGGACGTGTTGAAATCGGGCCCGTTTTAATAGTCAAAACCGGACCAAAGATAATATCCGGGTAATATAGCCGGATTGTAGCCCGGTTTTCCCCGGAAAATGATGCCGGGCAAAAACCGGATAGCCGGGACAAACCGGTTAGAAAATAGCGGCATCAAAATCGGACTAAACCAGATTAATCCGGGCATAACCGGATGAAATTAAGGGTATCTAAAGCCGGTTCCTACACCCGAGTATTACCGGATGAATTCGGGTGGAACCGGTTCAAACTGGGGAAATTGTTTACGTTTCCAGAGAAGTCGACCAGTTTTCGTGTGCTCTGAGATCAGAGCAGCATCATAATCGGGCTAAACCGGGCTTAATTGGATGAAAGTAGACGACCTATAGCCGAGTCCTGCACCCGAATATTACCGGGTCAAACCGGGGGGCGGAAATTGTTGACGTTCCAGGGAAGTTTTCTACATGGTCGATATTGGTAGAAATTCTGATCAAAAGCAGGTGAAAAACCGTGCGAATTTTCCAGCAGGATAGGGAATCTTTTATAGTGGGTTGGTACATTTTTATCATTTTCGGTTGGCTGAATGATTCAAAAAGCATATTTATAAGCAAGTCGACAAACTAATTTAGGATATACTAATAGGATTACTGAATAACATCAAACAATTTCCAGGAATGGCCAACAAAACTGTTAACTGTCTCTGCAGACTTTCCATATACGTTAACGACTAAAATCACAACATGGTCATCTCTTTAGCTATCAAACCTGAGATATTTGACAATCTGTAAGAGGCGCTTTGAAATTTATCGTGGGTGAAATGAATGCTGCTCAAGTTGTCTGATGAAAATTACTACTTGCGTCTACTAAATGTCTACTTAAAATTTGCAGGATGAGGGAAACACTTGGAAGAAAGGTAGTCACCGCGTTGAAAAGAAACGATGACGGTGTTGCGCACGCGTCACTGGATACAATCAACGCCTTGATGACGGTAAGCGCTTCCTAGCAGTGATTCTAGACACAGTAATTCAACATTTTTCAATTTATTCCAGCCAATGCACGACAAATATGATATCCGACAAGAACAGCTGAATAAGCAAAGTATAATGTCATCGAAAAGTTTCCTCGATTCCTTACTTGGTCTCTTCGAAAATCATGTGGTAAGTCAATGCTCCGATAATGACAATAGTCTTGGCGAGATAGATAAATATCGCATGATCTGAAATGAATTTTAGATATAAACGTCCTGGCCGAGTAAATATCTGCAACAAATCCAATCCTATGCTTGAAAAAGTTGCACATCAAGGTTGCAAAGAGTTTCCTACAATTTCTCAATTAATTTCGTGGTACTTCTATCATCCCCCCTCCCCCCACATTTTCCAATTTTTCCAAATTAATCAAATTCCACCAAACTTGGTCACTACTCACGTTGGATTTAGAATAGACTTCATCTGTCAATGAGTGATAACACAACACCACTGAGAAGTCTTACTTGAACTCTGGGATGAAGGATTGCTCCCTTGGATACTCAGTTAGAATACAAGGTACAGCTGTGATCATGAACTTCATGTGATTGTTGTCTACAGACAAATGACGAGCAGTTGTCTAATTCTGAGGCTGTGAATGTTCTACAAACACCCTGCTCACTGCCCAAACAGCCGTCCAGTCGCTGAACTACAACGTCAAACTAGGGATGAACTACAGAGGATTCACTTTAACAGCCCAAACAGCCGTCCAGTCGCTGAACTACAACGTCAAACTAGGGTTGAACTACAGAGGACTCACTTTAACAGCCCAAACAGCCGTCCAGTCGCTGAACTACAACGTCAAACTAGTGATGAACTACAGAGGACTCACTTTAACAGCTCAAACAGCCGTCCAGTCGCTGAACTACAACGTCAAACTAGGGATGAACTACAGAGGACTCACTTTAACAGCCCAAACAGCCGTCCAGTCGCTGAACTACAACGTCAAACTAGGGATGAACTACAGAGGACTCACTTTAACAGCTCAAACAGCCGTCCAGTCGCTGAACTACAACGTCCAAACTAGGGATGAACTACAGAGGACTCACTTTAACAGCCCAAACAGCCGTCCAGTCGCTGAACTACAACGTCAAACTAGGGATGAACTACAGAGGACTCACTTTAACAGCCCAAACAGCCGTCCAGTCGCTGAACTACAACGTCAAACTAGGGATGAACTACAGAGGACTCACTTTAACAGCCCAAACAGCCGTCCAGTCGCTGAACTACAACGTCAAACTAGGGATGAACTACAGAGGACTCACTTTAACAGCCCAAACAGCCGTCCAGTCGCTGAACTACAACGTCAAACTAGTGATGAACTACAGAGGACTCTCTTTAACAGCCCAAACATCCGTCCAGTCGCTGAACTACAACGTCAAACTAGGGATGAACTACAGAGGACTCACTTTAACAGCCCAAACACCGTCCAGTCGCTGAACTACAACGTCAAACTAGGGATGAACTACAGAGGACTCACTTTAACAGCCCAAACAGCCGTCCAGATTCGCTGAACTACAACGTCAAACTAGGGATGAACTACAGAGGACTCACTTTAACAGCCCAAACAGCCGTCCAGTCGCTGAACTACAACGTCAAACTAGGGATGAACTACAGAGGACTCACTTTAACAGCCCAAACAGCCGTCCAGTCGCTGAACTACAACGTCAAACTAGGGATGAACTACAGAGGACTCACTTTAACAGCCCAAACAGCCGTCCAGTCGCTGAACTACAACGTCAAACTAGGGATGAACTACAGAGGACTCACTTTAACAGCCCAAACAGCCGTCCAGTCGCTGAACTACAACGTCAAACTAGGATGAACTACAGAGGAGTCACTTTAACAGCCCAAACAGCCGTCCAGTCGCTGAACTACAACGTCAAACTAGGGATGAACTACAGAGGACTCACTTTAACAGCCCAAACAGCCGTCCAGTCGCTGAACTACAACGTCAAACTAGGGATGAACTACAGAGGACTCACTTTAACAGCCCAAACAGCCGTCCAGTCGCTGAACTACAACGTCAAACTAGGGATGAACTACAGAGGACTCACTTTAACAGCCCAAACAGCCGTCCAGTCGCTGAACTACAACGTCAAACTAGGGATGAACTACAGAGGACTCACTTTAACAGCCCAAACAGCCGTCCAGTCGCTGAACTACAACGTCAAACTAGGGATGAACTACAGAGGACTCACTTTAACAGCCCAAACAGCCGTCCAGTCGCTGAACTACAACGTCAAACTAGGGATGAACTACAGAGGACTCACTTTAACAGCCCAAACAGCCGTCCAGTCGCTGAACTACAACGTCAAACTAGGGATGAACTACAGAGGACTCACTTTAACAGCCCAAACAGCCGTCCAGTCGCTGAACTACAACGTCAAACTAGGGATGAACTACAGAGGACTCACTTTAACAGCCCAAACAGCCGTCCAGTCGCTGAACTACAACGTCAAACTAGGGATGAACTACAGAGGACTCACTTTAACAGCCCAAACAGCCGTCCAGTCGCTGAACTACAACGTCAAACTAGGGATGAACTACAGAGGACTCACTTTAACAGCCCAAACAGCCGTCATCCGATGACTACAACTCAAACTAGGGATGAACAACAGAGAGACTCACTTAACATCCCAAACAGCCGTCCAGTCGCTGAACTACAACGTCAAACTAGGGATGAACTACAGAGGACTCACTTTAACAGCCCAAACAGCCGTACAGTCGCTGAACTACACAGTCAAACTAGGTAGATGAACTACAGAGGACTCACTTTAACAGCCAAACAGCCCGTCCAGTCGATGACTACAACGTCACACTAGGGATGAACTACAGAGGACTCACTTTAACAGCCCAAACAGCCGTCCAGTCGCTGAACTACAACGTCAAACTAGGGATGAACTACAGAGGACTCACTTTAACAGCTCAAACAGCCGTCCAGTCGCTGAACTACAACGTCAAACTAGGGATGAACTACAGAGGACTCACTTTAACAGCCCAAACAGCCGTCCAGTCGCTGAACTACAACGTCAAACTAGGGATGAACTACAGAGGACTCACTTTAACAGCTCAAACAGCCGTCCAGTCGCTGAACTACAACGTCAAACTAGGGATGAACTACAGAGGACTCACTTTAACAGCTCAAACAGCCGTCCAGTCGCTGAACTACAACGTCAAACTAGGGATGAACTACAGAGGACTCACTTTAACAGCTCAAACAGCCGTCCAGTCGCTGAACTACAACGTCAAACTAGGGATGAACTACAGATGACTCACTTTAAACAGCCCAAACAGCCGTCCAGTCGCTGAACTACAACGTCAAACTAGGGATGAACTACAGAGGACTCACTTTAACAGCCCAAACAGCCGTCCAGTCGCTGAACTACAACGTCAAACTAGGGATGAACTACAGAGGACTCACTTTAACAACTGAAGAGCTTACAATATAAGCCTGATTGGATAATCGACGCTACAACTCATTCGAAATATCATTAATCTGTCATCATACCATCATATAGCGTCATCATCTCATTCACTCATAAGCGCAATGAGCAGTACCCTAAGACGAAATAATCACAGCTAACGATCGAGGAGTCTGTCCGGATTTACGTGCAACTTGCATTGTGATGAGATAGCTCAGTTGGTTATAGTCCTGGAGCTAGCAGTCGTGCAGGGAACGAGGTAGTACATAAAACTTTCACATAGCATAGTACACCTCTAACCTACTGCAAAACTTCGCGTCTGCCGGATCAGATCATTTGCTTTTCAGAAATAGAGAGGATAACACAATCCTATGTATTTCCAATGGTAAAATTGTGACATTTAAGGTGTTGACTCCATTTTTTCGAATTTTTGCTCATAAAAGTTACACAAATTGGTATTTTGTTGAACTGGTTATTATAGAAATCATCTACAGATCATGATCTTTCAAATAAGTCATCATTCAGTGACAGAGGATGAAGTAAAGTGTGCAAACAGACACTTTTCGTTAAAGTATATCAACAATTTTCCTGAAATTTCTATGTTAAAATTTGCAGTTACACCAACGAAAAGTGTCTGTTTGTACACTTTACTTCATCCTCTGTCACTGAATGATAACTCATTTGAAAGATCATGATCTGTAGATGATTTTTATAATAACCAATTCAACAAAATACCAATTTGTGTAACTTTTATGAGCAAAAACTTGAAAAAATGGAGTCAACACCTTAAATGTCACAATTTTACCACTGGAAATACATAGAATTGTGTTATCCTCTATATTTCTGAAAAGCAAATGATCTGATCCGGCAGACGCGAAGTTTTGCAGTAGGTTGGAGGTGTACTATGCTATGTGAAAGTTTTATGTACTACCTCGTTCCCTGCACAACTTCACGCTACCTCCCGGACTATAAAGCCTCACTTCGTTGCGGAAGTTTAGTGTTTCGAGTCCGTCCTTCTGCACCCTAGCTTGCTAGTGTTTCGTGCCTTCGGTAGGGGAGGAATCAGACGCTCGGCGGGACCCCGTTGAATAGTCTTTGTCAACTTTCAATCATTGAACTACTCTCTTCGTTCGGCCATCAGGCATCTCTTAGTACAGTCAAATCTCGCTTTTATGCCACTTTTTGCTCGGTCGCGACTATTCGTATGCACAAAAATAAATGAAGTATCAACTACCTACTCTCGCAACTATGTCACCTAGCCAAAAAAATCAAATATCTTTTAACAGAAAGTGCAAAGCTTTTTACCTTTTTCCTACTTAGATGCCCTGAAGAATATCTTACTGGACATTAAGAAATCACGAGTGTGAGCCACGTATTTCCTTCGATGCAGTGTGTGATTGGCTGAGCAGCGTCGCGCCAGGAATCGAATTGAATGGCTGAAACAAGCAAGAGGGCAAAATGTTCCTGTCAGCCGACAACTATTGACAGCTTCCGTCTGTAGTGATGTACATTTTGTAACTTAAAAGGGTGAAACCGATTCAAAAATCTGGAATAAAGCTGATGTAACCCTCGGTACCTAAAATCTCGTTTTGAAAATCAAGAATAGAGCTGTTTTACAAACTCTCGCTACTATTTCACTTTCGATCGGTCCCGACGGATGGCATCACAGAACTAAATTGTTTAATCGTATCACTTTGCTAGAAGTGCAAACTGATTCAAAACAATGGCACATGCAGGAACTTAATAAGTGGGCAAAAAAAAAATTTTAATACCTTACACAGATAGGAAAAATAGTCGTGCGTCGCTTGCGGATTGCTCTGAATTCCTCCAAAATGCTCCGATCGCCACGATTCCTTCAGATTCGAAGAATTCAGATCATTGCGCAAAAGTTTTCTCGATAATGTTGGGCCCTCCGATCATTTTAAAAAAAGTTAGCAGGCGCATGAAAAAACGTTCACAAACTTCTCTGTAGAACTTGACATCGACTGTCTCTTTGCTGTGTGATTCGGTTGATAACAGTCACTGAAACTTTGCACAATTTGGCGTGTTTAATGTTGAACTGGCTGCTCATTGTTCGATTGCTATGGTATTTAGTCAGGAGATTGTGCCGTATATAATAACGTATGTGTGCCGTAATGTGCCGTAAATAACGTTACATGTTCCGATGCTTCCCTTCTAGTCAAACGGAAGAAGAGACGACCTGTCTCATTCTGTGGATGGCATAGTAGCGAGATTTGACTGTCCTTAGGTATTTCAATGAAGTCGAATTTATCTTGATTTGTAGAAGGAAATATAATGCGCCTCAGAATTCGCAGCTTGCAGGCGCATGGATCCAAGTTACAGTTTTCTTCCTGAACTAAGTGTCATGCACTCTAGTTGACATGACTTTCTCTGCTTTCAGATGAAAGGTTCCGGAGCTCTGATCATCTCCGCAATGTTGGATCTGCTCACATTTGCTCTCTGTGCTCCCTACAGTGAGACAACGGACGGAGCACACTTTGATACTCTTCTGGAGATGGTTGCAGAACGGGGACGGGTCATGTATCGCCTCTTCCAACACCCAAGTCCTGCCATCATCAAGGGTTCAGGATTAGTAACCAAAGCAATCATAGAAGAAGGAGAACCTGAAGTAGCTGCGAAAATGCAGGAACTTGCGTTGGCTGAGGGAGCTCTTCCCAAGCATCTACTCTCAGCTTTGTTTACACAAACAACCGATGCAAGGATGTTGACTAACAGGTAGAGAACATTACACATGATGTCTACAAAGTCCTAAATGTCCTAACAAAATGTCCTAAAACCGGTCTGAAAGTCCTAAATGTCCTAACAAAATGTCCTAAAACCGGTCTGAAAGTCCTAAATGTCCTAACAAAATGTCCTAAAACCGGTCTGAAAGTCCTAAATGTCCTGACAAAATGTCCTAAAACCGGTCTGAAAGTCCTAAATGTCCTAACAAAATGTCCTAAAACCGGTCTGAAAGTCCTAAATGTCCTGACAAAATGTCCTAAAACCGGTCTGAAAGTCCTAAATGTCCTAACAAAATGTCCTAAAACCGGTCTGAAAGTCCTAAATGTCCTAACAAAATGTCCTAAAACCGGTCCGAAAGTCCTAAATATCATCCAAAGTCTTAAAATGCCTTCTTGATTTTGATATCTTGATGTTGCATTTCTCAATATCTAAATCATACAAGGAACTCACATGTGCTCGATTTTTTATCAAAATTATATATATTCCATTTTCAAGTCGGTGAAGCAAGTAAATATTCAATGAAGTGTTGACTTATCTGTGCTTTAAAAGTGTAGCATTTGTATGGCTGTCGTAGAGATGCTTCTTGACATATTTGGATAATGGTAAAAGAGAAGAGAGAAAAAGTGTATATATTTGAAATAATGAAAATCGATAAATACAAAGAAAAGTAATGCGCAAACGCTGACAGGATTCATATCACATAAAAGACAAATAATATCTGATACTTACAAGAAAAATTATAGTATTTACACATAAGCTCATTTGACCTTGCACAAAACCATGGAAAAAATGAATTCGAACGCCTTGCAGTGTGTGATACTGGTAACATAAAATGTCTAGTATACAACAAACGATTAGGTACGAACGTGCTAAGCAGATGACACGGATTTTCACAATTCAGCAACAATTTTAAGCCACATTGAAGAAATGTATCTGAGATATCGTCAAACATGTTACACGAGCAATGAAGACCGCAAATCAAGCGATGAGCCCTCTTCTGAAAGCGATTTAATTTACTTGATAAAACTAGAGACAAATTACCATATACAGGAGAGGCATATATAAACAAGGCTGTGATGATTGCGTGATAAACATATCAAATCGTTTTTACACAAAGAATCACGTAAACAACGGATTGTGTACAAACGACGCGAGGCCTTTTTTAAAACGTCTTTGATTTGTGCCTCCCAGCTAAGATTTGTAGTGAGAGCAAAACCAAGAATTCTAAGAATATCAACTCTTTCAAAATCTGCAGAAATCGGTGGAGGAAAATATAATATAGAGCGTGGTATAATCATTTCTTTACACTCATTTTTGTTCAAGCGAAGACCTGCACTTAC
Source organism: Prostheceraeus crozeri (assembly GCA_907163375.1). NCBI lineage: Eukaryota > Metazoa > Platyhelminthes > Polycladida > Euryleptidae > Prostheceraeus > Prostheceraeus crozeri. The sequence continues at coordinate 473,488 of CAJQUW010000290.1, forward strand.
AAAAATCTCTTCAATATCTGACATGGATAACAAAGTCTGACTCGTACATTCAATAGTTTCAATGATCGTTACATCGTTAGCGTATTTGATACACTGTGTAAGAGGCCAACTCAAGTTCACTGACCCCATAAAAGCTGCGAATAAGTAGGGTCCCAAAACGGATCCCTGAGGAACAGCAGATGGAACACAGATTGTTGAGCCGCATCTCCCATTGATCTTTACACAATATAATGGTGGTTAAACAATATATAAAGAGGTGGTTGGGTGATGTTATCATTGTTCGATTTGAGGACACCCAATCCGTTCGATGAATCGAAAACCAATCATTTGCTAAAGCGCTTTTTGGTCCAGTTCCGCTGACCATTTTCAAAGCGATGACATTTCTGACATACAAATTTCAACTTATCTATAACAGTATCCCAAGAAGTGGACACAGCATCATATGGTAACGGGAAATTATAAAAGAATGGAAATTTAGGAAGCGGTGCGTCAAAGAACCATTAATGAGCATGAGAGCAGTGGATGACGAGAGTTCAGAATAAAAACAAATATTCAGTGACTGTACAAAACATGGAGTCTTCAAAATACATTTGGAAAGAGCTCTCTTGTATCGCCATCATCACGGTCTGCATCATGCCACCACTTCAATTTTAGAGTTTCATTGAAAGATTTCCCGCATTTTGTAGCATTTGAAATTCAATTGTATTCATGCTATAAGTATCAAAGCCAAAAGTGTTGTATAGAATTTGCGGCTCATTAATCCAGTCGAAAAGGTGATTCCGGAAATCAGAGGGAGAGAGAAGAGAAGCTTTGAGCAATAAATTATACATCAGAATTGCGAAGAATGGCACTTATTTGTTATCAAAGTATATCCCTAAAAGGTTGAAATTTAACAGGCATATTAAAGTGAACATTCATCGCTCCAAGAAACGCAAAAGATCCTTTTTCCCCTTTACAACTTTACTAGTCAACAGTGATCTAAGAATATAGCACGTCGTGATTTGATAAGTAATTGATGAAATGCTTTGTGACATATATAACTTACTTTGCATCTTCTGATGAATTTCTGTATTTTTGATTACCAGTACTTTTTTGAAAAGAAATACGCACGCTATTATTATTAAATATGATTTATAAGAAAGCCTCTTTCTGATTATGTTATGAGGTCACTGAAATATCACCGATTTGCTTTTCCTAGCGACTTTTAATTGCTCTACCTAAGAAAAAATGCATCGGACAAGTGTACTGGCAAACATTGTGGGAGAAAATTGCACTTTTTCTTAAAAGAATGAACACGAGAAACATAGAAAGCATGTTTTCGTTTTTGCAATAAATTTGACTTATCGGTTAGTGGATTTTATTTTCTTGAAAATGCATTCGTTTTTCATTCAATGACTTGTGCATTGCATCTTTGCTATGAGCGCCTGTTTCCGCATCTTTTTCAGGCAATTGAGTCGCCATTTAGTGTCTTTGTGGGTCACTGGCAATCCTGTTGCATCTGCATTAATGAGAAGAGTGATAGTAAGTTTGTTGATTTCATTTCCCTGTGGAAGAGTCAATAGATGAGTATTTGTCACTCTTGCAGCCGCCTGGCTTGACGAGTTATCTGGACAGGTCAGGAGCTCCTCCTAGTAACGATATTGATCGTTTGCATGTCCGCGATAACCTCAAACTTGCATTGGTAAGAGAAAGAGACATTGACATTCTTCAGCTTCATCAACGGTGACCATCCTGTTTCAGGATCATGAAGAGAAGAGTCGAGGCGGCCGGTTAAAGATGCTGGAACGTACACTAGAACGTCGATTGGATCAAGTTTTGGTTCATTGGAGAGCACGGATAGGGTTGGCGGAGAAGAAACGCCCAAACGGCAGGGATGAGAGACCTGTGGTGCTCCGAAAACGGCGTCAAAGAGTTCGACCTGATGCTAACTGGCCGATGTTCTATTATCAATTCGGACAGGATCATACTCGTCCTGACCTCATCTGGAACTACAAGGTCAGAACCTCGTTTGAACATTTTACTAAATAGAATTATATTCTTCGTCAGATGCACGTGTTATTAGAAGCGTGCGACGTTTCGCCAATATGGCTTGCTCACGCCCTGTAAATGAACGCAAAGAGAATCCAGAACATAGGCCTGTAACTACAACACAGTCATAACTAAGGTTCGGATATCGCATAGATGCATATTATAATATTTAATCGAATATTTTACATTCGAATATTTATAGCAAATATTTTTGAATATTGCATAGGGGCATATTCGTAGTTTAATTATTACACTGTACAGTCAGTCGCCTTAAAACGATTGTCGAAACCTCATCCGTTGTGACATCGCTTGCTACAATTGCAAGTAAGTATATGTGCTTGGTTGAGTTGATGCAACAGTGTGAAGCGCGTCGATCGAACAACTCAGACGTGAAGCATCCACCGAGTTCGAGTCTGATGTCAAGGCTAAGTTAGACAACGTTCTTGCCAAAAATACAGGCTTGACAGAACTGTTGACATCAGATCATGGCGTTTATAGCGTGCAAGAGCTAGCTCATTTGCTCAAAGCACCACTGAATTCGGCTGAAGTGGAACGAAGCTTTTCAAAGTGCAAGCGTATCCTCACAGACATGCGAAGGCGACTAACTGAAGAAAACATTAAAATTCACTTATTTGTGCAGATGAATATACTTTGATTTGTCCTGATTCATTATAAGTGCCTATATACAGCTTCTGTTCAAAAGCGATGGGATTCTCCCTTTTTTGTCGAATATTTAAGCAGTAAACCGAATATTTTAATCCAAACTTTCAAGACAATTAATGCATATTTTTCACATTTTAAGCGAATATAAATCCGAGGCTTAGTCATAACCAACAGCAACTAAATAATAATAAATAGAATAACAATGAATTGGAATACTTAACAGAGACAGAGTGTAAAGTATTATTTTATTATACAACGCTATTTATTGTACATACAACATCATCATCTGTTCATGTAATTCATCCATTAAGGCACATTCATTGTTCTTTGTTCTTGTCACTGATGATGGCATGTGCATGACGTACTGAAACAGGCACATTCATTGTTCTTTGTTCTTGTCACTGATGATGGCATGTGCATGACGTACTGAAACAGGCACATTCATTGTTCTTTGTTCCTGTCACTGATGATGGCATGTGCATGACCTGTCACTGATGATGGCATGTGCATGACGTACTGAAACAGGCACATTCATTGTTCTTTGTTCTTGTCACTGATGATGGCATGTGCATGACGTACTGAGACAGGCACATTCATTGTACTGAAACAGCACATTCATTGTTCTTTGTTCTTGTCACTGATGATGGCATGTGCATGACGTACTGAAACAGGCACATTCATTGTTCTTTGTTCATGTCGCTGTGAGACAGGCACTCATGTTCTTCTTTTCCTGTCACTGATGATGGCATGTGCATGACGTACTGAAGACAGGGCACATTCATTTTTTGTTCTTGTTGTCTGTGTGCATGACGTACTGACATTCATTGTTCTTTGTTCCTGTCACTGATGATGGCATGTGCATGACGTACTGAAACAGGCACATTCATTGTTCTTTGTTCTTGTCACTGATGATGGCATGTGCATGACGTACTGAAACAGGCACATTCATTGTTCTTTGTTCCTGTCACTGATGATGGCATGTGCATGACGTACTGAAACAGGCACATTCATTGTTCTTTGTTCCTGTCACTGATGATGGCATGTGCATGACGTACTGAGACAGGCACATTCATTGTTCTTTGTTCCTGTCACTGATGATGGCATGTGCATGACGTACTGAAAACGGTATGAAATGCAATGATGTAATCATCTCGTGTTAACGTGAAGAAACTCATGATATTTCTTATCTGACAAATTTAAATGCGGATCTACATTTGATGACGTCATTAGATCCACTGGCAAGTGTGTAGAATAGGGAAGTCAAATAAGACTGTCATTTTGCATTATAGACACGAGAAGAACTGAAAATGGCGTTAGAGGAGCAGGTGCGTTCATTCAATCAGGATTGCGGCGGTGATGTTGGTACCTCCGGGGGCACTCTCATTGCGTGGAATCATGCGGAATTCGAAGTGTCGTATCCAAGTCTCTCGTCAGAAATTCGAATCGGCGAGTATTTTCTGCGGTTGTTATTGGAAGAGGACGCCTTGTTTGAGCAGAAGAGTCAAGACGAAGAAGATGCGAAGAAATCAGCGGAAGGGGATGGGCCAGCACCGCTGAAGGACAGCTATCAATTCTTCAATGATCTCTATCACCGCTTTCTCCTCACATCTGACGTTTCCATGCGTTGCCTGTGCTTGCAAGCGATGGCGGTGGTGTATGGACGCTGTCATGACACGATCGGGCCATTCAATGACACGCGATACATCGTCAACATGCTGGCCAAGGTGAGATACCATCAGACAACAATTGCTGATGGCATGGACATGTCCTGTACAAAACTGTCCATGTCTTGTCGAAACTCACCGTCGAAGAATCAGGGATTTTTAATTATTGATTGATTTTTAAATGGACAAAGAAATTAATTAATTGAAATTGGAATCCAAAATCCGAACAGTTTCTGCATCTAGATAGCGTTAACTATTAATTTACTTGATCCAAGATTTGTTTAGCTATACACGTTGCTCAGCAACATGCAACCTATGTTCTAAGAAATTTCCAGGGTATGAAAGCAGGCTCTATTGCCAGCCATTTTTTATGCTCAATACTGCGATTAGTCAGACCAATCAGACGAGCGGAGAATTTTCATTGGAATTCTCTCTGACAGACGCAGAGATACTTTTGGCATAGAGTTCATGCAGGCGTTCGTGATTCTCTCCATTGTTTTCATCGGTGACGATGGGGTGGAGAAATTTCGCCTGCATTTTAGGGCCGCATGGTCTATTCAGGTTGAAACATGATTTTGTGACTGCTCATGAATCTTAACGTTGTTGCTGCTTGCTAACCTGAAATGAAATCCTGAAATGCTTGCTGTAATTGTGAATTTTGAAAAGTAAAAGACTACAGATGCGGAATTAGATGAGCAATTGAGGGCACTAACAGATGACATTTAATTAATAGAAATTGGTTTATTAATCAATCAATGAATTGGTTCCAATTAATTAGAAATTGATTGACTTCAATTAATTTCTGACAATTCCTGCGAAAAATATGCAGTTTTCTTACAGTTGATGATAATTTACATGTGCATGACAATTCGCAATCGATTCACTCAAGTTATTTTTACTGAAATGAATTTGAATACGTATACTTGCATTTCTGCGCATGCATAACATTTTTTTTACAATAAAGGTTATAACTGTGGGATTCCCGCAAGGTTTCCGGAAGACTCAACTACCAAAACCCTCTTTATGAATGATAAAAAGAAATATCTCACTAATATTGATGATCGTATTTTCATTTGCAGACAAACGTAAGTATTCTAGTGTTTATGATATCAAACAGCACGTTGTTTGCATTCCACAAAAGATGGATGGGAATCTGGATATTGATTGTTTTGGGTAAACAGCCTTAATGATGACTTCACCTTTTCCTCTTCATCATGAGCAATAATTGTCAATTCAATAGTAAAATATTTCAGGACAAATTGAAGGACTTTCAATGTTGATTGTTAAACTTAGTTTATGCCTCTTGACTTGACAAAGTTAATTGCTTTGTGAGTAATGATAGTTAAACCTAAATTTGAAATGAGATATTTTATACTTGAAGTGAGGAAACTGACGAGCTGACTGCGTAACTAAACAACTGAACTGATCACAGAATTCGATTCATCTGCTCGCGCTTCGGTTTCCTAGAAAGGAAGGGTTATATGTAACCTTAATATCGAAATGGCACATCACAGAATTAGACAACTTGCTCCTTCTCGAATGGATAATTCGTGTATTGCTTGCTATTGGAAATGGTAAACTACAAGCTGTCAGCAGAGTACACCACAGCCAGTGAGAGATGCGTGCGTGCTGTGTCACATCGCACACACCAAAACACACATCCCTGTCTTGGCTAACATTCGATTCAGTGTATGCACTATACAGTGAGCAATACCGAGGAGAGGATGTGAAATCATCAAGTGAACTAATTTTCGTACGCCTGCTACTTTCTTTAATAATGATCGGAAGGGCCAACAATATGGAGAAAACTTGTGCGCGATGATCTGAATTCTTCGAATCTGAAGGAATTTTGACAATCGAAGCACTTTGCTGGAACTCACATTAATCTGCAAGCGACGCACGACTTTTTTCCTATCTCTGTAAGGTATTAGGAATTCCTTTTTGCCCACTTAATAGGTTCCTCGATGTGCCGTCGATTTCGAATTAATCACGCTTCTAGCAAACCGAAGCAGATAAACAAAATATTCAATTCTGTGGAACTGATATTCCGTAAGTTAGATCTGAAATTCTTTGTTAATGATGTAAGTTCTTCAGCGTTGAAGACAACTGAATTGAGTCAACTTACTATCAGATTAGTTAGTTGATACATGAGTTGGAAAAGGTGTAAAAGCTAATCACTAATCATTGGAGTTTTGTCTTGTTGACAGTTGATAAAACGTGATGTCATTCTTCATGCAATTTTTAATTGTTTTGCATTTAACTGTGGCTTATGCTGTTTATCAAAACAAGTGCAAATTCATGTAGAGATGGACACTTCCAATATTTGAAATATCTTGTCAATTACACACATCTTCCAATTTCAACAAATTTAAATGCTAGCAACAATGGCGAAGCCTGATGTCAAGTTACAGTCATGCGCAGAGATGTACCAATTCAGTGATGTAACATTTGATAGTCACTGTGCTTGAAAGGGATCTTCTTTGCAGTGAGACAAATCTATGATGAATAAATGGATAAGAATTATTATTGTTGAGATAAATCAAATGATTTCAAACTTGTTCGTTTTTGGCAGCAGAATTGGACAATAACATGATCCTCCAATCCGACTATTGTTAAAATTATTGTTTAAGGTAGAGAAATAACGAAAGGCTAAATTCCGAAATTAACGAATAATGATTTATCGCCATAATGACTATATCAACGGTTTTCGGAATTTTCACCCCTTGTACAGATGTAAGCCATTAAGGAAGCTAGGGGTTACTCAATGAAAAGAAAATTATTAATTAGATTATCTTAAGTGAATAAAAACAAAAAAAACAGATCTTCTAATCTGAATAAGTTATCCCCATCAAAATCCTGCTTCCACGCCTCTTGAAAGCATCAAGATTACACTGGTCAGGGAAAATTGTCTGCAAAGCTGACTCCAAAGGTGTTCTAGGCTCACATGATAGCATGTGAGAGCATAAGTTCTACGTGTGAACTGCTTCTACCGAAATAATATCTGTAGAAGAGACTGAGTGAAGCAACATCCGGTCTGATGGAGAGCGGCTGCAACTCGTTAGCGAGTTTTCACCCATAAGATTCTTGACACGTTTCTCAACACGCTCTGGGAGGCTGATATGTGTTTGTGGGGACAAAAGATTCTTTATGAACATCCGAGAAAAGAGAGAAGTTTTTCTAACCTTGCATGATTATCGAGGAGAAATTATTTGTCATTTTCATCCACACACATGCTCTAAGCAAGTCATGCGTCCAGGAAAATGCTCCATCAGAGTATTGAATTCGCCAACATCTGATTGGTTGAGTTAGAGAAACTAACTGAATCAGGCGATCGTTAATAGCGAATTCTCCTAGAGCGCATGGCATGAATACATGGGTGCAGGACTGTCAAGTATGTCATTTTACTGAATGCCAAAGTCTTCGAGATATTAAGTAGCAATTAAATGCTTCACTGAATATTTGAAAACTAGTTAGTTGTGACGACATGCTGAGCATGGCATGCTTAGAGGATTCGCCATTAGTTGATAATCAGATTTACCTCAGTAGTGAACGTAGTTAACACTCTCTTGTAACAGTGTTGAAAATGCTTTTCTCGTCAGTGAAATAATTTCTATGACTTTGCAACTTTCTTTATTATAAATTTCAGTGCTGCGATCGACAAGAACGTGACAGGATTCTTCTGTTCATTCAAAAATTGATCCTCAACAAGGTTTGTATCTCCTGTGTTGGTTTTTAGCCGTTTATGTCTCAGGATTGAATTCTTTATTACAGCGTAATGTGAAGGAGCTGATTGAGGCGGGTGGAATTCGAGTGATGATGGACTTGGCGACATTGGCACATCTTCACATCAGTCGTGCGCATACACCACAACAATCTAACGTGATCGAGGCAGCTCCTGACATGGAAAGAGAATCGGAGAAGGAATGGCATTTCAGTATGCCAGACAAATCCAGCAGTGGTCCACACAGCTTCCAGGAGGTGCGTGTGATTTCGATCTAAGTTGCTATGCATGAAGATATTTATAGAATAAAACAGAATAAATGTGCATTTTTCAAAATAGAAATGAAAGTAATATCTACAAGGAATTTAGACAAGTCTGGTCGTAAGATCATTCTTGTTCGTAGAGAATGGAGGTTGATAACACAGCAAAGTAATTCCGTCTCCTTGCTGTTCTTCAATATGGAATCAACACTCAGTTGTTTCTCGTGTGACAAAGAATATCATACAAGGGATGTTTCATATCTTCACATCTTTCAAAAAAGCTTTTTATAGGCATTCAAGCGCATATTATGAAAGTAAGAAGTGTCATTTGAGCATTTGCAATTATTGTTACAGATAACTTTACGTGCATGTGTATACAATTTCTCTGTTATGGTACAAAACTCAGCACAGCGAACAAAGTCGTACAATATAGCATGATACTTCTGATGGTGCTGTTAAAAACAACTGACATATACTTAGATATACTTAACATTTGCGTATTTTGAGCATTTGATATTATAAATAATGTACTTCATCAATAATTATGCTGCGTTTAAATTGTGCATTTGACTCTTGAGAATCAGTTAGAAGGACAGATACAGGAATGAAAGTGGTCTCAGAGAATTAGAAGTCCGGTGTGATGTGCTGTCACTTCAAGCAGGAGAAACTCCGATGCTTCAGGATCTCTTGTCAATGTAGTGATGCGGCGAAAAGCTGATCTGGAACCACCATTCGGGCAGGAGACGCTGGATTACTCCTGAAGGCAGCATACAGACGACATCACTAAATGGATAGCCATCAGCAAGAATAAAATTGTGCAAGCGATGAGGGATTATAGATGATTGGGGCACGATGTTTTCTTTGCCAAGATTTGTGAGGACATCCACGACCGATTGCGGACAAGAAAATAATGAAATGAATGACGCAATTGTAAATTAAATAACTTAGGTATCGATCCCGTGGATAGAAACAGTAACCGTCGATGAGGACTGGAGTTCAAATCTAACTGCATATTTAGAGGGAAGAATCAACAGTTTTACGATGCGAGCATCATATAGAGCTGAGAGAAGGCGTCTTCCAACTCTGCCCAGACGCTCGAAGTTTTTTATGGGATACCAGCAATTCATTCATATTTATATAATGCCCGTGATTTTTCAACTGTTATTCAATGTACAAAGTGCATAACACAAGTCGGAGGTTAAAATACATTAATTCTGCACTTGATGAGCGTACTCGAAAGCTTGTTTACCTAAGAGATTTCTAAGACGGAAATTTTTGCCTGAAGCAATCTATTAAAGAGAGAACGTTTGCACGTCGGTGAAATTATATCAGAACTTGAGATTCGACGATTATCTCAATTTTCACCGAATTTTCTGATGATTGACCACCATTCATCTTCAGGGTGAACATAGCAATGAAATGACAAGCAAGATAAGTTAAAACGAGTGAAAATCTTTAAAAGTCAGGGTTACACTAAAGCACAGTAAATAGACGGCAAACCTGAATCCGTACGATTGAATTGTCATCCGCGCTATGTGGCAAGTTTCTACAAATAGACGCCGCTTGTAATTTCATTCTCTTGTGACGATCTCTGTATTGTTCCAGTCAATGCGATGACCTTTAGACAACGAATGTAGTGCCACAGCGGATTTGTCTTCCTGCATTAAACAGATAGCAGCTTTGTGTTGTTTCAGGCGGGTCCCAGGGCATTGTTCGTCAGGCCCACATACAAGAGAAGGCATTATTAATCTATTCATTAAATTTTCTTCTCTTTTTTGGATTCTATAGCTTATGCAACATTTACGAATTCCTCTTATTCACTATTTGCAATAAAAGTAAACAGTCTTTCTTTTTCGCGCTTTGCAATGCGATGCAGCCGTAATCTCTGTCACCATCGTATGAGACCAAGCGTCACAATAAATGACCAGCCAACTGTGAACGCTGCCTGTTTATCTTTCACTGTGATTTTGAAATGCTATATGGTAGGCAAGGATGTAGAATAAGTCTTGTTTGTGAGCAATAGGCTAATATTCATCCACAAGGCCGACACTAGGTCTGCTGTCGCTGCATGAGTGTGTAATGATACGTACACGTCATGCTTCAGGCAAATATATTGTAACTGAAGTCCGCTAGCGTGCGGATAACACATAATAAGATGTAAGCATTAATTGTATATAAAAAATGCAAGATAGTCCTGAGAAGGACTCATTAAGCGGTCACTGGGCTGTACACACGTATTCCCAAAACTTCACACAGACAAGAACTAAAATATAAAATAAAACTGGACAAAGCAACAGTAAAACAAATATATACAAGAATATATACAAGGGGCTCATCAGCAAGATGACCAATCAATTGCTTTCGTCTCGTTTCGGGTCCTTTAACATTTTGGACGAATAAGCAATGGCGGACCCACGCCATAGGCTCACCCCATAAAACAAAATAAAATACACAGAAATAGCGGTTCTCAAAATACTGAGGATGCACTCAAATCATACCACATTGGACGGACAATTGTCTGCTTGAAAACAAGCCAAACTTCAGCAAAGGTGAAAAATGCTTATGTAGAAGTTTTTCCATGCATATGGGAAACATAGACATGAAACATAGAAGTAATGTTAGCTATCAGTATCATGCAACACAAACACAAACAATTTTTAAATAAAATAATTGCGTATGATAAGGACACCACAAACCTACTTCGCGAGAACTGCATCATAAATAAACTGAAGCCCAAAATAAATAGCTGACGATAATATGAATAATTTAGTGTTTTCTTTTCAGTATACTACTGCTCTTCATGCTTGCACACCATCTTGACTTGTTGAATTACTTTGTTTTTCTTTCATTTCAGTTGAAAGCGTTCTTCGAAAAGAAGACAATTACCGCCAAAACCCGTTGTTGGGCTCAAGGTTTAGAAGGTTGGAAACCGTTGGAAAACATTTCTCAGCTGAAGTGGTCATTGGCTTCATGCGGAACTGCGGTATTGAATGAAAGCGACTTGGCAATCCTCATTCTTAACATTCTCATAAAAATTTGTGAATATTATCCTTCCAGAGATGAATATGGTGCCGTTATACGGCCAATTCCAAAAGCGAAAGCATTACTAAGTAATGTGACAACTTTACCGCATCTTGTGCAAGTAAGAATCCTGAAACTTTGCCGACAATTTGACTTTTATATATGCATTTGATTTGGCAAGACTTACTTGAAGATAGTGAATTTCCTCGATGATTGAACGTTCGTAAATTCGCATGTAGATCACTGTTGTTTTTATTCAAAGGTATCAAGCTCCGGAAATAAATCATGGATAACATAGAAATTATGATACCATAGACAATCGATTTATTGATGGATCTTAAAAAGAAGCGATGTTATGTTACTTAATTATTAATTTAAAAAGTAGTGCGAAATAGAGTTATTAAATATGAAACTACTTTAAGAAAAGCAATGCAGAAATCAAATCGGAGTTTCCTGATTGTAAATTCCACTACAGCAAGATCATCGTCGTATGGAGTATCACATCATGTGTGATCATATATACCCGTACAGAAAAAATTGGTATGAATCATACTATGAAACATTCGTATGAACCATAGTATGAAACAGACGTATGTAACATAGTATGAAACATACTATGGACATGTAACGCTCTGTCGGGCCATACCCTGGCATACGTATGATTCATACTTAGTATGAAGCATACCCTAAATCATACTGAGCAAAATCATACTATGAAACATACCATGAAAAATCATATACGTATTCATACCAGACACACTGTGAAAACTTAGTATGAATCATAGTATGGAACAGACGTATGAAGCATACTATGAAACATACTATGAACATGTACCCCCCCTAACATACGTACGATTCATACTATGACTTTACATAGTATGAATCATATTATGAAAATAGTATGCATACTCATATGGCACACGCTGTGAAAACATGATGTGAAACATAGCATGGAACAGACATACGAAACATAGTATGAGACGTACTAAGAGCATGTAACGCGTTGTCGTGCCATACGCATGAATCATACAAAGAAACATACTATGAAAATAGGTACGTATACTCATCCTAAACACACGTGAGTTTTCAGAGTATGTTCCTGACATAAAAATGCAACTTATATGCATACAGCAGTATATCGTACGAAGGAATATCATACATAAGCACATATGTTTTGATGTTGTACATATATTCTATAACAGCATGAATTCATTATTATATGCACCACTTATCATATGAATAATAACATGCATTCTGTATTCGATATGTCGTATTTTAATCTGAAAGGGAACAAAGTCAAAAGCACCTTGTCTCTCCGGTAACATGTCAAATGTAGCAAGTCAACTGATTTAGATAGAGAACATATCATGAGGGAGACAGCTATTAGCATCATTTTAAGATCAAAATAATTACAATTTCTCATACGTTAAAATCACATATATGGCATTCATTTGTTATAACACACGAACGACGGACGTACCCATTTGATCAAAGATAACCATTTTTTTATGATTTTTTAAAATCAAAGTTCGAGTGAAGAGGACGGTACCATAAACCCTTAAGCAGAAGATAAAAAAAGAAAGTGAAGCAACTCGTTAGCATTCACTAGCATAAACAATCTTAAAAGAATCCTTTACCGTTACCTGTAATGTAACGGTAAGTAGCTAATAATAATGCTCCCACGTCAAGACAGTGTGAAGTTTATTGTTTTGACTTTCATACAAGTTCATTTATGCTTTCAATGGAAATAAACTAATGCTTATTATTAGAGAAGTGAAAGGAACCAGGAGCCTTCTGAGTTAGACTGGACAACCCTGATGGGCATGATGGAAAACTTCAGATACAATGACACACTAATAAAATAATTATACACTTTTATGATAAGGTGGCAATTTCTCAAGCAATAATAGGAAAGATAAATAATCAAAATAAATATCAACAATATTTTTCGAAACTAATTGAATTAGCTTTTATTACTTTTATGAATCATGTTTGATAGAATCTATTATCTTAAATGTGTTGGTGTTCAAAATAGCGCTTAATCAATGGCAACTCAAGGAAATTATATTAGTAACACTTTCATATTTAACTTTTAGATTACTCAAAAATGGACTTTCAAATTTTTACTGACATTGTAGAGATCCACAATACACATGAGACTTTTCAAAAGTAAACTCGTTGAATAACTAATTCTTTGAGCAAAAGAAAGCTACAAGACACGTTATTATTTCGTTTAAACAAGAATATTACCTGCTCTTATATGCATGGTAATCGTTAATCAAATTCTTATGATATCATCATGTTATGTAAAAAAATGCATGTAGGTCATGCAATTATGAGATGAGAAGGATCCAACTCGATGAATTCTTGGTTAGACTAAATATAAATATACATAAATGAATCATTTATGCATTAAAAATAAAACAAAATCGATGTGTTGGGCATCATCAGTAGGTTTTCACTATCATTTTCAAAACACGTTGAAATATTGTGGAGATACTGTGGAAGCTCCATAAATATCATTATTGCATTAATAATCATAGGAAAACAATGAGTAATATTTCAGAATTGTATGCATTAAGTACCATACGTGTTTGATAAAATCGTCTCATATGAAATTTTCAGCTTTGTAGCAAAGACGTTTTGTATAAAGTATCTGAAAAGCATGAACAATATATACATATGTATGAACTCGTTATCTGCAAATAATGTCATTATATGATAGCAAAATAGTTATTTAATACTAGACAAAGATAATTAAATGAAAAATAATTATTTCCAATGACCTGAGATAAAAATGGATACGTCATTCATCAGAAAGTTGAACAGCAACATTATGAACATTATGAAACATATTCAACGAAAGTTATATTTGATATCACTCATTAATTCTGTATAGATGACTGATAATCACCAGCATCATTCAGCATGGGTACAAAATTCGGGTTACGCATCAAACATCATAGTAGAAAAAATTGTCGCTATCCAACAACTCCTGCACAATAACATGTAGTATGTGTGTATACGGTATGAATTTAAATAATCAATTATTACTATGTTTCACAGTATGTTAATACATACGTATGCGAAATTCATACTTATGCATACTATGATAATGCATACATATGCGTAATACATTTTTATTCATAGTATGTTATAGAAGTCTCGACGTATTACGTATGCGCTATTCATATTTATGCATTTATTTCATACTATGATAATGCATACATATGCGTAATACATTTTTATTCATAGTATGTTTTATAGAATGTCAAGACATACGTATGCGCTATTCATATTTATGCATACTATATTTCATAGTATGTGAATACATACGTATGCGCTATTCATATTTATGCATACTATGTTTCATAGTATGTTAATACATACGTATGCGTTGTCATACTATTTTTCATAGCTTTTCATACTATGATTCATACGGACTTATTTCTGTACGGGTAATGTATAGTTGTAGTATATAGCATTATATGCATTCAATCAATGGTATTTATCCGTAAATTTTGATTCATTCAATGATAATGCTTAGCATTCTTTCGACTTCATTGATACTTTCCTTTGTATTTCAGCTTCTTCTTACGTTTGACCCGGTAATTGTGGAGAAAGTAGCTGTTTTGCTGAATTTGGTGGTGACTGAGAACCCATACATATCACGTCTGTATCTCACTGGCGTTTTCTTCTTTATTTCTATGTACACTGGATCAAATGTTCGACCAATCGCACATTTCTTGAAATACACTCATATGCAACAAGCATTCCGATCCGAAGAGGTACGTAAACAAGTCCTTGTTTTCAAAAATGGAGAGTGCTGAATTATTAGTAGTATGAGTATAATCAATTCATATCCACTACTTTTCAACACATTTGCATTGATTTTCATTTCTATCATTATTGAAGCTGGACACATAATTGCTTTTAAAGCAGGGGTGCGGAGACTCTCTCTCTCTCTCTCTCTCTATATATATATATATATATATATATATATCACTATAATGATTGATATATAATGAAGATGAATTGATGGTTAGCTTTGATGTCATATCCTTATACCCCTCAATCCAATTAGATTTGGCAAAATCATGTGTAACAGAATTCCTTTCTATTCATCCTCACTCCTTATCTAATACTGTTTTGTTAGAACTGATATCTCTGTGCCTCAACATTTATTTTTCATTTAAGAACCGATTCTTCGAACAAAAGAAAGGTACGCCTATGGGATCACCTATTTCAGGTTTACTTGCTGAATTAATTATGCAAAAGTTAGAAAACATTGCCATTTCCAAGTTACAACCCAAATTTTGGTTGCGCTACGTCGACGACACTTTTGTTATCATGAAACGAAATGACTTGAATGACATGCTCTTAACACTTAATTCAATCTTTCCCGGAATCAAATTTACTCATGAAGTTGAAAGAAATGGAGAACTGGCATTCCTCGACATCTTGGTCAAAAGAAATAGTGATGGCTTTACTGAAACAAGTGTTCATGGGAAGAAAGCCTATGCAGGAACAATCCTTAACTTCAACAGCAATCACCCAGTCATCCACAAGAGGAATTGTATTCGTACTTTATTTCAGAGAACAATAACTCACTGCAGTACTGAGGAGAATAAAAACAATGAAATTAAATTTCTTTTCCAACTTTTCCAAAATAACAATTATCCAAAGCAATTCATTGAAAGAACTTGGTCACAAATGAAAGAACAATTAAAACAAAACAACGAAGTCCAACAAACCACAACAATAGAAGAACAAGAACAAAGAAAACAAACTTATTACACACTACCATACATTAATGGTATTTCTGAAACATTGAGGCGTATGTTTCAAAAGCACGATATAAAGATCGCCCACAAACCAACAACTACATTGAAAAATCAGCTCTTTAAACCAAAGAAATTAAAATCTGATTTAGAACGAAGAAACGTCATTTACCAAATTGATTGCTCCAACTGTCAACAAAAATACATTGGACAAACTAGAAAACAGCTATCAACAAGAGTTCATGAACATCGACTAGCAGTAAGGAGGATTGATCAGCGTTCACAAATATCAACTCATTGCGTTGAAGAAGACCATGCATTTGATTGGAGTAGTGCAAAAACCATCAACTCATGTGAACATAGATATGGTCGTGAATTCATGGAATCTTGGTACTCCTCAGACCACTCCATCAATAGACATATAGAACTTGATAACATCTATGTAAACTTACGCCAAGCTATGTCATCACGAAATTTTTAAAATTTTATACTCATGTCTCCCGATGTAATTTCCCTTTTCCACCTGACGACGAGCTGAAGCAACAGCCTGAAAATTTGTGGTTATTAATATCTTATTCCTGAAGACATCTTTTTGTTAAATCAATCACACTCGGGATGCAAATTTTCAAATTAATATATCACTATATATAACTTACCTGAATCTATCTTTAGTGATCATTGCTGTATCAATTATCAATCATTTTCGATGAAAGTTTATCAAATGTCGCTTTAAGTTGGATGCATGCGTCTCGGCTCCTCCCATCCTCTTGATGTGTGCTTCACACGGTTTTTCTCCAGTGTCTACAGGCAGGAAAATCCCACATCCTTCTCCTAAAAATATGAGTGCACTTTCGATTTTAATATTCGCTTTAGAGGAGCCATCACACACGATTAACATGAAGGTAAGAGGTAATTTTCTCAAACAAACTAGTATTTCATTTTTCTCTCTTATGTAACATTTGGTGCGTAGGTGTGATCGAGGCTAGGAAGGCTTGTCTTCTCTACTAAATCACCAAGTGAAAAGACAATCCTTTTTCACTATCACGGTTCATTCCCTTATTCACTATTATTCACACGGATTATTCCCTTCCATTCACTATTCACGGTTCAGACATTAGGTCGTACTAAACATGCTTTAACTGCAGCCGCTAATCGTCAGATCTAATAATTTCTAGCAACGAAAGGAAATTCCGCGTAAGTACCAAAAATGGAATTTTACAAGAGAGCGAAAAACGTTCTTGGACCTGTCATAGATTACCGTGCGTTGGAAGCACGTTTTCGGGAACAAAATATCACCAAGTCTAAAACCAATTTCATATTAATTTTGAGTGCTACGGAGACTTCATATTGCAAATTTTGAAATATTCTGTAGAGGGCTTTCTTTTTTACAACATATTTTGATTTTTAAAAATTCCAGCTTTACAATCATTTCATACTCGATGACTGGCATAATAAACCAGCAGGTGAAGCGGTTATTGTTTTCTCTGTTTTTTAAGTACGTTGTTGCATGTAGATAGGTCATCTTATAAGACTGCTAAGAAGAGAAAGAATGATCAGAGTGTTTTTTTCTCATTTCAGTCAACCCTATCGGATATCACCTCACGCTCTATCCTTGGTCATTTGCTTCCCGAAGCAATGGTGTGTTACCTCGAAAATTACTCTGCTGATCGGTTCGCGGCTATTTTCCTCGGTGAATTTGATAGTCCGGAGGCCATCTGGTCGGCAGAGATGCGTCGTTTAATGATCGAGAAAATTGCTGGCCATTTAGCGGACTTCACACCTCGTCTGCGTACGAATAACCGTGCACTCTATCAGTATTGTCCAATTCCTGTGGTATCATATCCACAATTGGAACATGAACTTTTCTGCAACATTTATTACCTTCGTCATCTTTGTGATAATCAACGATTCCCCAACTGGGAGATCAAGAATCCTGTCGGCCTTTTGAAGGACATTCTCATGGCATGGAAGAAGGAAGTGGAAAAACAGCCGCCATCGATGTCTGTTGACGATGCCTTCACTTCCCTAGGCTTGGAGAAAGGTGTTGTGTAAGTTTATCCAATTGTTATGTTTGCTTTGGCAACTTGTTATGCGCATGTTAACAAGGTTCGTCAGCAACTACTTATTCAGCTCTTCATGCCAATTTATTGATCAATTAATTGATTGCAATTTTTACAATACCGTATTTCCTCTAATAAACGCCTACATATAATTGCGGCGCTTGTTAGAGGGCGGCATTTATTAAAATGCACAATTTCCCACATGAGTTATGTTGAGTTGGGAAGAACCAAGTTTTGTTCGATATTCAAATTATAATCTCTTTTTTTATATATAATTTGCGATATCTTCGATCAGCACCCATAATCATCTCATCAAGTAAACATTCAAAGTAACTCAAGAAAATTTCAAAAGTAGTCAATATAAACATAGAAATGTAAGGTGTAGGCGTGTAGGCGACAGATAGACCTGTAGAGCCTTGTAGAGCATTTGGATAGCCTTGAATAGACTGACATAGAACAATTAACTGGTTACAATTTTACAGAAGTAAGTTGAGTAGATCCAACCTGACTAGAAACACACACAAAGAAAAACTAAAATCCAATGAAAAGGAAATCACTAAACTGCTCAAGTTCACTCCTGTTGTTAATTTGAGGTTTTAATTGTTTGATGTAGCAAGCTTCACGAAGACGTGAATTCGTGTTGTCATTATCATGTGCTAGTATTTTAGTTTGAAAGATGTATTCACAACGTTTTCCACATGAAATTTTCCCAATTGAATAACAACAATAATATTTGACCATTTCGTGCAAGTATCAATAACGGTTGAAACTCACCAAGTATTCTTCCTACTGCATTACCGATGTATTCATAGTCGACGAAAAGTGGTGACTTCGATGCTGATTGAACACGGTGGGACCAATTTCTTGGAATTACCGGTGTAGTATTTTTATTTGCTATTTCTTCCCCATGGTCACTTGAAGGTGAGAGGTCTTGACATGACTCAGTGCTCGCCGTTACAGGCAGCTCTAATAAGTTCCCGACTCTGAATCTAAATCAGAATCTGATGTCGATGGCGATATGAAATTATAGACATAGAAGATATTTAACCATGGAAATGGTTGGAGTGTGAACCTTTTATTATGTGACTTGTTCTATCATAATAGTGACAGTGTAGTGTATACATATTTCATAAATGGAAATCACAAATAATTCAAATGACTGAACATTTGCAAAATATAAAAACATCAAAGATTAATCATCAAGTTAATAGCATAAGGAATAAAAGAACTTTTCCGTTTCACAGTCTGAGAAAAAGGAACAGCGTATTTGTCACTGTATTGCAGTGTTCGTGGCATCAAATGTCTCAGGACATGGTCTTCATTCATTGAGATGCACACAAGAGCTTTTTACACATGACACCAGGGGAGCACTTACAAAGGTGAATGTCATTCATGGAAATTATTCTATGTGCTCTTCTATCAAGTCTTACTAACTTTTGTGAAGGCGTGAGATTCATGCCAACGAAACATGGACAGGCATACTCAAAGACAGATCTTATAAAGTCGGTTGGCCAGTAAAAATCAGAGCAATATCATCAAGCATTCCAGTGACGTTTGCAGAATTTCTATATCCTTGGTTTTTTTAGCTAAATGGAAGAGATATGTGCTGCACTTAGCTATTCTCTTCTTTTATATCCCTTAATCGGTAGCTGAAGTAGTGGTCGATGTATTGTAATTCAAATGAAGAAATGTGGAATTACATGAAGTACTATAGACGGATGAAGAAACTGGCGATAACAAATTCAAGTGAAGAAATAGTATTTTCCATGTGTAGTCTCAGGTATAGTGTATATAGTTTCATTGCTTTCGGTGTAGTAGAATGTCATTGTAGTTCTATTGCTTACCTCCATTATCCACTTTCCACTTATCCACTCTGACCATTATCCACTTAGTGTAGTGTCAGATATAGTTCACTTGTAATCGGTGTAGTAGCATCGTTGTATTTCCATATTTTACCTCCACTTTTCCAATTTCTATTCATCGGTTTCCTGTTGTTTTATAATATCCATTTTTTTATTTCCATAACCATATGGTGACCATTGTCTTTTTCTAATTTCCACTATCAGATCTGTAGTCGGTACAGTATCTGTTTTGACGTTTTGAACGTGTATACGGCAGTGTTTGGAATCTATGTATTAGTACAAGTCTTACGATTCTATTTTTACCAGATATTGGGCAAAAAAAGCTGATTCGTTTTAAATTCGTTGCCACGAGTAAGCTACATTGAGTTCTTTAAAGAGCTGATTAATCCAATGGTTACTGGTACGCATTGACTTTGTAACTTGCGGATTGTGAGAACGCCATCATTCTCTTTAGGACTACTTTAAATATTAATTTAAAATAGATAGTAAGCATTTTATTATATTAATAAAACTAATGACTTGAACTTCTAATTTTCTTGGCAGAGTTGCGGCGTTTATTAGAGGAAATGCGGAATTCAAGAATTCCTTTTAGTTGCAACGTACATGTCCATGCTTATCACTCCCAGCGAAAGCGTCAAGCTTTTACACAAGTAGATGAGACAATAATGAGAAAATATGATGGGCAATTTGGTTAACGGGTAAACTTCGGGGCGGCTTCAATATGTCGACTACTCATGGCACAGTGCTTGGTCCAGCGATCCTTCGGTCACGGAAGTGCCAAGAAGGGTATTCTGACTGAAAGGATTGCAACAGTGATATTCTTAGGTAAACTGAAAGTCTCTGTGTTAGGGAGATCATCCAGCTGTGATTTCAGTGATGAATATTATTGCCGTTTTTGAAGCTTGATAATTTTCACAATATGAAGCAACCGTAATGCTTGTGAATTGTTTTTCATCCTTTCAGGCAAGAAAAATGAATTTCGGTGGAATAAGTTATTAGTAAATGTTGTCAATGAAAGTAAGACCAAAACATGTTTGAACAATGTTATGAACGCTTATTCGAGTTACACAAAATTTATTACCATATTACACAGTTAATGATTAATCTACAAGCTAACTTTTAGTGGGAGTTAAAGTGAAACATTGTCATTAGATACGTCACACATGTATCCAAATCTTGTACATCTAATCAAGATCGACTAATTTCCTTCAATTTTGAAGGAATGCACAATAGCATGTGTAAAATGTGGTCATATGATAGTGATTAATGATAATGACGTGAAAATGCTGCGTTAATACTGCAATGTAATCACTGAAAAGATGTGCTTCCACTAAACATTTCTAGAACTAACATGATCAGAATAAATATTTCATGGATGAATTCAGTGCGTGTCTGTATCAACACGCTGATAATTAAACCGTGCCTGATTCTCACGGCAGGTCTTCGTTATTGTGAGCCAAATCTGTGATACTGTGATTTCAACATATAAGGCGTGATTTATCACAGATGATAGTTTCACGTCACTACTCCGCCATGCTGGAGGCTTGGTCGGTGCTGACTCGCTCAGATTTCAATCTGGAGCATTGTCA
Organism: Prostheceraeus crozeri; assembly: GCA_907163375.1. Classification (NCBI taxonomy): domain Eukaryota; kingdom Metazoa; phylum Platyhelminthes; order Polycladida; family Euryleptidae; genus Prostheceraeus; species Prostheceraeus crozeri. The sequence continues at coordinate 495,137 of CAJQUW010000290.1, forward strand.
TCTTTTAGTCCAGATGTTTTTCCAGACGAATTCCAGTGAGACTTCCAACTTTCAGGGCTCGAACACCGGACTGAAAGATCGCTAGGCCAAGCACTTAGCCACTGTGCCACGGAGACCACGATTTCAAACACAGATCGAATTAATATTTGTGTCATACGTGTTCTCACCCAATTTACAAAAGCTATCTCTTCAACAAGTAGATATCTTTGCCGGTAGATGACATCTACCGGTAGGTAAATGCAAGCTACGAGTATGTATTGATCGTATGAAAGAAAGTTATCGGAATTTGTTTTTTATTTAATAATTGAGTTCAATTAATTTAGCTTATATACTGTATTGTATGCAATCATGATTAATCTCAATCGTAGCATTTGATTTCTAAAATTTGCAAGTACAGTTCTTTGATGGCAACTAAACTTTCGCTGATTGCATCTCTCCATACTCTATGCACTACGATGTACCATCGCTATCTCTCCTCTAAGGGAATGAGATGAACTTGCATGTTATTAAGATTCATTCATGCAATCTACGCGATCCATTCTAAGTTCAGTATTTGCATTTTGCGATCAGTTGTGCTGGCCATGTTGTTTATTTCCTCGTACCTCGATCGTCAAGTGCATTTTGAGTTCAGTGTATGATGCAATCTAACCTAGGAAATCGGATCTGGGTTAGCATGCCTGAAATATCTAAAGTATCGGCAAAATGAATATCTAAAGACAGTTATAACTATTAAGTCAATACAAGACACCAACACCCTTGATTCCCCGACCGCATTCACCTGACCCAGAAATCGAACCGAAGTCCGCGGTGGAGACGAGCTCGCAAGGGTGTTGGTGTCTTGTATTGACTTCATAGTTGTCGTTCTCTCTAGATATTCAATGTTCCACGACAGACCTTTGTTGTCTATCAGCAAATTATGTTTTTTAAATGCAAATCTTTAATCTTAATTCAAATAAAATTTCTAAAAAATCAAATCTTTTGTCCTATAGACATGAGGAATCAACTATTCGGAAGGCCTATCATCGGTTGGCTCAAAGATATCATCCTGATAAAAACCGTGATAAACAGAACGACACTCGGGACAAGTTCGAAGAAGTCAACAAAGCCTACGAATTCCTGTGTTCGCGTTCTCGAATATCCAACGGTCCAGACCCAAAGAATATCGTCCTCATCCTTAAAACCCAAAGTATTCTTTTCTCCCGCTACAAAACCGTTTTGGCACCGTACAAGTATTCCGGTTATCCCATGTTAATCAAAACCATTCGTATGGAGACTGCAGATGAACAACTGTTCAGCAAATCTTCTCACATCCTAGCAGCAGCTTCAGAAGTGGCTTTTCACACCGTCAATGCTTCTGCTTTGAATGCAGAGGAAATGCGCCGAGAAAACGGGATCGAAGTCTTGCAGGTTTGTGAGATGTCATTTAGGAATTATCCAGTGATTCCGTTGCAGTGCTGGGCGCTTGTGATTGTCAATGATTGATTATCCCAATGTTTCTCAACGTCAGATGTACTGCGGATCAATTATTTCTTGCTATTAACGGCCGCAGCTTCACTGTCCTCTACCACTTCCAATACGCCAACGCTTCCCGAAGTCTGTGACAAAGAACAGACACATCATTACCAGCATGCACATCCCAAAATGACTCTCATCCAGTCCCCCGCCACACCTTCCATGATGTGTTCCACCCCAGTGTTGCGATTCGCGCGTGTTTACACGCGCACGCGTTTTTTTGACAATTTGCGCGTGTAAGCGTGTTTTTTTCCATTTTTATCCATTTTGCGCGTTTTTTTTAAGTTTTCGACTTCTATTTTTAATTTTTGATAATAGAAAACTTTGGTTGTTATTTCCAAATGAAAAAAAATATTCATTGTTGAATTCTCACTTCTCAGCTTCTCTGAGCTTGTCTATTCTTTCATTGAGGGCCTAATAAATTAACCGGTTTAGTTGGAGAAAATGTATAATCAAAGCATAGTATATGTCATGCAGCGAAGTATAAAAGAGAGTGTCAAAGAAAATTCTAAAATATCAAAATTTCAAATTACATGCAGTTTCTAGATAAGCCACATGTATAGCCTATCAAAGATCATTTAGGTTCATTAACATCTCACTCAATGGATAGCCTATAGGTCCACTGCTCGTATGCATCTACCACTTAAGGCACGTGTGTATTTGACTTGTCCTGAAAAATACCAAAGCTCTTACTATCTGATCTGCAAATTTAAGCTTTGTAAAAATTCGTTTCATCAAATATTAGCGATCATAGTTGCCATTTTGGCTTATTTGTAAGGAAATACATGTGCGCGTGTTTTTCGACCTTGCGCGTTTTTTTTACCCTACGCCAAGAATCGCAACACTGTTCCACCCCCTCTTCCACTTCCTCACACCTCCTACACATCCCCGACCCTTCAACCCGATCCTCTCGGTAGCCTCCCAACTGAAGGAGTGCCCCGTCCTCAAACGGGCCATGCTCACCCTGTCCTCCCTGGACCACTGGGCCTCCACAGCTCATTTGATGCTAATTTCATCTATCTTGCTGCCATTCCATGACCCGCTGCCGCCGCTTCCAACACCGCTTCATAGTCCCCAACGAGCAAGGCGCCTCCCCTTTGTCCAACATCACGGGCCCCTTAGCCGCTTCATCCCCCCTTTCGTTCCCCACCAACTCGCAGTGCCCCGGGACCAACACAGACCACAGGCGTTCCCATGCCATCCCAACTTCTTCCCGATCTCGTTGTCTCTAGCGAGCCCGTCGTTAGGCCAACCACTTCCAGCTCCGTGGAGAGCCATAAGCACCGATTGGCTGTCAGAGGCCACCCCCCCCCCCCCACAAGGCCAGTCCTCTCGGTGCTCCCACGACCACTCCAATTCCAAGGCAAGCGCCCGCACCTCAGCCTGAAATGAGGACGCCACCACCCCAGCAGCACACGACCTGACGTCCGCCCTCTTTCGGCGAAGCTGTGTCCCCACAGGTAATCACCGCCGCCGCCACGCCTTTTCCCCAACCTCTCCTTCACTGACCCATTCGTGGAAACCGTGAGGTCTACATCGCCCATCCCTCTCAGCCTCTCCACTGCCTTCTCACCCGCCAGTGGACCAGCATCCCCCCTCTTTCCACTGGCCCGCCACTCGACTCCCTCCCATCCTCTAGTTGAGCCTCCTCTGATACAGTAGGGACTCGCACTACCTCCTTCAGACCAAAGCTCCCAAAGCTCCCTCGCCTATGACATCTAGTCACGGCGTCGCTTCAGACGTGAAGGCACCTCATTCACCCTCAATCCCTCCTCGGATACATCCTTCGTGCTCTCAGACACTTCTCCCATTCGCCAACCCTCAGCCCCTCAACCATCACCCTCAAGCGGCATAGACCCGCTTCCTCCAAAACTCCCTCCCTCGGCGCTCTCTTCAGTGTGCCCCCGATGGTCCGCGCACACTGAGGCTGTACCCTCTCCAACCTCTACCCAGTTCCCGGCCGAGACCCACGGCCCCCAAGGCGCTGAAGCATAGAGGAGGACCGACCTTACCAGGGCCAGGTAGGTCACCCTCAACAGCTCTACACTCCAACCCCCAATCCTTCTCCGCCAGGCAGCTCAGAAGCCTGGTCCCCGACCGCGCTCACTTCTCCACCTTGTCGACCTATTGCCTGAGGGTGAATCCCACGTCATAGGTGAACCCCAGGAAACAGCTCCCTCCCACCTTACATAATGGCCAACCCCTCCATTCCCTCATCCTTCCACGGACACCCTCATGACCCACTCCTCCACCACCCTCGCAGCCTACTCCAGCTCTGTCTTCCCTTCCCCCACCGACTTCCCCGACGCCCACACCGCCAGATCGTCCGCGAAGGCGCTAACCTCAATCCTCTCACCAAGCCTTACCACCAGGTCGTTGATATAAACCAAGGAGAGGAGAGGCGCCAACACGGAACCTTGAGGCAGCCGTTGGCGGATCAATCTGTTTTTCCCTGACCCCATCCACTGCGACCCACGCGAGCCTAATTTTCAACCACTCCTGCACCCACCGAACCATCCTGACCCCCGCACCCGCCAGCTTCCACAGAATTGTTGTTGTTGTTGTCAATTCTCCACTTTCGGGACACGATGCCCATATTGTTGGTTGAGACATCCAGTGCTCCTCGGGAACGGGATGATATCTCCACGGATCTCCAAAAACTCTCATTCGTTCGCTCAATCTCTCACATCGCAGGATGTGATGTTCTGCAGTCTCCGCAGGACGAGACCTCTAGTTTTCCGATTCTAACCAAAAAAATTCTTAATTAAAGATTAGTAGCCAAGTTCAATAACATGACTTACTTTTGCAGGACCAGTATGAAGCACTGACTTATGAATGATGGCTACTAATAAAATAAATTGAAAGGGATTTTGGGTAATCGCAGATGAGCGCGCATATATATCCTGCGCAACTTGAGAAGCCAAGAAAACTTCATTTTCTGAAATTATTGCTATTATAATTTGCTCTGGTATGTCATGACAACAACAATTTAAGAAAATAGTGCATAATTGGTTTCATGATATATATACTGTATGTAATATATATATTATATGATGTATATTATATGATATAATAATGGTATATGATATAATATGTAACACGTGCATATTATCATATTTGTATGAGAAGGTGAATAAGAAGGTTCATACTCGATTTCTTTCTACGATTCACCTGAAGCCTATCAGATTCAAATGTAATGAAGTTTCTGACTTATTTGAACTTATCGACTATTTAAACTTGCTGTAAAAATCCACAAAAACTCTCACAATTTAACAAGAAGCGGCATGAAGTACCGCGTCATTTCTCAGAAACAATCTTTCAATAGACATTCAATTAAAGAAGAAGCAATTATTAGTATATGCGACAGCTTGGAAAAACAAACATTTGTAGACATTGAATGCCACAATGACTCCCTGGATCGAGGTGATGTTTGATAAGATCAATAATCACAAATTCAGTGGTTGGATTTCATTTTCCACTCACTTGTCAAATAAATATCAAAAGCGCGAGGCCAATTTTTGGGCCCAAGCTTGAGAAGCTCTGGATTACTCTATTATGACTTAAGATTTCATCGTCTCGCGGTTAATCGTGCAATTTCCTCATAAAAGCCGTTGTGCTGATTGATTGCTGCTAATTATTGATAATGGCTCTAATTCACAAGCAGTATTTATTTTTGCTCAATAGTCACAATATCCAGGGATTACATTTCTCTGAAAATTCCCGGGATTCCGGACATCCTGCCTAAAATTAGTTGGTTCGTGAGATTCGTTCAAAAATACAATCAAATGATAGGGGTGGGTATTCGCAAAATTAGGAATGTAAGTGATGTTAACATTTAGTGTGGATGACTGCTGTGAATGAAGCTGCTTTCCTACATTTTCTCGTTCAATGCTGTGTACAAATGACGAGAAACACGCTCACACATGTAAATGCACAACTGCTCATTATGGGGAACACTAGTAGACAACATTAGTGTCAGTATATGTATGCTTGCACGCAGGTTTTATGTACAATGTACATAATGATAATGGGCTTCTAAATAACTTTTATGTAAGTCTTCAGATAATTATGATTAAAAAATAATGCATCTTGTAGCAAAATTTCCAACGATTTTTTCAAGGCTTTCATTCGTAACAGTCAAAATAACAAATATCGAATTTTTCAGATTTAGAACTGAAGGTGCAATCATCTATGAATGACTTGTACCCAAATTTTGATGGCATTTTTGAGAGAGCATTATTCTATTCTTTGCCTTGACTGCCCATTAGAGTGCACATGTCTTTCTTGAAGGTTATCGCATGGAATGTCTTTCCCTACTACTAACAAATGAATATCAAATTTAAGCACATAAAAATTTTCTGGAAATGTCATGACGTGATCTCACTCCTGACGATATCCAGTATGCCTTCTGTACAGAGCAATGCCTGACTTTCCTGAATGCATGCCATATTTTGAATCCTTCGTGTAATGTATCTGCTACTGTAAGTGAATTGACTATGGAGTAGCATGACTATTCATCATGAGAATACAGTGAATGTGACGAAATTTCCCTCACGCATGTTTTTCAAGTAGTTGACAAATGTGGGCTTATAGAATATGGTAAAACATGGATTTTTTCAATGTATTGTTCAATTCGTTTTATCTTTTAAATTTTGTCAATAACTTTTGCTTTTTCATTTTTCCAGGAGGCATTTTCTCGCTGTGTGAGTGTTCTCTCACAATCGTCAAAACAGGAAGAGCTGGCCGTCCAAGTCTGTGCTCATATCGCAAAATTCTACGCTGTTTCCGCTCAATTCGAAGCCTGTCGAGAAAGAATTCAAGAAATGCCTCAAATTGTCAAAGATATTTTGCGAGTTTTATATTACAAGGTAAAATGTTCTTCTACAATCCATTCAGTTTTCTTGCTGAATTATGAGTCTGACCAGATATAGGCCATTCATGATTAAAGGATTCTATGTAGGATGTCAAGCCAGCTTGATGGTCTGATCTAGTTTTATTCAGCTTTATTGCTAGAGTTTCTTCATGAACTTTTCCGTGGAGAATCGACTCCACCTCATGCCGTGGACACTTCTGACAAGTTTCCAGGAACCTCAAATGCGATAACTCGCACATGTTATAATGCTTGAGGAATCCTCTCATATTGCATAAACAGACCATTCAGAATTAAGAATTATGGATTGTCCTTTGTTTTGGGGCAGTAATGACACATGAAAAAAAACTTCGCAGTGGGCAAGGCGCATCACAGAAGTCCATGAAACTCAGATTAATTGAGAAAATAGTTGAAAATGATTAATGTCATTACAAACGATGTAAACATCATGTCAAAACACGGCCGAATTGAAATACGTCCAGGCCACGTGCATACGGGCCTCCATAATCGGAGGCCGATCGTTAAATGGCAAGCTATCGAAGTGCAAGTCCTTCATGTACACTGCGGCAAACAACACTTTTTCACCAGATCGTCGCTGCAGCTGGATGGATGGGTTGTGATCGAACTGACAGAGCTTGCTCGTAGTGAGTCACCACTGTACATGAAAACAATCGATGTTCGCGATCCTCTACATGAGTTATCCGCAATGATCTTATTCTATGCGTGCCTAATGTACTTTTGCTGAAGAAAGAAGGAGGAATCGTATGTAAACATCCGATCGTGTGGTGACCGCATCGTGAAAATGTTCACATTCACTAGAAAGTGCAATCGGCGTCCGTTCTCCTTTGCTAAAATGCGCCTGGCCGTATCTTTAGTAGGTCGTGGTTAGAAGCATCTTATCTATAGTATTCAGTGGTTCTGTTTTCTTAAGTGTTGCGAATTTGTGTTTTAAACTTCCTTGAGAATGACTGTCTTAGACGACCGAAAGAGCTATGTAATGACGAACCATCGTTGGTTTCTTCACAGAGACTGCTATTTCCTAATGATATCCTTGATGTATGTAACAATCTCTACAAAGAAACTTGCGTTTTAGTTTCTTTACACGTATGATTAATTACGTAGTTTCCTTAACACGAATGATCGCATTAACGAAGTTGTTCCTGTCTTCCAGCATCTGCCTCACATGACCAGCATCGTAGCCGACACAGTCTCCGCCTTTTGTATTGACTTCTGGCTTCAGACATGCATGTATCAGCATGGAGTCCTCTATCACTTATTACCACCACTCTTCAGCTACGACTTCACACTGGAGGAAGGCGGAGTTGAACGAACAGAGGACAGTAATCAGCAAGAGGCAGCGAACAAGCTGGCTCGGTATTGTGTGCGGGCGTGCGCCCGACTTGCAGGCTATCCTCATCCTTCAGATCCGCATGTCCAGGCTCAGAGACCCTCCACGCCCACTTCTCAAGTCTCAATCGCTTCCGACTCCACTCAAAGTGTCACACAGAGTGTTCAGGGCGAACTGAACGAAGTGCAGAACTGTCATGGGGAGGCGAAGATTTTGGGAGTGACGCCGGAGATGCTGAAACCTGCGTCACTCAGTGGAGATCTGAAGCAAATTCCGCTGCCGCCGGATAATCCCGCAGTGAAGACTTCCCTCCGCGCGCTACTAACTCCGTTCATTAGCCGGAAATTGGAGGAACTGAGCAGTGAGGAGATTCTCAAGTATCTCACCTGTAACTGGGAGACACCTTATCTGCTGTGGGACAACACAACCCGTACAGAACTGCTTCAGTACTTGGAAGAACAGCAGCGAGAGGCGGTGCGGAGTGGAGAATGTGATCCCAACATGGGCACCGACTTCGTCTTCACTCTTCACAAAGATGAACTGGTTATCGGGGATGTCTTCGTCCGCATTTACAATGAAAATCCTCAGTTCCCGTTAGAGGTAAGTGTTTCCTGATGATGGCATTTGTTACAGGAATTGCAACTGATAATACTATCATGGACAGTGTTTTTAAGGTGTTCCACAGGTCACATTCTGCACCGTGGATCTTGAACGTTCATCTGTTGCGTGTAGTGAGCCATAGCCAACACTATCAATGCCCAGAATTCAGATGGCTCATCATCATGATGTCGATTTGTTCATGCGGATATGATGCAGGCACTAGCTGTATGATGATAAAATACATTTCTATGCTTGATAATGAGTCTCTTGTCTAAATAGCACATGTAATTAACTTCAAGACTTGAAAAGTGACCTTGCGCACGTACATGCAGAATCGCGAGTAAAATTCACTGCTAAATGATGTTATACTGCATTCATGACTTCTGTTTTTGCTTATAAATCCTGAGTGCGTTAGGCGTACACTAATGAAAGTCGATCTTGAGACGATTTGAGTGTGACCCGTGGGAATGATCGGATGACCCGTAGCAAAATCCTTGAAAGAAACCCTGATCATGGACATTCAGTAATTTCAATAATTTAGACATTTACAACCTTGCGGTTTGCTCTGCTTTTGTAAAACTTTGCATTTAAGAATTATAATTTTTCATTGAGGATGAACTCAAAAAGGTGAATTAAGAGCAGTTTGAGTGCTTGTATAACATAAACGGAACGTGCAAAAACTACTATTCTGAATCAGTTATTGTCCGGTTATAACAGAATGTCGATTGTTTTGATTACCAATTTGCATAAAATTTTGACACTTGTAGGAACATAAAGATGAAATATATCGCTTCTGTAAGTCAATGTCCGTTGACGTTATATTTATATTGAATTTTTACTATGTTGTAGACGACGTTGATAATATCACTTCATTTTGCTTTATTTCTCTCTCACCTTTCGTCTCGCCGCCTGTGCTATGCTGATGAATGATAAACATGATAATGAATTAATTTTTATGTATTTTAAATCAATGTTTTCATTTCAGAATCCCAAAAGTTTTGCCATCGATCTTCTTCATTTCCTCAATGACCAAGCACAGTATCTTCATTCATTATTGGCGCTCCACAAGAATCGGCTTGCTTTGAAACCCGAACAACAAGCGAGACTTGTCCGGGTAGAATCTGCTCTTGAAGGTCTTCGAAATGTCATCAGAAATAATCCAGGCATTGAAATGCAGTGTATTGGACACTTCAAACTCCTCTTCGCACTTCTCAGGTTAACAGGATGTAAACGAACGCAAGGACTAGCTGTAGAAGTTATCAATTGTGTGACGAAGAATGAGGAGTGTATCAAAGATATCGCCGCTTCTGAAGTTCTTGTCTATCTTGTTATGTGCTGCGAAAGTTTACCTGAATGTAAGGCTCTGTAGAATGATATTCCCGTGAAGATATTTTCATCTCTCTTGTTTTACAGGTCACAAGCTGATATTGGAGACTTTGTCACCGTTAATGGGGACAACGAAATTGACAAAGGAGGCCGTTTACAGAGGTTAGTTGAACACAGTTGGATTATGGAAATAATTGCGATTTCATGCACCATTACCTTGTGTGCATTGTGTGATCGTTTTTATGTTTTGTCCATAGAGTAAGTATTTTAGGTAGAGTAGCATCTCAGCAATAATTAAATCCCCCTTGTTCATACAGTTTCGATTTTGTCAAATGAACTCGAATCAGACCCCGTATCACGTGTGAGATATGCAAAATTTTACATTTTTGGAAAAATTTTGGGTTTGACTGATCGTGATAGCAAAACAGAAGGAAATAATAGCATTTTACAAATCCTCTGTGTCATGTCAACATGGGTGGAGAGGTAATATAATTTGTTAATTTAGCAATCCGATGGATTACAATCACTTTAATACATATCCTTATCAATAAGAGCACTTTCTTGAGCGTGATCATGTCACAAGCCACTGGAAGAGCAAAATAAAATCCAACTTGTTTCATACTACTTATAAAGGGGCTTCATCTCGATAGTATGTAAACACGGGAATAATTAAGACTTTTGTCTTGTAAAAACTCCTCAAAATACTTTTTGGACCGCAGGAACGTAATCTCCGCCAAAAACTGAATCTTTTCATATAATAATTTTCACTGTATACAGATACTTGTTTGAGTCAACACTCTACCTACTATATACTAACTCTGTGGTTTTGTCAAGCTTTTGAGTAGAGAAGACTGTTGCTTTCTGCTTTCTGTCATTGAGCTTTCCACAAGTCCTAGGTATCTACATGTAGTTATTTCTTAAATCTACATGCCTACCATAACGATTTTTGTTACTACTGTCTTCATTTATCAGTAGAAGCCAAGTTTCCTTTATTTAACAAATATCTCGAACTGTGCTGCATTTCATAGACATGTATCTGCATAGTTTCAGTAATAATTCAATATTCATTCATCCGGAGATTTCACTTACACTATACATGTGTGATACGAAGAAGGACTTCCTATTTTGGGTTCACTGCACATCTCTTTGGCATCCAGACGCATTTTGACTATTTGTTTGACATGGATCATGTTGCAAATTAAACTTCCTTCGTGATCCTCTTTGTGGCGCCTTGTCGAAGAAATATTCTCATTTCGACTGAAGAAATTTTAACTATTGTTTTCATGGTGTCATCTTTGTTGACTGAAACCTAAATACTAAACGTTGCTGTGTTTACATTCTGTTAAAGTGACATTCGGAATTCCGATCTGGGCTGCAAGTGCGAAGTGGATGAAGGAATCTTTCTACAGGAAGCTATTCGGTTCTATGCAGCCTTTATCGTTAGCTGACTGGATTGGTCACTTATCTTCCAGAAAGGGATGATTCTTAATTGGTTCAACTCTCAGCATTTTCAAATTTCTGTGTTTGAATTTAATGCGCACAGTCTCCTTGTAGAGTAAGTGGAGTGACTTCTAATATTGACTTAATATTGAAGATAAGTGAGCTCAATTTTCATAGTCGATCATGAATGTTCACTTTCTCTGTGGATTGATTGTCGTAGGAATTTCCCTGTCGTGGTGTCCGTGGCACAGTGGTTGCGTACTTGCACTAGCGATCTCATGGTCCAGAGGTCGAACCCGGAAAATGTCATTGGAAGTCGGCAGGAAGGGCATCCGGACTACAAAGCACCACAACGCTCCAAACAAAGTCTGACTTAAGTCAGCACCGTCCAAGGCCCCAGTAGGGGTAAAAAATGACGTAAAATCCGTAAAAAAATCAAAATCAGGAGAAATGTTTATATTGTGCCTCCGATGAACGATGAAAGTTAGTCTACTTCTTCGGCAATTTTGTTGATGGTCATATCCATAGAAATCCGACTTTTCGCTTTGTTTAAGGTAGTGTAATAATTTAATTAAGGATATAATTAATTTCGGTTGCTATACGGCAGCTATCATCTGATAAAAGAAATCACACATTGACGCAAAAGTCATGAATTCAAATTTCACATTAATATAGGAAATAAGGAAGTAGAAAAAAAATCTAGCTACAAGGACCTCTTCATGTAGTGATTCGATCTTTACTTTGATTGCACCTTAAGTCATCTCTCACATTATCTTCATTTTCTACATTCATAAATATGCATTTTGCATATATCTTACTCGTCAGATCAGTTACTATTGTAGTGAATGCTATGCGGTATTATTTCATTGATGCCTGCCCACAGCCGGCAACAATCGTCGTTGTTGCGGGCTACTGAAACAAAAACCACTATCTATGTATGTAGCCAGAAACCATCAGACTTCTACATGTACACGAATCATAGCACGCATTCACTACAATAGTAATCATGCCTCGTCTGTACGACTCATTGATGCTTTGAAAATCGGGGCATGATTGATGTATTGCTGTTGGTAAGAGTCAGCCCAACACTGTCTGTCGCTTATTTCTATTCCTCCTTTTCCCTACCGAACTTTGTTAACATAGTTTTATACATTTTTCTTTTCTACTCCCTTGTTAATGTGAAATTGTGAAATTTGAATTCATGACTTTCGCGCCAATACGTGATTCCTTTTGTCTGATGACTGCCGAATAGCAACCGAAATGAATTATATCTTTAATTAGATTATTACACCATTAAAACATTGGCTCCTCCTCAACCGATGACTGGCCAAGACATCTTCAATCGTTGAGTTAGTGAGACTGTACATGCTGGACAAAAGCTGTTTGCTGGTGGTCATTTCAGACGATCATTTAGGCACCGAGGTCATTGTTGGTAGATCTTAAGAAGAATCAAATCGCCGAAACATGCTACAGTTGTAGATTCTTATCGTGAAACGATCAATTGCAAGCTATTTTATCAAAATGCTTTTAAGTGTAAAGAGAAGTGATAATAACCGTGAATATTTACAAAGTGCACTGAAAAGCTGCGGGGACTTTCCCATTGTCGGCCAATGGAGGCCTCCATCGTTTAGGTGACAACGGATGTCCACGACGTAATATTGTTTTCGATGTACATGTCCTTTATTATTATCATGATGATGTCGGATATCTACGGTCCTATCCCAGGAGCAGTGCTATTCCTGTGCCTTGTTCACGGCCAAATATATAGGATTCTTTTGCTTCTCTTTTCAATGCTGAAGGCGCGTTCACATTAGACCGATAATTATAACGATAAATTGAAATAAAATCGTTGCATTTCAGCATATTGGTTTCAGTGCGTCACACACGTACCATCATCAGTGACAACAACAAAGAACACTAAATGTGCATTTTTATACATGGATGAGTTACATGAACAGACAGATGATGAAATAATGATACAGACGAACAAAATGACAATATTTACTATAAAAACATCCGTTCTGACTTTAAATTGCTGTTCACTAGTACTTTTGTGCTAGATCTCATTAGAAGTGTCTCTGCAATTTTTGTATGGCGTGTTTGTAATAATATTTTGAAGTTCTGTTGGTATCTGGCTATGTCTATGGCATGTGTTCTATGTTGGTATTCTGAAATATGATGATGAAATCACCGAAGCGAATTTCTGCAAATGAAATAAAATCACTCTGCATGTGTAACATAGCTGCTGTACACATTAGGCCGATTTTCTCAACGATAATAGTTGCAGTGTTGACAGTGGAGCTCAATGATGAAATGAAATATCGTCACGATTTATCGTTATCGCACTAGCGTGAACGCGCCTTAATTACCTAATTGTCAGTATCATTGATGTTCCCAGAGAATTCATGGTTTGAATTTTTTATCTTCAGGTATTCTCATCTATCTGATCGACCTATTCTGCAATTCTACACACGAGGACATTCGAATTTCTACTTCTGAAGTTCTGTCTCGGATGATGTCTGATAAATTGGTTGGGCCGCGAATTCGAATTATTCTCAACAAATTTCTTCCGTCATTGTTTCTTGATGCTATGCGAGACAGTCCTTCTGAGGCGGTTGTTCTCTTCGAACGTAAGTTGATGTCAAGCTTCACATGGTATAAAATGAAATGATTTCTTTTTGTCGTTTAGGTGGAGCTGAAAATCCGGAACTGATATGGAATGACAATACACGACAGAAACTTTGTGACATTGTTAAACAGATGAAATTAGAGTAAGTCTGATAGTATTCACCATTCTATAATATAAGAATCGATTTAAGACACGACACGGTCAAAATAATTCGAAGGATCCAGGAAACGGAAGATACCAAAGTTAAACAACTACCCTAGTGGAGAATCCTGTAAATAATTAGGTAATTAAAAGTCATGAACGAATGAATACAAATTAATACTAACTACATAGAGTAACCTACTACAGTACAAAGTAGGGACTGAAACACGTATAAAGGCTAGCTGACCCAACTTAAGACGGGAAGGAAAATAAATCAAAACTTATAATCAATTTTATTTTCACAATCTAAGAACTAAAATAAGAGTTCATAATGGACTTGACGAGAAGCTAACTTTAAGATAAAAAATCTTGAAAATAAGAAACCTAAGAAGCCAAAATTAAGTTTGCTATGTATGTAGTCATCACGGAGGAACCATGTGGCTGCATGAAACAAGGTTTCGGCCCCTAATCTCCAACCTATACCACATGGCGGGACCAGGCCAACCATGATCATGCATTTTGCATTGACAGATTCTACGCTAATCAGCTGGAGAACCCGGATTCAAAGTGGAATGTTCCTGAGAATTTCGAGATCATGTATGCAGAATTGGCGGGAGAAATTGTCGTTGCTGGCGTTTATCTCCGTCTGTTCATTGCAAATCCCTCATGGGTTCTTCGACGGCCGAGGGACTTCTTGACAGAACTCTTCGAGCGATGGACTCAAACGGCGGCTGCTACTGCTGGCTTTGGCCGACCTGGTGACGCAGAACGCCTGGAGATGCTCAATCAGGCCATGTGCGGTCTGCTGCGAGCTCAGCCGAACTTACTGAATGCTATCCCTCAGCTGGGCTACGTTCCTTCAGTTATTCAAGCTTTGGTGAACCCAGAGGCGATGGGGCCGGCACTGGAACTCTGCTTTGAGCTCTCTCGGAACCTTGGTGTCATCGCTTCGATGGCTTCGGTCGCCACATGTATAGAAAACATCTCCAAGGCATTGAGAAATCGGCTGGACAAAGCGAGTGCAGGCTGTGAATGTCTTCATAACCTGTTCAGTGCAGGTGAGTATTTTCTGTGTGAATGTCAATTTCATTTCATTCATTTACAGCATCTTTTCATTTTCCGATGAAAAGAATTAGTCTTTATAGTTATTTATACATTTGTCCATTGTTTCAAATTGATTCATCCCTATCGGAAATAGCCCTAAACTGAGCCATAATTGCTGTACTTGTGGAGATCTCAAACTCATCGATTACTGCCATAGAAATAAACTGTTTATCTGAAGTTTGCTAGAATGGAAATTGACTCAAGGTCGCGGCACATCCGGGGGAACTAAGTTGGGGCATGAAGAACCAATTAAAACCTTCGATTTACACATGTGACTGATTCTGACCCAATGATACAGCCGTTGACAGGTGCATCTAAGTGAAAATGCGTGCGATTTATGTGCCTTTATTGTGCATTGCATGAAGCTTAATTTCCATTCTAGAGGTTTTATTGTAGTCAATTTCTATGATTACTGCTGTGAAAACGTTGTCAACAGCAGGTTGTCCGCGCTCCCTGGAAAACCTTGAAAACACCTGGAAAACACCTGGAAATTATGAGACTAATTAAAACACTATTTGCAAGTTGTTGAAGTCATACTTACTCTATGATTGAAGTGTTTCCCATTTTTCCAGATTTTATTTTTCATATCTCTACTTATTTGTTACAATATAGCCTTCATTCTCATATAATTTTTTGTATTTTGAACATTACAGTGATTGGGGTCTCCTATCATAACGTATACAACATGAATGAGACCGAACTGTGTGGTATGGTTAACTATGAACAGTTGTCGACCTTTTCATTTTTTTTCAAGAAATATAATGTGGCCGTCTGATGCATATATTGGTATTTTTTATTTGGAATCACCTGCACCTTAAAATTCAGCCAATTTCACGCCAACTTTCAAATTGTTTTCGTCAATAATATTAATTTTATGGTATGCAAGCTCCTTAGCACAGAACGTTGAGTAGATTTTTCACAGAATTTTTCTTTTAAATTTGACGCGTGTATTTGAGTAAAATTTCCTTGCAGAAAATCTGAACATTGCGTTCAAATTTGACCCCTGATTTTTGGTAAATTTCCCTGGAAAACCTGGAAAATGAATTTTGCACTGGAAATCCTGGAAAACATCTGGAAATTTTCATTCAAATTTGCGCGGACACCCTGCAACAGTCTGTTTTTAGTGTTGAATTATGAATACAATAACAGCTTCCATTTTGAACATTCATTCATGCTGATTTGTTCATGCAGGCCAACCAGTCATGCGCGATCATGTGCGAAGGCAAAACAGCGCACATTCACGAGCACGATATAAACAATGAGTAGATGAATTTCACTCCAAAATCATTTTTCATCTGATAGAAAAATAATTGTGACTGGAATTTCTACATGTACACCCTGTGAGACCTGAGGGGGTACAGGGGACTGCCTTGGCCATCTACCATACTTCTACTGATTCAATTGAAATGAAATAACAGATGCAGATTCACTGTCAAAAAGGATGAATTGACATGGGCATGAGCGGTTGATAGAATATCAGAATATCAGAACGTATATTTTTTCAATTGAAAAACACGTACATGTATATAAAAGAGAATGAATGAGATGATTGATGATAAGGCGATTGAGAAATTTACAGAATGATAATAAAGTGGAGGTGAGATCAAGTAATGACACTGAAATACGAGATGACACTGTCTGGAAGGAGAGGACATTTTCATTCATATTTAATATGTTTAAGCAAGTCATGATTTCATCTTTTAAAGTTATGCACCATCATACTTTTGCAATGAAAAATGTTAAGGTTTGATTAAAACGGCATATCAGAGCAGATCGGAATATGCATTCAAAATTAATAACGCGCGCCAGCATTCGTCTTGCCTAATTATTAAGTCCTACTTATTAAGAGGTCCGGAACGATAGGTGATATAGTACATGCATGAAACAAGAACATCATATTGTAATCATTAGAAAATTCAGCAATTCGCATCATTTTACCTGTAATAGGATCGATTAATGAGAAACGTGAAGTTATTAGATACGTTCCAGACCTCGGTTTGCTGTTCGTCTCACTAATTCGCATTGAACGATTTGTTGCGCTATCAGAACCTTTAATACATCTGAATACTTATCACGATGTCATTGGTCGCTGACGCAATTTATCTGCTCTGATGCTATTAGCACTGTTTATGTATTTGGTTAATGTCACAATTTTACCTATTTCCAAAGTTTCTAGCATTACATAGAACTCTTGCTTCGAGATATCTTCAAAGAATGGTGTGAAGTGCAGCCTGATATCATATAGATAGGCTATATTCTCAGTACAAAAAGTGAATTATGAAATATGGCTCCGGGCTTCACTGGACTCCTTTTAGGTCTCTTAGGTTTAAACATAGCGATGCACTTTATATATGACATGTATGCTAATAGACTGTGCAACATAACTTTCACTAGAAATTGATCAATTAATTAATTGCAACTATTAGATGAGAGTAACAACTTATCTGCGACCAATTAATTGCAATGCAACGAATTTTTGATAACGCCGTTGTAGAGATGACCGTCTATAATATAAGTCTCCTTTGTAGAATCAAAAGATCAAAATTAAAATATTGAAGTCAATCACCTGTTAAAGAGATGACCGTTATAAGTGTTAATTCATTGAATGGTGAAAAACAGAACAAATCTTGCGAGCATTGGTTTGATGGAAAACTAAATTTGAATGTTAATTATGTTGTTCCAGGAAATGATGAATTGGTCAGTCAAGCGCTCTCCTGCAAGCTGATTCCTCAATTGCTTGGGCTGTTGGAGTCCGGACTAGAACAGGTGGAAAACGTCGGCTCTGCGAAAGCGCACATCGTCGATGCACTGAAAGCGATGCAATCAAGTATTCTTCATGGAGAACAGGTACTACTGAAGTTGATAGGATACACTGTCCAATTTGGATTGTTGATGTGCTAGGGTGAACCCCGTCCCACTGCGGCGCACCCCAGTTGATGTGGCTGCGATCTAGACTGTATACATGTAGAGAGGTGAATTCTTCGATATCAGGTGATCAACTTTAAGAATCAAAGAAGAAAATTAATGTCAACGAAAGAGAATTCTAAATCTACTTAATACATGTACTGTAGTTCAGACCCTCAAACCTTGGGAAGAAGAGACAATAAACGAGGAGTAAGTGTATAAATTAATAAATACTGTGCTATAAGTCATAGTCTTTATTTATCCATCGAATGAAATGGTTCTCACGAGAGATTATTGCAAGAAATGAGGTAAGATCGAGAGTAGCTTCATCATAAACCAAAGGTGACATCATGTGACAATCACAGAAGTTGATTCCCTTGTGCCTGTTTGGGTTAGTCTAGAGGTGACATGATTCTATCTCAGCTATCGTGTGCAAGTCTAGCGAGCAAGACTATTCGTCTCTCTTAGGCGTGCGTGATTGGTAGAGAACGCGTAGTGCATGAAGCATTATGTCACATTACAGGCTGAGCATCTGTCACGAGAAGTGCACGTATCGTTGACTCAATTTTTCGTCAAGTGGAATACTATTCACACCGTTCGACTCTTGACGATCCAAGTTTACTAACACTGCACGTTTAATATGGTATCAATCTTCCGGTTCGTCAAAAGTCAGGATTAAATTTGCATTACGTTCAATAGAAAATTGATCTTCTTGCCCCTCGAGACTAGGTCTGGCCGTGACTACAGCAATGAGAAATATCATCTCCAGACCTCAACACGCAGATTTATCTGTGGTGACAAGTTATTGATGGTTTAGTGAACTAAAGACTTTCGGTGTGCCTCCTTGCATGTGGCGCTGCTTTTCTGAATGATGATTTGTCTTTGTCTAGCAAGAGTTAAGCACGAGTTTTAGTAAGACTTCAAGTGAAAGTTTTGATCAATCACGTTTGAGATAAAAGTTCAATAATTTAATTGTCAGGAATGCAAGCGCTTGCAAATCGCAAGTTATCCAAGCCTCCGAATTTGAAGGTAGATGAACAATTTTGAAAATGTTGGTCTCATAATCTTCATATTTCTTTAAGCAGAGATTGGGTTTCTCTACATCGTTTTATCTACATTTCAGGTGAAGTAGACCGCTAAAGAGTAATTTATTTTCTGTCAAAATTACTCCAAAACTAATGCTGATTTCACATTCTTTTTGCTTAAAATCTTCAAACAATCTTTAATGACTACTAACGATTTTATAAGCAGTATTGATGAATGCCACTTGAAAAATTATAAAGAGTGATATTCATTATCCATTATCCACCTGAGTTTTTTTGCAGTCTATACTCGTAAATAATTCTTTCCTATTTCTACTTTTGACACAAGCGATTATCGTTGCAGGTTCGTGGAATCTTGAATGATTCTCGCATCTGGAGAGATTATAAGGATCAACGTCACGATCTGTTCATCACCAACACCAACGTTGCTGGCTATCTCACTGCTGGAACCCCACAAATGGCCGGTTATCTCATGTCCGCCGAAAGTTCCACGTCAAATCGAAGTGGAGCCGTGCAACCTCCTCCACAAGACGCATTTCGATAATTCTGATTGATCAAACTAACTTTGCGATACAAATCAAGGTCTCAATGATCAAGGTCTCCGGATGCTTCACTGAATCAGATTATTTTTAAAATCATGCACTAAATATTGCAAGCAAGTCAGGACAATGTGGAAATCATTGTCATGACATGAAATAGACCCTGTGATTCTTTCCGTCTTCTCTCTTGGTCTGAAGGGCCGCTGTGATTTTGTTAAGACTAAATCTTAGGAAGAAGATGTGACGCTCAATTCTGCCGCTTGATTATGGCTTGTAAATTTGAACGAATTGTACAAATTCGACTGACGTTAGCTAAAGAGAAACTTATTTTGAGGTTTGTTCTGTTTCAATATACAGACTTTTGTCATTCTTGTGTTTTTATTTTTGGCGTTTTGAATGTAGTTCGTTCATCATATGTTCGTTTTTGTGTCGAGTGTGTCGAGCATTTGAAAACTCGCACACATTAAGAAATGAGATGAGTAAGCCGGAATTTCATCACTAAGTATGGTTTTCAAGAGGAACATTGGAATTGCGATAAATGCAACGGAAGCTACTCATCAAGGGACGAATACACATGTTCAAATCGCCATGCGTAATGAACATTATGTAACTGGAAGCTGTCTACATAGGAAAACTACTTGACGGTGAGACATGGAATTGCAAAAGTGAAATGTATATGCGAAATATATGTTTAGGTCTCCGTGGCAGTGTTTACGGGCCTAGCGATCTTATGGTCCAGAGGTCGAGCCCCAAGAATGATGGAAGTCGTCAGGAAGGGCATCCGGACTAAAGATCTAAACGCTCCAGTTTGATTCAAGGGAAAATATATTTCTGCGGATACTATAATATATTAAAATACAAATAACGCCCGACGTTTCGCTGTCAACCAGCTTGATCACGAGCAAAATTTATAATGGCACAAAGGTGATAAAAACTGAACATGTTTAGGTGACCTTGATTAATCACGTGACTATCCCGCACTGACGTGTAACTCCATTCTGCGCACGTTTCCAGTTTTTATCACCTTTGTGTCATTATAAATTTTGCTCGTGATCAAGCTGGTTGACAGCGCATTATAGTATCCGCAGAAATATATTTTCCCTTGAATTACCCACTACCGGATACGAGGAGCATACCCTACCAACCATCACGCTCCAGTTTGAAGTCTGTATGTCAGCACTGTCCAAGCGTCCAGTATGCTGAGTAGTGACGCTAAACCATCATTATCATCATCAAATATATGTTTAGGTGGTATGATCTTAGTTAGCAATGGACTGCACTTAGACACGGAAGTGAAGAAAGTTCATGGTTCGAGTCCGCCCATCTGGAGAGGCACCACTGCAGTATATCCTCGAGAGCTGTCAGTTGTATGTAGACTTTGCAGGTATCCCGTGTCATCTGCTGCATTTTCATATTAGCAGATCGACTCACTAAGATTTTCCCATGTCAAAATGACGACAATTTTTCGTCGTGTCCCAATGCTTGAAATCTGATCCCTGACTATCAGTGTCTGAAGACTGCGCCATTCTGCTGGGATATGGCTCCATTCTTCTTTGAGTGGGACAGTGTTAAATAGGCCTAAGCGAAGCGCAAAAATAACAATTTTGACGTTGCTTTCTTGTGGAAAGAAACAGATGCAAAAATGGAGCTGATTTCATATTACGAGGTTTAACACAAAATGTTTTCATTGTGGGATAGTCTCGACTGCGCTTACTCAGGGCTGATGACATGGAATCATAAAGTTGACGATAACCTAGGATGGTTGATCGGCTATCTGCATTGTTTACTTGTGCAAACAGAGAAATGTTTGCTGTGATAACCATAATACTGGCCACCTGTGAGTTTCCTTTGCTGGTATTTAAATTCGCTATGCAATGTTCAATTACCTCATATGAAAACGCAAACCTCAAAAAGTAGCTCACGTTATATTTTTCTAAAAAAATTAGATAAGGTTTCTATTATCGATTTATAGTTATTTGTCACAGGGACATTGAACAGTTTACTAAAGCAATGCTTTAAATTTGCTCTAAAAACTTAAATTTATATCCGTGTTTTGTATACCGATTCAAGCTTTTCTTTTCAAAGATGGTTTTGAAATTTCTTTCAAGCATTAGTTTTATATTGTTATAAACATGTGTGTAAAGCCCTGTTTTCATTCAAACCATGCTTCTAAATAGCATAACATAATACTGCTATGTTTTAAACTCAAATTTGCAATGATTGATTAGCATGATATAGACTTGTTGAAAGGCACCTTGATATTATGTTCACAAGAGGAGCAGATTAAGGCAAGAGTGCTGTTGATAACCATTGTCATATGCATGACTTGCTAGAGAGACCAATGCGAATGCTTAGATTAAAGAATCGTCGTCGACTCCGACAAATGTATGCTGTAGCGATGCAAACAGTTGACATTGTAGAGATTACGAATGGTCATTTATCGACAGAACAGGTTCTCTGCTTCTCAAAGCAGCTTTTCAAGTTATCGAATGCCGAAACATTTAACAGGTTGTTCAATTGAAAAGAAACAATGTACTCGGATAAAAAAGACATCAAACATCCGTTTAAGACTGACAAAGGGCATATGCCGAGATAAAAGAGACTTTGCGCAACAGGCATAGCAGACTAAAGATCTAAGAAAATACGAAGATGTGATAGCTATAGTTAGACTTGGTCGACTAAAAGGATGATGGCATTGCTTTATGAATGAAGACTAGATCCAGCAAAGACCCAAATTGTGAATGATTATTCTGCATGAGACTGAGATAATCAATCATTTTTAAGACTTTGTTTTGAACCTATTCCTCGCACTAGATTTAGGCTCTGAGGAGATGGGTTTCTGGCATAAGTTGGAGTCGGAAGTGGCTGTTTGGAAATGTCATCTCCGCAACCCTGCACGCCAGATGTTCGATGGCTTTGCAGTAAATGCTTTTCCTATTAAACAAACCTGCAAATATCATACAATTCTTGTTTGAAAGCATTCGTTGATTACTAAAAGAAATTCTGATTTTATGGTATAACAGTTTCATTGTCAGGGTTCGGCAATATTAATGCCGGTTACAACTCCAGACCGAGTTCAACTTAAAGGCAAGCTATTTGTGCACGAGCGGGCGCAATGTTGAAATCGAGGGTGAGGCTGAAAGCTGCCAATTGCGATACACGACATTGCTCACGAAATGAAGAATTCTGAACACTGTGAACTTATGTAAGATGACTGCTTGCAGCCGTAACATGTGGTCAATAGCGCTGTATTCTGCAGGAGATTAACCTCTTTCAAGTCAGAAGCGAAGAAAGCTCCCTTCAAATTGCTGCCTAAAGTACAGCATTTTGAATTGACGATTTTCTACTGCACGCGGAGAATTGATACGTTTTCATGTCATTAGTTACATGATGAGCTACTTTAAGCACTACTGACAATTTCGTAGAAAAGTAATACATCTAATATGACTGCATTTCCATAGGAGTGAAATTTGAATATCATTTACACGAGGTGTTGCGGACTGGACAAATCAAACAAATTCATTTCGGTTATTCATTGATCCGCCGATTTGATAAAATGCACTGGGTAACGGCCAACCGAAAACGGGAAATGATAACGAAAACAACCATTTGAGAAAGATTCGCAAATTAATTTAGATTATTTTCGTTTGGCTGCGATGGTGCCATTATCGTCAAATAATGATGAATAAAGGACATCACCAAGACAAGCAAGAAAGCATCACCATTGTTGTGCGCGTCAATGATAAAAATGGACGTTGTCAGCGTCAACGGCAAAAATGATTGATCAGCGTCAATTCGTGGCGTAAACGTGTGTCATCATAGATTTTGAAAGCCAATCGATAAATACTAATTGTCGCTACGAATATGGTAATAGTAGAACTCGCCCATCCCTGGGACAGAAAAACAATCGTCGACAGACCGACAAGCGATTTGCCGATCAAAGTGAAGTCGAATCTTTATCAATATTCAAAAAGTCGGTATTTCTATTCTTCCCCCCCCCCACATTTTTCAAGTTTTCCAAAATCATCAAATTTCGCCAAAGTTAGTCACATTGGGTTTAGAATAGACTTGATCCGTCACTGAGTGACACTACAGCACGACTGAGAAGTCTTACTTGACCCCTGGGAGGAAGGATTGGTCCCTTGGATACTCAGTTAGAATACAAGGTACAGTTGTGATCATGAACTTCGTGGGATTGTTGTCTACAGACAAATGACGAGCAGTTGTCTAATTCTGAGGCTATAAATGTTCTACAAGTCAGATAAGAGGAGTAACTTAACGCTATGCGACGTTAGTAAGACTGCCCGAGGAGCAAGAGAAGATCGTTGACACTTCCGGGTGACAACAACAGAAATGTGGGGGTGAAGAATAGAAGTACCAAAATCCTAATGCATGTCCATGCATTAGTATCAAGATCAGGCCTATTAACCGGGTAATAGATATATATCTGAGTTTATATAAGTCTAAATTTTCGCAGGCAAGCCTTATGTGTTGGTTTACATAGAACAGTAATGCAGCATGACGCAAACCTTCATCTCAGGTTCATAGCTGTGCACATTGGTTCCTAGATTTCATGATTATGTTTCCTAAATTACGGTTTACCGACATCCTCTCCAAATGGGCCTTTCACGCTTAATGGGAGGTTGCTGACCTGCTCTCAATACACATTTATGTCAGGAATGCGGAGTCCTATCATTTTGATAGGACTCCGACTCCGACTCCGGGTGGCAATTATATAAAACCTAATTAAAAAAAAGAATAAGCTGGCAGCCTATATCATACATAGATCATTATAGGCTTACATGAACCTATCTTTAGTGATCATTGCTGTATCAATTATCAATCATTTTCGATGAAAGTTTATTAAATGTCGCATGCGACTCGGCTCCTCCCATCCTCTTGATGTGTGCTTCACACGGTTTTTCTCCAGTCTCTACCAGGCAGGAAAATACCCACCCTTCTCCAAAAATATGAGCACACTTTCGATTTTAAGATGCGCTTTGGAGGAGAGATCACACTCGATTAACGTGAACAAACTATCTCAAACAAACTAGTATTTCATTTTTGTCTCCGATGTGACCTTTGGTGCGTAGGTGTTATCGAGGCTAGGAAGGCTTGTCTTCTCTACTAAATCACCGAGTGAAAAGACAATCCTTTTTTCACTATCACGGCTCATTCCCTCAACTATTACAAGCTTTAGTGAGCATCAGTGAGTGTCTCTGTACTTTTGTTTGACGGAGAAAGTTGACATCAAGACAGTGACATCAATGCACGACGATAAATAATTTGCTTGCATTATATTTCGGGTCTAGTTATAAGCCGGAGTCTGGAGTCCTATCATTTGATAGGACTCCGACTCCAGCAAAAATGATAGGACTTCGGGACTCCGACTCCGATTATTCAAGTAAATAAGTGCCATTGGGCTTGCTTGAAGGTGGAAGTGAAATCACTCGATAAATGAAAGGAAGTAACATGACGGAGTAGGAAATCGCCTTTGAGAGTAACTTGTAAATTGAACAGCAATTTCGTCGAAAAATTGTTGCAAGTTATCATCGGAGTTTTACAGAATTACACAAAAGTTTGTTGTTTTATGCATTTAAAAGTTTATGGAGCACCTGCAGAGTAGGCGAAAAGTCGTATTAGTTCTGTTTTGACGAGTCAAGGAGCGTCATCTCACATGGCCCGAAGGCACGCACATGAGTCAACTGGGAGCCTGAGGCTTGCGAAGCAAGATGTGATGTCAAATCAAAGCCTTCATCCCTTTCTGAAGCTGAGTGCGGTAAGATGTTTGCTTCAAATCAGATTGACTGTGGAAGCGCCAATTTTCTCTGTTGTCAGCTCTCAAGTCCGTAGAAGACTGATCAACCAAATGTAGCAATGGTAAGCTACCCCGCGGGATAAAAATTGACGCTGACGCTTTTTTTGAGAAGCAAATTGTCTGTAATTAATGGCGTCAATGACGGCGTCGACAAGTAGTTAATGATGACGTTTTTAATCTACATTGCAATATTTCTTCAGCAAAATTGATGTACCAGAAGCGAACAGGAAAGTTAACAGGTGTTTGTTAATCGCAAAACCGGTTTTCGGTGTTCTGGAATAATAGAAGATACCGGTAAAACCGGTGTGACAGTAACACCGATAACCTGGCCATGATTTGGCTTTAGCTCCTGTTCGTATAGCAATCCCTGATGTCATCTTTAGGAACAATCAGTATACTCCAATAAAGAGTACTGCTGCTGCTAACAACCATATATTGCTAGTATTCTAATTCTTAACGTTCCCAATTTCTATGCTATGGTTGCAAATGAAAAACAATATTGCATGGGAATTCTCATATCTATTACTTACAGAAGAAAGTTTTATCGTGCATTTTTATCGAAAAAATGCACGGTCAAAATGCACGATAAATATCCATGATAAAATGCATGGTAGCTATCTATGGTTCATAGACATCCCTGACTTAGTCCATGCCATACAAGTAGATAATAGTACACTAGAATGGAAGTTTGTTGTTAACTATGTTATTGTTAATTTCTATGGTCCATGCATTTCCATGGTCCATGATTTGCATACAGAGATCATAAGAATTTCAACTAATTTATGTAAATTGAATACATAACAAAAATGATGCCATCGTTTAAAACACACTATAAAAAAAGTATGATAAAAAGTCACAAGTGAAAGTCAAAAAATTCAATAAAGTCTCCTCTTGCCTCGGCGTTGACCACCATGACCACCGAGATAATAGAATAACATAGAATAACAATAGGAATCATATCATGGTATTTAATCATGACATGATTTCCACAATCCAATTAGCTATGCAGCTTCAACGTCGACCATGTAATTGAATTTTATCAGCATGTCTCGAAACATTTTCGCAAACATTGATTAATGAGAGAGGATAGTTGGTCTTCATTTACCAACTATGAATATGTTTACAATTAATTTCACTTATAATGAATTGAATTCTGCAGTCCTAGACATTCTTATTGACCTCAATTAATTGTGGATCTTAGTCTCCTAAAACAGCGACGGAAAGACTGTAGAACATCAGATCTTATCATATTTAATGATAGGAAATCAACGAATTACGAATGAGAAACGATGAAAGAAGGAGCGAATTACTTATAAGCCTTCGACGACAGTTGTGTTTTGCGTAAATCACACCCACGATAGATATCTAATTCGTGGTCAAGTCGTTCACCTTTGATCTTATTATACGATAATCTCTTGCACCGAGAGGCATGGATCAACATCTCTTTACCTGTCGTATTACTCAATAAATCACAATTTGTTTTTGAAAGTAAATTATATTAAAAGCCTCTCGAATTTATTGGTTCCTCTCGAAGATTGCAATAGGCCTTCATTGTCATACGTTTTCAAGTGTCAGTTTTCACAGGCTAATGAAGACTAAGAAGTTAATTTTATCGATCAACTTTATTTTATGTTAGAGCAATGAATATATTCGACTGATTTTTATTTTATAATTTCTTTCAATTATTCTCATTTTTCAATATATTCAATTGTGTGTTCGCTATTAAATAAGTTGACATTCTTCAGGAAATGCGCGATTTTTGCGAATCTCTGTCATTTGGGCTTTATTTACGTTGGATAAATAAAACTCGGCCACTTGGAAGACTAGCGTCAGTCTAATGTGCTTCCAGTATAAACAAGGTTGATTTACTTATTTGACTTTTTCTGATCCTTATTAACTTCATTCGATCCTTTGCTGTTGTGTTCACTGGCATGTTTTACAAGTGTTCGACGATCAATATGCTTTGAATGCCGATTTGCTCATATGTCGATGTTGATTTTCCTGTCGATCATCTGATTGTCACAGATTTCCCGAGATCGTCATATGAAAATGACAGGTACAGCTAGAAAAGGCACCCTGAATCTGGGCATCACAATTGCAAAAAAGGCTTCTTGTGAATTGAATAAAGTAAAAACCACACTAGGAGGGAAGAATGTTGTTCGAGCTTTCGACCGTCTTTCAGATGGCAACAATCATGAAATGACTGTTTTCATTCATTTCATGATTATGACCGTCGAAAGCTCGAACAACATGCTTCCCTACTAGTGTGGTTTTTACTTTATTCATTTAACTACGGGTGATAGTGCCTTAAAATTACTTCTTGTGAGTTGTTGGGCAATGGAAAATCGTCAAAGGTGGAAGAATTCTGAGTAACACCAACAAAGAACATGAAACGGTGGTACGACAACCGGTGGTTCCGGAAATCCGGTTGTGGATAGTTGATTTGTCATTCGTACTCTTACTTGATGAATAGCTTTATATTTCTTCAATGGTCATCAAGGACCCATAAAAATCAAAGTCTATATGTCACTTGCAAATGATATTAGAAGTCATAAAGTTACAAAACGGTCTGAAATGCATGCAGACATAACAGGAGAGTGGTTTTGTCATCATACTGTTTTACCCAGCGGTAACGTCAGTCGACAGTTCCTAAAATGCAGAAATGTCAATGACATCTACGACTTGTTATGGAAGTCTATCAAGCGCATTATCAAAAGATTTGATTTTCTCGCTAAAAACTACAGCTTTTTCAATATACAATCGCCGCACCAACTTTTCGCTGAATTTAAATCCAATTTTTGACTTCAAGTCTTAGGCATTCTCAGTGTGATGTAGTTTATTTCTTGAATTTTTCAAGACATGCTTCAGGGAGTAAATCACAACACGCTGAGAACACTGTTAATTTGAATGAATTGCCCACAACTTATTGTCCCTTTACTTAAAAACAATAAAATCAATCTTAACAAAGCAATCATTTTAGAGTGCGCAATTTTTTAGAAATTTTCACTTCTTTAAGTACCGGCGTGTTTTCCTTGTTTAATCGCTCTGCTGTACTTTCATAGAAACCTGATGTTTCTGTCCGAATGAAAACCACAAATAGTCATTTTTAAAGTACGTAGTGGTCTCCGTGGCACAATGGTTACGTGCTTGGCCTATCGATCTTACGGTCCAGTGGTCGAGCCCCGAAGGTGTCAGTGGAAGTTGTCAGGACGGACATCCGGACTCATTATGTCAGCACCGTCATAGCCCACAGTATTGTGGAATAGTGACTTTCCAGGGATGCGGAGTCCTATCATTTTTATAGGACTCCGACTCCAGGGGTTGATAGGACTCCGACTCCGGGTGCAAGTACATAAAGCCCAGTTCTTTGAAAAACAAACCGGCAACCTGCATCATAGATCATGATAGGCTTACTTGAACCTATCTTTAGTGATCATTGCTGTATCAATTATCAATCATTTTCGATGAAAGTTTATCAAATGTCGCTTTAAGTTGGATGCATGCGACTGATCGGCTCCTCCCATCCTCTTGATGTGTGCTTCACACGGTTTTTCTCCAGTCTCTACCAGGCAGGAAAAGCCCCATCCTTCTCCAAAAATATGAGTACACTTTCGATTTTAATATGCGCTTTGGAGGAGCCATCATAGACGATTAACGTGAGGGAAGAGGAAATGTTCTCAACTAAACTAGTATTTCATTTTTGACTCTGATGTGACCTTTCGTGGGTAGGTCTGATCAAGGCTAGGAAGGCTTGTCTCTTCCACTAAATCACCGAGTGAAAAGACAATCCTTTTTTCACTTTCACGGTTCATTCCCTCAACTATTACAAGCTTTGCATGCACTGCTGTCTCTGTACTTTTGTTTGACGGAGAAAGTTGACATCAAGACAGTGATATCTATATGTACTGGGATAATTAATTTGTTTGTATTATATTTCAGGTTTATAGACAGGAGTCTGGAGTCCCATCATTTGATAGGACTCCGACTCTGACTCCGCATAACTGCTTTAAACCATCACCACCGCCATCTAGCAATTTTACGTTATAGACTGTAAACTATAATATCATATCATCTGTGTTATCAATCTATTGTTGACTACTTGCATATTATTACCTTACAACTATACTAAGCAGCTAACATATTAACTTACCGGAAGCATGTAGACTAACATTCATGATTAGAGGTATGCTGAATGGCTCACATAGTAAACTTTTGATGAACAGCCGTCACAACACCGTTACGTCTGGAATCAAAATTCTGTAATTCATTTTTCATTTTTATCTCGTGGCCACGTCGTGATAAGTTTCCGGACGCAAAAGATGCATTGATATTTTTTCTCAATTTATCATTTAAAAGATTACTAATCTGCAGTTTTTCAGGAGAATTTTGGTTTTTCAATTATTTTTGGGTAGCCCAATGTCTCAGTATCATTTCCTTACATCGTGCCGTGGACGAAATCAATCACATTTTGATTAAATCCTTTTCAACTGCCGACGGGTCATGCATCAAAATTGCCAGGACATTCACTCGTACCCAGGGATACCTAAATGAATAGAAAGTGTAAGAAATACACATCCATTACTTGATTTGTTATACCTCGCATGTCTCTCTGAAATTCTCAATTTATATGAAATCCTCGTGGAGAACTCTGTTTACATTACAGCAATGTTTATACGATGTCTATACGACTTTGAAAATGTAGAGCGAGCGAAGCGAGTATTGACATTGCTATTGTTGAATATAGACATCGCGATTAACCATAGAAATTGTATTGTTATTGTGTAGTATCATTGCGGTCCGATATCTCAGTCATTGGATTCAATTTAAATAGGCGATCAACAATGAAGATATATTACCTTTCAAATGACAGGCTTATCATTTGACAGGCTGATCACTTGACAGGCTGATCATTTGACAGGCTGATCACTTGACAGGCTGATCATTTGACAGGCTGGTCACTTGACAAGCTGATCATTTGACAGGCTGATCACTTGACAAGCTGATCACTTGACAGACTGGTCACTTGACAAGCTGATCATTTGACAGGCTGGTCACTTGACAGGCTGATCATTTGACAGGCTGGTCACTTGACAGGCTGATCATTTGACAGGCTGGTCACTTGACAAGCTGATCATTTGACAGGCTGATCACTTGACAGGCTGGTCACTTGACAAGCTGATCATTTGACAGGCTGATCACTTGACAGGCTGATCATTTGACAGGCTGATCACTTGACAGGCTGATCATTTAAAAGGTAATTAATATATGCATTGTTACTGAACCAAAAATCTATAACATCAAAATTCCAAGATTTTGATCTGCAAAAGACTCAAATCTATGATAATTTTCTGTATAGCCCATATAGCTCAGAACATTAAAGTATGTCAAGCTTGAGATATTTACGAGTCCAAATTTAGGAAAATAGAAAACTACTATATTCAACAACCTAAATTATAGAACTATATAGATCATGGACATCTACATAGGTGTGATGCTATATACAGCTAAAGGTAAGTAAAAGTCATATAAAAATGTGTGTGCAAAAATGCGATAAAAAAACAAATAAATTTACTTGAGCCAGTTAGAAATGCTCATATTCGCGCATTTGTCGGATGATGTTGAAAGGAATATCTGAGAGAGGAATATCAATGTTCTTATTCCGACGAAATGCTCTCAGAGATATTCCTACACTGCGGATCATGGTGAAACATATTTTTGTGCGAATATGTCCCATTATGTCTGAATATTTTTCACCATATTTTTGTGAAAGCAAATTCGCGAGTCTTTTGTGAAATAGTCGAGCACACGGACCAGCATCACCAGTGGTAGAAAAAATTAGAGGAGAAAAATATCCCAAATTGTAGACCATGGGAATCACCTCAATGTCATTTTCACAATGCGGAGATAGACGGTGAAATGCTCCTACCTTAATGGTATTACATAGCAAATGAGACAGCCTTAATCATGGCAATTAAGGCCGTCTAATTTGGAATTGGAGATATATAAACGACTTTCATAGAAAAATAACATATGAAATATCGGCAGACAACTCTACTTATATAGATTATAGGAGATATAGATGCAAGATTAGATCTAGATTTATAGATTTAGGGAGATATGTAACTTAGATATCCATGAAATGAATTTGGCATAGTCTAGCTCATCAGCGACATTAAGTTGAAAGTGATGCTAAAAGAGTAATGTTGAAAATAAGACTCAGCAATTATGTACACGCCGAAATCCAAACTATGGTGATTTCTGTCAAAGCGGCTTGCAATCGTCAACCTCAGTAAAAATTCTCGGAATCATCGTCAACGACAAATTGAATTGGGACGACCAAATTTCTGCTATGCTTAAGCGGGCTTCTCAAAGACTATATGTAATACGAACATTAAAGAGTGTAATGCATGTCAGCGATTTGAAATTGTTTATCATGCTCTTATAACTTCCCTATTTATGTAAGCTTCACCCGTGTATGGCCGATTACCATCAAAGTTAATTGTTAAGTTAGACATTTTCCAGAAAAGAGCCCATCGAATGATTTGTGGCCCATCGTGCACTTGCAACAGTTTCCCTTCTTTTGAGTCTAGATTTGAGACTGCTGTTGGCAATTTTCTTTTATACTGTGAAACAAACTTGTCACATCCGCTTCATGACATCATTCCACACCGTTTGAGTGCATCAAAACATTTTCGTCTGCCTCATTGCCGAACGCAGCGTAGGTTGGATGCGTTTTTACCTTGGTCCTGCCTAGTTATGAACTTGAAACTCTCGAAAGTCATTTAGAAAACTCAGCAATATGTCAGGTCATATAGAAATGTATCCTCTTTTTCTTTTCTGTTTGCATGGTGCTGTACTTGCTATGGCAAATGAAACTTTTCCTTTTGTATATATTAAATGTTGTGTAACATTTTTCTTGACTTTTGGTATGTTCAACTTTGTAATTTAATGATTTCCATTATCAGTCAATAAACGCTTACTTACTTACTTACTAAAATATCTAATGTTGAACGGTTTCAATTTATTCACTGCTAAAATCTGTAATGAATTAACAAAGAAAATGTTGAATTTTTAATTACACTGACTAGATATAGACATATTCAACAATATCCTTTGATAACCGAATGTACGATCCCTAAGTGCGTGATTGATTCGGTGCATTCCGCTTTCGACATTTCCTTTCTTGTCTACCTAAGTAGCCGCATTTTTGCCAACTTAAACAACCGTTTTTCCAATTTCGCTTACTATGAAGCTGAAACATCACTATTGCCCGCACGAGGGGCTTGGGCGTTGCTGGCATAGTTTGACATTTTGTAGTTTTGCGGTTTTAATGTCCGGAGACTTCCAATGACACTCTCGGGGTTCGACCTCTGCACCAAAGGATCGCTAGGTCAAGCACTCAACTACTGTGCCACGGAGACCACCATCATCGTTTAGGTTGCAAATAAATAGGACATAAATGAAATCTTCAGCTGAATTAGTTCATCATTGAGGCGAAAGGACTCCCTCCCTCTGCAATTGATGGCCCCATTTCGACGCGTTAGAGCGAAATTATTATAATGAAGTTATAAATATGCACATTATTTTAATGAACACTTATCCTCTAACTCTGTGAAAGTAATCTGCCATATTATGAAAAATGTCGCAGGGTAAGATAAATTTTCCTAGAAATGTTCACATTGGCTATTGGACATTTCCATAGACTTAGAGGATAAGCTATGCTATGAATCCAGCGGGCAAGAAAATTGTAGAAATCCTCGTCCTCTTCGCGGTCTCGGATTTCTAAATTTTGTTGCCCTTCTGGCATCATAGAGTACCTATTTTCTACGTGAAGAGGCCGTCATATCGGGGAAAATGTGTATTTTTAAATTTTGTAAATTCAAAAGGAGCATGGCTGACTTACATTATAACAATGTTAACACGATGTGTTGCATAATTAAGGCCGTCTCATTTGCTATGTAATACCATTGAAGTATGAGCAGTTCACCGTCTATCTCCGCATTCCCAGTGAAAATGGCATTGAGGAGATTCCTATGGTTTGCAATTTGGAGTCATTGGACACGTAGATATCTCAAGCTTGACATACTTCAATATTCTGAGCTGCTTGGGCTATGTAGAAAATTATCATAGATTTGAGTGTTTTACAGATCAAAATATTGAATTTTTGATGTCATAGATTTTCGGTTCAGTAACGATGCACATATTACCTTTCAAATGATCAGCCTAAATCGTCTGGCGCTATTCACGATCGCGAATTTCACGATGGTCGCATTAGAGTGCATCGAATGGTTGGTGAAAGGTATTCACCCTGCTGCATATCTGAGCATGACCGCTATGGTGGTGGTAGCGTGATGATCTGGGCCGGTATCTGGTACGGAGGTCGAACTGTCGCAGTCATTGTGAATGGGAACTTGAACGGAGAGCGATATTTATCAAATATCATATCTCCAATCCTCATCCCAACGGTAAATGAACTCAACCTCATATTCCAGGATGATAACGCTCGACCACACAGAGCTCATTGTGTAACAACAGCGATAGTGAGATCTGGAATTCGCATCCTCCATTGGCCTTCACGCTCCCCCGACCTGTCTCCGATCGAACATGCTTGGGATGAACTTGGTCGGAAAGTGAGAGATGCATATGATCATCCGCCATCAACACTGACAGCTCTTTCAGAGAGACTCATCGATCAATGGTCATTGCTGGATCAGGAACGTCTTGATCATCTTTGCGACTCGATGCCGATGAGACTTCAAAGCTGCATTTCAGTGCGGGGAGGACATACTCGGTACTAATGTCCATTTATTCAAATATAATGTTTTATATAAAATGCTATCTTATAATTCATGAGTGTGAGTGGAATAAAGTTCATATATTTGAGTGGAGCATTTTTTATGTCAGGCAGTACATATCTTCATTGCTATTGTTGAATATAGACATCACGGTTAACCATAGAAATATCGTTTAAGACAGATCACATCAATGAATCAGGCCACAGATTTATAGAGATAAGTAACTAAGATATCCATGAAATGAATATCTTCGGCATAGAAGTGTAATTCATCAGTGACATCTAGTTGGAGGTGATGTTAAAAATGCATTAATATCTAATGCTTAACGGTTTCAATTCATTCTCTGCTAAAATCTATGTCAACAAATTAACATAGAAAATGTTAAATTTTCAATTACATTGACTAGATATAGACATATTCAACAATCTATTTTCTTGATAACAAAACATTCATTGACTTGATGAAATACTTCTGCGACGGTGATGTGAAATGTCTAATTGCCTCAGATGGCTAATTAGTCAATATTATTTTACGACTTTGAATAACAGCAACATGAAAATATGAGTAATTGTTGGATCGCATTTGCAGTGTCGCATTTCAATGTCTGTTTCAAGCTGATGTGTGCCGGGGTTGTACGTCCCGTCTGGCACAGCCAAATGAGTTGTCGGCTGTCGGCTGCGTCTGTCCTTGTAGCAGCTGAGCGTCACCAGCTATGACAAAATGTTTCGCAGGGTAGGCGCGGATTAATTGTGACTCAGAACACCCGTGAAGTGATAAAAAACAAAGAGAAATCTTCACGTCTTTCTTGCAGAAATGTCAATAAATCTCGCAAATGTTAAGGATCTCGAGCGAAATTCAATAACGGTAAGATGAAACGATAGTCAGAAATCATCGAGCATATTTCATTGTAAATGTTTATATTTGCACAAGATGTTGTTAATTTGCCTGTAAACATGCACGTACATAAAATACCCGGCATTTTGTCGCCATTTATTCAATTTGGTTTTCTAAATATGTGTTCAGGCTTTATTTTTTCAAATTGAAATGCTTCATTGCTCATTCACTTCCAATATCAAGGAAAGTCTCAAAGTTCGTTGAATCGCTGAAGCTGAACTGAACAAGAGATCAATGTTAGAGATATATATTTCAGAATCGCAACAGACAGACGTTTGTAAAGGTTGGTTGATGTGTCCACTTAGTTATTGATACCTGATCAATCAATTGCTCTCATGCGGATTGTTGATGCCTCAATTCCTTAAGAATTGACTATTGAGTAGTCAGTTTCTTTGATATTAATTTCCTAATTTCTTTAAGATTGAATCTTGAGCAATCAATTGCCTTGATATTTTTTCTTGAGCAAACTATTGCTATGATATTGACTACCGAGCGCTTAAATTCTTCAACATTGAATAGTGAGTAGTCAATTGCTTTGATATTGACCCCGAGCACTTCATTTCTTTAGGATTGAATCCTGAACATTCAATTTCTACAATATTGTTTTGAGCAAACATTATTGTGGTCTCCGTGGTACACTGGTTAAGTGTTTGGCCTAGCGATCTTTCGGTACAGATGTCGAGCCCCGAAAGTGTCATTGGAAGTCGTCAGGAAGGGCATCCGGACTAAAAGATCACAGCGCTTAAAATTAAAGTCTGACTATGTCAGGACCGTCCAAGCTCCCAGTATTGGGGAGTAGTGACGCTAAACCATCACTTTTGAGCAGCCAAATGATATAAGATTGATTTCGGCACTCAATCGCTATGATATTGAATATTGAAAAAAATCATTTTCTTTCAAGCTGTTTCACATTGTCTATCAGTAGTCGTTTATCACCAACCAACTTGCAATCGGTGAGCGAATTGGAAATCAACCCTATTTTACTCTGAGGTCCTGAAGCCCCTAGACATTTTTTGATATTGCTCCAAAACTATGATAGCCAATACTCCAATTCGTTGTGACTTTTGGTTTCTGCGTATTTCTGATGATCAAATTAAATTTTATGTCCCATGAGAACATCAAAAATATGACCTATGTATGAAGTACATGTACTTCGTGAAAATCGAGCGTTTTATATATTTCCTATAAAATTTAGCCTCATAGCCGATTCTAATCACTTATAGAACATTGACAAAGTACAACTGAAGTTATAATTAACATATTCATTCATTCATAAATGCATCTATACCTTGTTACATGAATAGGAAAAATATCTTATAAACATTACTCACTATAGGTATATGAGTAGTACTGTCATCTTCATACTGCAATTAGTGGTTCCCAAACATAAAATGGACAGATTATCACAACATGCATCGCAGCGGTGTATTCAATCGTTTAGATGAGCAGTTGCTGCATTTTTCTGTGGTTTTGTAACTACTAGGATGCGCGTAATGACATGGATTATCAATTATCTCTCTTTGAGTTGTATTCCACATGGCTTGACTGTCTCAGTGCAATCAAGCATGCTACAACATTGTCTTAAGAAGACACGATAGCTGAGCAAACCAGAGTTGGAAGTGGGTCAACGAAACTTGACCCACTTGACCCACGGCATATGTGACCCACGACCCACCTGACCCACATGCTGCAAGCGCCAATGATATGAGTACAATTTCCTTTTCTGGCATCGTCTTTAGTTTCATTTTCATTCAAAGTTCTAGGTCTAGGTAGAGACTTTGCAGTATCAACATTGTTAAAATTTGTTATAAAGATTCAAGCGTATCAGATAACTTGTCACATGATTAGTAGACAAGTAATCTTATGAAAATTTTCTTATAATCAAAGTGCTTGCACCACAAATGTTTTAGGCTCTAAAAAATTTAAAAGATTATGTTTCTTGTCGTATTTCTTGACTCTTTTTAGTGCAACCTATTTGATTTGTAGAAAGATGATAAGTTGAGTGCCCTACAGACTAGGATTACTACATTGTCACTAGATACACGTACAAACAATTTGATTTTGGCTATAGTGATAATCTATTTAATAATCTGCTCATTATATAGCAGCATATCTATATTTTACCTAATATTTGTATTTTTGTAGAGGAAATACAATGTTTTTCAATCAACCGAACATGTTTCGGAACATCACAGGCTCCATCCTCAGCGGACTCGACAATTACAAGCAACGCAATGAAGACATTTATATACATTATTATTCTCGATGAAAACAGTTCAACTGACCACTTTACAGGCAGAATAGAAGCATAGAAATCTACATATTTACAAAGATCAAACTGTGTTGTTACACTGTATCTACAAGTTCAAGAGGAGTGGCACTGATCCGTTTCTTTCATTGGACAACATATTGTTATTGTCTTTAATCAAGATAGATTCAAGAATCAAAGGATGTTTAGAGCTACCGACAACAGATAAATTTTCAGATTTCGGATGTTGATCATACATCGATAGTTCCGTTGGGTTAGGATACTCCTTAAGATGCTCGTTAATGCGGACAGCCAGGTGGCACCTTGTGGCTCTGATGTACCGCATTGAGCAGCGGTCACAAGAATACATGTAGACTACATTGGATTCAGGGCTGTCGCAATCGGGTCTTTGTTCGTGAAGTGATTTTGAATTTTCTCAGTTTTGAAAGCGAGCTGAATATCAACATAGGAGAATTTTTGTTGATTTCATCAATGCGACCTTTCATCATTTTGTAGTTATGTTCAATGTAAGGAACAGGCCAATACACTCTCTTTCTACTATTCTCTAGTCTAATATTTTGTGTATTATCGGTAGATCGCAAACGCTTTTCCGTCTGACATTTTAGACGTAAAATCAAGGAGTCTGGAAACCCATTACATCGAAAAATATTCAAATTGCGCTCACAGGCGTTGTCATAGTTTTTCGAATTGCTGCAAATTTTAAAGGCTCGCGTAAAAAGTGATCTGATAGCAGATGCTTTGTAAACAAAAAGAAAAAGAAC
Organism: Prostheceraeus crozeri; assembly: GCA_907163375.1. Classification (NCBI taxonomy): domain Eukaryota; kingdom Metazoa; phylum Platyhelminthes; order Polycladida; family Euryleptidae; genus Prostheceraeus; species Prostheceraeus crozeri. Next base: position 533,130 of record CAJQUW010000290.1, read on the forward strand.
TGGAAGGCATCCTTGAGATCGTATTCATCAGGTATATGTTTTTTAAAGCCTGATCTAACCAACTAGACAAGTTAGATAGGTAGGAATTTCTCATGTTTAGTAATTTTTGTAGTAATATGTGTACATTAGCATATCTATATATCATTAATTGCAATTTTTGTTAGAAATGTTTAGTTCTTGCCCTGCTTCAAAAGTCTATTTCCATCGGTACACCAGCAAAGTAAAATGTAAAACATTTGTAAATTCATGAAACATTACTCTACTCGCTTTAGCCCATACACATTCGTCAAATTAATGTATTGTTCATCGCTTCGTTGCACACAGTTAGTTCATCTACAGTTACAGGTGACAGCAGTGCACTATCAAGTGGAATAGTCACAGAGTAATGCTGTTCAGACTGGAAAATAAACGAATTATATTATCAAAGTAATGACAATTCCTGGATATACGTGCATGCACGATTATCTCAACTCTACGAACTGCACTCTTAAAAAACGATAGGTTTGCAAATTTCTAAATCCAGCTAATTGTGTTCAAATTTTACATTTCTAAATAAAAATGAAACTAAAATATGAAATTGCCTAATATAAAATGGACGGGCAGTCTGTTTTATATTCGCTATTATGAACATTCTCGGAGCATAGATAGTCGATCAAATTCTAGTGCCCTCTCTGAACATATTAAATCAATGCATCGAGATGAGTGTCACACCATACTTGATTACGACATCAAATTTCTTAGTAGGCACCATACAGCGGTTGAAGCTCGTATAGAGGAAGCGTCATCAATTGGAAAACTTCGGCCAACCATCAACCGACGACATGAACTGACTTCCTTGTGACAATAGGCCTATATAATGTGCCATTCCATATTGTAATTTGTCGATTTTGTTTATACACCGTGAACAAGCTACTGTGTAGTGAAAATTTGGTGCCTTATAACTCTTATTTCATTATCTCATATACTGCGTCGAATATAGAATGGGGAGCAGAAAACCTATTTTTTCTTTTGAAAAATGCGATATACCAATGTTCTCCCGTATGACGCCATTAACAATCGATTCAAATTTCATTAACTTCCGTTAATATTTGATTTAAGTATAATGTTGTATATTTGATGCAAGAATGACATTCATTGAAAGGAAATGGAGTAAGCATGCGTGTATCGCGTGAATAGTAAATTGCACTAAGACAAGATTATAATTCATGAATTAGGCTACAATGTGCATATAGATGAACTGATATGTTTGAATGGCGCTACATGTACGAGTACGTTGTAATAACAATCATTAGCTACATCATAAATATTCCTATTTTTATTGATACCAAATCAAATATCAAAACGAATTTTTATAGATACGAAATATCAAAAAATATCTCTGTACAGACCTCCAGCCGTATTAAGTTTGTGTGAAAGGGATAAGTCCATATTAATGACCGCCGTGTGAATTATCGTATTTCAGATTATCATGCATCGAATGAGCAATGAGACTCATGGACGATGTAGCATGCCAGAGTAGATTGAACGACACAATAGTTTAGATATGAAGCATGTATGTTGATGATATTTTGATTTGATATATTGAGATATTTTGATCAATTACATATTTAGGCTCTGATCAATCTTTACTGGAGATTTACCATTCTAATCTCTACCAGAGAATATTATCTACGAAAGACCAACAAAATCAAACGAAACAAACAAAACGAAGGTTAACCTCAGATAAGGCAAATGATGATAATAATGATGATCATAATCAAATGATGAACTAAGAAAAGCAATGGGGTTTGAGAACATCTTGGCAGTCATCAGCAGGCAGAGGCTGCGCTGGTTTGGCCATGTGAGGAGGAGGGAAGAGAGCAGTTGGCTGAGAAGGGTGGACGAGATGGAGGTGGAAGGAAAGAGACCATCATGCAGGCCGAAGAAAACGTGGAGACACACAGTCCGAGAAGACATGCGGAAATTTCGTATGAAGGAGGAAGACGCTTTAGATCGTGAGTTGTGGAGAAGAGCCATCAGAAGAAACCCCGTCCAACCCAGCGAGTCTGGAAAACGGACGTAAAAGGATTGATTGATTGAAGGCGAATACTTATGAAACGCTCTTAAACATCACCTCACCTGATACGCACACTTGCATGAGAAAAATTTGTTGGCAGCTGCTGACATGAGTGGAAACGTTTTTGATGACTTCCCCCATCACTTCAGTGGATCGAAGACATTGTCACCGTCGGCGTGTTCGTCGTAATCAATGCGTGTCAGAAAAGCTGTGAGGGTTTCTGCATGTGAAGGTCGACTTAAAAAAGGAAAAAAGGTTCACACTTCTTTTTTTGGCTGCTTTGGCATGCTTTCGCGTTCAATGGCTTCTTCTTCTTTTTCTTTATTACTTAAATTTATCATGGGTCAAGCTGTTTGGAAGTGGCCCACGACGCACCTGACCTACCAACTTTTCCGAAAAACATGACCCACTTCCAACTCTGGATCAAACCGCATCGTTTTTAAAGTCATCTGCCATCAATTTTCAACTGATACTCAAAACATCATATTGTTGAAATTGTTTGAATTCAAATTTTGAATTATTATCAGATGACCGAGTTTGTAAAAACTGATGCTACCATTGAAACTAGCATAAACCAATTGTCTTCCACGGTCGTTATCGAATCATGGGAGTGGTCTCCATGGCGCAGTGGTGAAGTGCTCGGCTTAGCGATCTGTCGGTCCTGTGGTCGAACCCGTCAATGTCATAGGAAGTCGACAGGAAAGGCATCCAGCGCTCCAGATTAAAACATGACAATGTCAGCACCGTCCAAGACCCCGGCAGATCAGAGGAGGGCGCGGCTCTATTTGCCAAAAATAATGCAGGTAAAATAGGATTTGCATGTTCTAAACAGAGTTTTTCAAAGTGTGGTACGCGGAATGTCTATGATATGGTTCAGTGTTTCTCATTATGCTTCTCAACAAGGTTCTCAACCATGTCTCGCAACGGCTACATGGTAGCAGCGGACAGCACGCAGGTTGACTGAAAACACATTGAAAACTGTGTAAAAGCCAAATTATAGACTTGCCACTTTGGGAGGAGTTTCTCTCCGAAACTGATCATCACCCTTCGGACCTTCTCAAAGACATGTTTGTTATGGATTTGTGATCCTTTCAGGTCAGACATCGCAACTTGCAACTTATCAACTGCGGATTGTGATACTTTGGGTGAGCCATAAGTCTTGTCTTTATGATATTTAAGAGAATGAAATGACACCTTTTCTAGCTGCTGCTCATTTCACATGCAAATTTGGCGTAATAGAAGGTCATTTAATTGATAAACTTTCATCTGGCGTTGTATCTGTCGGCTGAAACTTAAATACTACTTATGAACGCTAGGGTAATGCAAGGAGTGAAAATAAGGCGCATGTTTAGCTTCTTTTGTCTTTCTTGTTGAGGTTAGGACAATATGAGTGTGATGAAACGCATTTCGGTTTCACACCACTACCTGTCGAAAGCTTGGAAAGTCAGCTACAGACGTCCATTTCGGGGTTAGCCAAGGCGTGGAGAGATCGTGCTTCATCCCCCTATGCAGTTCAAAGATGGAAAAAGGACGGACTTTGTCGATACTTCTCGCTCTGGTCTTCTGAGATCAACAGGAACAGAAGAACTCTCCCACCAAGTTGCCGACATGATCAAGGATGGCTCTCACCTTTCTCCTCGTGATGTTGCTGAGCTGCTCACCTGTAACCAAAGCGCAAGCCTTTGAATTTTTAGAGAGGAAACTTGAAAAGCGGTGGTCTTGGGTGCCGCATGACCTCAGTGCCGAGCACCGGCAACTCCGAGTGACCTGTTCAGGAAGAGAAGTGCAACCTTCATTTTCATGCTGTCATGGACGAAACGTGGGTTCACGGAACAAAAACCGATAACACGGCCTTGTTGGGCTAAGATGAACCAAGAAGACAAATAAGTGGTGCGGCAGAGCTTCATGACATGCCAGAACTCCTTTCTTATAGTGACTTTCACTCCAAACACACGTCTCTGTGACAGCACTTCCCTATGGTGTCATTGATGCTATGGTCTTTCACCTGAGGAGAACTGGAGATCTTCGACGAACCCTATGAATCTGTGATCCAAGCCTGTAGACTCAGTGGCTTTAGTCTGCAAATGGACAATGCCCGTCCTCAAACCGCTCGAACTGTCGAGGAGTTCTTGGAGAAGCGAGGTGTGACAGCCATTTGGTAGAGTCCCTTCAGTCTTGACCTCAATTTGTGCGATCCATGCCTGTTTTTCTGTCTAAAATCTTCATTGCGTGAGATAACGTTCAGCAGCTCTGAGGAAGTGGAATAGGTCTCGTTGCAGATACTTCGTGACATTTCTGAAAATGCCTTTCACGACCAAGTAGATTTATTGTTAAAACATTGCCAAAACGTAATTGATGCTATTGGACAGCATATTACTGAATGACATTGTAAGTTATCTTTGTTTGTCTTTATTTTTCAATACATTTGTAAGACGACAAGACTTTCGGTTCGCCCGAGGTACATTGATCGACATGGCGAGTGATGGTAGTCTGCTACTCGAGTATGCCAATGAGCCTCTCCCTGAACTTTGTCTCCGCCGTCACAGAAACTTAGAATACCAGCTGTTGCCTGTCCAGGCAATTAAATACTTGCACCATAGGCGTACGGGCAAAATTTTCTAGGGGGGCTGAGTGCTTGTGCCCGAAAATTGCATAGGTTGACGCCCGAAAAATTGGCATAATCACGAAGATCTAGTTTCTACACTTACTCCAGAACTCCGCGAAGTAAAAACGCGACAATACTATCAATGTAATAAAATTTTGCAAATGTTTTTATCAAAAATAGCACAACGCTGTCTACTTATCCGTAGACGAATTGGAAAATTTCAGAAGTTCTAATGTAACTAGGTTAAGTTTTAATTGTTCTCTAATATAACAGAAATATCGGGCGATATTATCAAAAGAACTGACATCTCCGATTTTTGCGACTGGCAAATCTGATTCTGGTGTCTGTAGCATTATTAGTAACCGACATATGCGGCATTTATCGCCCGAATTTCGAATTCTTTTGGAATTCATTGGCACTCCCTCTGTCGCTCAATTATGACCGGTGGACTGCCCGGATTTCGGGCACATCGTCTCGCCTAATCGGAATAAAATCGTATTTTTGTTTGCTTTGACCATAAAACGCGATTTTTTAAGTTTATTCGCCGCTGCCAAAAATTTGGCAACTGCCCGAATGTTTTTGCCCGAGTCCTTGTGGGAGGGGGGGCTGCAGCCTCACAGTCCCCCCCCCCGGCCCGTACGCTTATGATGCACCCATTCAACGTACTTGTGTAAAACAGCATTTTTTGAATGGTTGCAATGAAAACCAAATATAGAGTCAGACTGAACTTGGAGCTTGATTTCCGTCCGCACTCATCTGAAATACAACCGGATATTCCCTCTCTCGCTAAAACAAACAAGCACATCCGTCACATTGACATTGCTACATGATATTCGTATTTGTATCACATATTCTGTGTTTATAACTGTTTTCAAAACAAGTTGCCGTATCATATATGAAGTGACTATCCTTTTGTTCGCCGGTCAATACTGTTAGTTGATTACGGCAACTATAATCCGTTTTGAAGCGAAGATTTTTTTTGGTGGTATGCGAGCAAAATTGATTGAATTGAGTGGAACGCGTTTTGAATTCCTTGTTCTAAGAAACAGATTGTTGAAGCAAATTTTTGACTTCAACTTCACTATTTGATTTGTGATGTTGTGACGTAGCTACTATTGTCATCTGCATCTTGTGTGTAATGCCAGCCAGCCTGAGTATTTGTCATGACCACAGAATTAGATTGTTTAATCGTATCACTTTGCTAGAAGTGCAAACTGATTCAAACAGATGGCACATGCTGGAACTTAATAAGTGGGCAAGAAATTATTCTTAATACTTACAGAGATAGGAAAAATAGTCGTGCGTCGCTTGCGGGTTGCTTTGAATTCCCTCAAAATGCTCCGATCGCCACGACTCCTTCAGATTCGAAGAATTCAGATCATTGCGCAAAAGTTTTCTCGATGATGTTGGGCCCTCCGATCATTTTAAAAAAGTTAGCAGGCGCAAGAAAAAACCTTCACAAACTTCTCTGTAGAACCTGACATCGTCTGTGTCTCTTTGCTGTGTGATCCGGTTGACAACAATCACTGAAACTTCGCACAATTTGGCGTGTTTAATGCTGAACTGGCTGCTCATTGTTCGATTGCTATGGTATTTAGTCAGGAGATTGTGCCATTTCAATAACGTTACATGTTCCGATGCTTCCATTCTAGTCAAATGGAAGAAGAGACGACCTGTCTAATTCTGTGGTCATGACGGTCTTTCAGTCTACGTCGTTTTCATTATTACGGGTTATCTACAAATGGGCACCAACAAAGCGAAGCAAATTTTATTGAACTTCAGTTGCATTTGTATCAAGCAGTCATTCATTGAATTCGGCACCTGGAGTTTCTTACCAGCAGTGAAATCTGAAACATAACAAACTCTTCGATTCAAAATTGACTCTCCATGATAGATAAATAGGAACTGTTCATCAGAAATTGAAGAAATGGTAAACAATCGATTGAAATTTGAACAACAGGTGCAGACAGATAATCCAAACATCCAGTTCAGTGAGAATTAAAGAATCAGTCAATTGATTATGAAAAGCATAAGCAATCGTAGTTTGATTTTCAAGCCGTGATTGCTGTTTTGAACAAGTTTGATGACAGATAGAAAACTAATAATCTTTTCTCCCCCTTGCCGCTGTCTCATCAAACCTCCTCGTACCTATTTCATCACTTGTTACATCAGCTGATCTCGCGTTCACTCGGTGTGCGTATGCCAAGACAGCCTATGGCCCCGCGCACGCACGCGGACTTGAACACAATAAGACTTTACGCTAGTGACATTGTTGAACCACTCAATGCCGGTAGGCGGCTGTGAACTGTTGTGTTGTTACCCATGAATCGGCCCAGGTATCCTCGCCCATGTTCAGACATCATCACCGGCGTACCAATGCCACCTCCGTCCCCTCGTGTCACCAGATCGACACAACGGAATCCTCTGGGACGTAGTGCAAGTATTCAGGAGGAACCACGAGGCAGTACAAGCAGTCTCTTCTCCTCAATCTCGGTGGTGAGTACAGAGGAGGGCTTGGGAAATGAAAGAGAATATAGGAAGGTCCAGAAATCATATCCTTTCGAGTCAACTGAAAACATTCAAGTCAGGGATTATTCGGAACACATTGATCTTTGAGTGATTGCAAGTAATTGTTGTTTATCATAAAATGATTGATAGCTAGGAATTTCAACATCTGTTCATTTATTACTAGTTCATTATGGAATGTGAAGTACAGTTAGAACGAACGCGAACTGCCAACCTGACATTCAATTGAGTTCATGATTGCGTTATCAGGGCTGGCAACTGTCCCGATTTTTTGCCCTCGAAATTCTCGAAATTTAGCAGTCCGATTTTTTGGATTTTAAAATTTAGATGCTGTTTCTGTAGTCGAAGTTAGGTGCTGTGGTTAGAATTTCTTATACACACTGCAGTCACGTGCATAGACCTCCTGTCTTTGAAATACTGTTTGCATTGATATATACTCGATCTCTTTGGGAAAAATGAGTGCAACAACATAAAGAAATGCTCTATTCGTACAAACTCAAGAGATTGTCCAACTCGACACTACGAAATAGAAGAATAATCGCCAGGTTAAGTCCAGCAAAACAGATGAAAAGCAGAGCACACATCAAAATACTATAGTTACGTATAAAATGGAAGAAGAGGTATGATTTTTGTGTCCCAATTTTCTGTTTGGGCGATTTTTGGCCGACAGGGGTTAGCAACCCCTTAAAATATATCTAACTTGTACATTATAAACTATTTTGGGTAGGCAGTACTCAATAGCCACTTGTGAGCTTCGATGCAGCCACAGTGTAAAAACACCAATATTAGATAAATTAGTACAAATGATTCTTATATGAATTGATTGTTCGCTCAAGATTCCATTATCAATTGATTGTTCACTCAGGATTCCAATATCAGTTGATTGTTCGCTTAGGATTCTCTTGTCAATTGATTGTTCGCCCAGGATTCCAATATCAATTGATTGTTCGCTCAGGAGTCTCATATCAATTGATTGTTCGCTTAGGATTCTCTTGTCAATTGATTATTCGCCCAGGATTCTCATATCAATTGATTGTTCGTTCAGGATTCTCATATCAATTGATTGTTCGCTCAGGATTCTCATATCAATTGATTGTTCGCTCAGGATTCCCATATCAATTGATTGTTCGCTCAGGATTCTCTAGTCAATAGATAGATTGGTTAAGATTGATAATTTTTTCTCCTATCATCAAACAATAGATTCGTTAAATTTTCATCTTTTTGTACTTCGCTGATAAATAACAGCATCTGTTGCTCAAAGTGTGGACGAGAATCTGCCTTTATCTATTGTCGACTACGGACATTATTGCCTTAAAATGACACCTTTGACTGACTTTGAAGTGTCGTGAAATTTCTGTGTTGAATATATCGCATGCAAGTGAAATGACTGTAAATGGATGTACGTCATTCAACTTACTAAATTGAGAATACAAACTATTTATTACCTGGCTGCATTTATTTCTGCTTTCATTTCAATGAATTGATATTCCTTTAAGCTTCAAGTTCATCTCAAATCAGACTTAACAACCTGTCATCAGATTGGCGTTGAATACTGACAGATGATGGACTCGCCGTAATAATCCATTTACAAACCGATAATTCGTTCGAAGTACTTATGGGTCCATTGAAGACAAATGTTTAAAAACGAAAACAACTTACAATTGTACAACTCCATCGCAAGGCTGTCATTATCGACAGTTTTCGTAGAAGGGTTGTAGCCGATGTCCATAATTGATCAGGGCATCCACGCAGCGTTGGAAGACCTGACCAGTTCAATCAGTGGAACACGCATACACATTGAACATAGAACTGTCAGATTTCACGTGCTAGTGCGCGTTTGTCAGCAGTTCTGCTACATCAAGTTATTTAGTATAAAGAAGATTCTGACCCGTGTTCGTGCACGATGAAGTCTGAGTTATTGTAGTTGGAACGATAGTTCAGTTGATTACAGTCTGCACTTTGGCGGAATGGTGCTACGGTTCAACTTTTGACTTAATGACCTCAGTTTTCAAAAGTCTTGAGTGCAATTCGTTTTTTCCACGCTTTAATTTTAATATAGCTCACAACAACGGCAGCTATCGGCACATCAAACAAGATTCAAATTATGTGATGGACAAACGCGTTGTGCATGTACAACATTCAAAACAAATGTTTAATAATGCATTAAATGTTTAAAAATTCCCCTTCCTGCTCGATGATGAGCAATTTACTTACAGATGGTAGATAGGTCCGACAGCATGCGATCATGTAATTAATAATTAGCTTTCTAGAATGATACTTAAGGTGATTACACTCAACTAACGGAAATGATGCCTTGTCTATATTCATCCTTTGTCACCCGGGTCAAGATACATAATTCATCCGGGCCGGGCCGGGCCTGATATTTTGGAGTCGTAGCGGGCCTAGGCCAGGCCCGAGTGGAGGGCATACGGATCCGGACCGGGTCTGGGCTGGAAATGCGGCCCGGTTCCAGGTCTGATCCCCGTGAGGAGCTAACACTGCTCTCACTAGTTACTAACCATCACTTCGTGAGAGTGTCGTTGTATACTTGCTAATTTGACTTTTTTGCCTTGGTCCAACCTGCTGGGGCAATGCAACTACATGTACAATAACAGCAAATAGTGAAGACTTTCCAATTTTGATAAAATGACCTTAAAATCACTGTGTATGTCTCGTCAGTGTACTTCCTGTTGTGTTGAATTCAACTGCAATTGGAAAGATTAATGCGAGCTCTTTCACGTGCATAAACTATCTATTCTCATAAAAAAGAAAGGTGCACTTATAGCTTGCGTCAATGGTTTTCGACTCTTCATTTTCTTGTCTCTCTTTTGCTTGCGTTCGAATAGCTGCAATCCTGTGGAAATTTGTCAATAAGATTCTGTGTTAGTATGGTTATGATTTTCAGTGTTCTGATCATCATTTGAATAAGGTCTTCAGATGCCGTTTGGGTGTACATGAAGCGGCTGTTTGACTGCGACAGTAGCAGCATCTTAATTTATCAACCTCAGCTGAATTCACGATGTTTATATCAGCAGTTATGGTCAGATGTAAAGAGTGCTCCATAGCTATACAAAACTGTGCACTGTATTACTCAACGCAGCTTTTTGGCCTTTAAAGGGATTGAAACTCACAGATCACTATTGCATAGACAACTTGCTTTTATTTCATGATATTAGGTATTTAGTAGATTCATCTTACTTGCTTTTTTAGCTTGGAGAATATTTACAAAGAAAATTCTTCATTTTCTGCTGCATTCACTTTATGAGGCTACTTTCCCTTTGTTTTGTCTACTTCCTCAATGTTTTCAAGGGCCTTTACAACTCAGATGATTGTGATTAGCATTGTCTGATGTTATGGACTTATAGTCTTTCTGTTTGGCATTTCAAAGTCGTAGAAATATTTTTACTTGGGCCTAACCCTTTCTTGGCGACGAGACGGAATGAGCGTAATTGCTTGCAGAACGTCATTAAAGTCATATTAATGAAACATTCACACACGAGGGTATTTCGTAGTCTACTCAGTGAAGCGTTTCATTCAATGGTAGACTTTGCACTTGGCTGAGGATGCAAAAAAAATGACAATTGTCTAATATTGCCGGTCTATTGTTTGAAAAGTAATCAACGGCTTCGTTTCTGTGCAGTCTGCCACCAGTGTAAAAAGTAAAGCAAGCAATCAACCGATCAGATTGAAATTCTGGTTAAACAGCAGTAGTGACATTTTATGTGTATTCAAGAGGAATATGTCTTTCAAACATTTCAAGTTCTACTAAAGTCGCAATTTGTAATAGCGAATTAGAAATACTTTAGGATGTACTGATAACAAAAAATAACACATTGATGACATTCTAAGTCTGAATTATTAAACGAGACAGATTTGAGTGACGTGATAATAGGATTTCTTATTTTTCTGTACAAATGATCCAATCGCAACATCGCCGAAGACGGAGCGGGTCGGCAGAAACGTCTAATGTTCAATGCTCTCCTTTTAACCTTGTTTCATAATTATAATTTGGCTGAATACCAGAGAGCTGTCTTTTTCCTCGGGTCATCATTACGCATCAGAATAACCTCTGATTCGCCGCAATAAAATTAAGAAAACACCATTGTCAAATTTTGTTTGCTGCAGGTCTAGGCGTTATCTTAAGACAAATCTAGATTTGGTTTCTGCTATATTTTGACAGGCTGTATTTTTGAATATAGCCCCTAGCTGCCGGCATGTCTATTTGTGGCTGTTGGTCTAAGTCGCAAGCTCCTTGCTTCCTTCATAAACTACGGTCATCGTTCATGACATGCAATTTGATATCTAGGCATATCTGATTGTCTGTCAGCTGTTCATTCTAGCAAAAATGTTTTAATTTGTGATTCTGATATTTGAAACACAGTTAAGAAGCTTCAATGACATAAAAAGATGTTAATTGACCATCTATTCCGATTTACGTTTCGCGGTTTTTACGTAATTGCGGATAAATGTGAATTGGAGTGAAATAAAATGCACACAGAAAGGCGTTGATTCCAGGTAGACAAGTTAGTGCGGCAGCCAGAACAAGTTTCTGCAGGGAACGAGGCCGAAAGTGAGACTTTTGCAGAATGATGTATACCATATGCCTACTACGAATCGGTATGTCTGCCGAGTTCTAGTGAGTTCCTCTTCTTGTCAGACAAGATCAAAGAAAAACACATGTAAATCCAATGCGACGCAGATTGCAGGTTTTGGTTAAAATGAAATTTTGCATGTTTTCCCTGATTAAACGAAAAGTACTAAGCTCAGAGTCATAATTTTTGACATGTAATGTCTTCAGGTCATTTCCTATCATGATTATGCACTCCTATCTATAAAGCTAAACACATTTAGATTTGGCGAGCCTCTTCATGTCGGCAAACACAAACGTTTTGAGCAACTTTATCCACTTTCAACCACATTCTCACATAAATTGCTGATCAGAAGCATGATAAAAGCACATGCACATCATAGGAAATGACCTGAAGACACTCCGTGTCAAAAATTATGACTCTGGGCTTAGTACTTTCCAGTTGATAAGCGAATACATAGAAAATTTCATTTTAGCCAAAAACTGCAATCTGCGTCCCATTGGATTTACATATGTTTTTTGAGGAACTCACTCGGCACACGTGCAGATTCGTAGTAGGCATAGGGCGTACATCATTCTGTGAAAGTCTCACTTTCGGCCTTGTTCCCTGCAGAAACTCGCTCTGGCTGCCGGACTAAGTGTATTTAAGATTCCTTGCAGCGATGCCGAGATCTGCGTGGACGGAAATGTTCTTTCCTATGCACAGTCAAGCCATACAAACAAGACACCTGGCATTAACAAGGAAGGCTTATATCCCATTCTTCTTAGGAAATTGAAAATTAAAAAAATAGTTGCTGCTCGATTGATAATTATTTGAATAAATAAAAACGAATGAAGAAAGCTATGTCATTTAATTTCTATTCATCGTATATTTCATGAAAATCTTTCAAAAATCATCGTTCAAATTTTCTGCAGACAAACAGACAGCCATTGATCGAATTTGTCTGGATCAGTCGGAAACTTGCAGCCACTGACTTTTTCATTTTCATTTTTTGTTGAATCGTAATTCGTGTGACATTCTGCCACTGAAAGATTTTGAAAAGATTCTGAAAGATTCTGCCATGATTGAAAGAATGATGTATGATACATGACTTTATTTTTCACCGTGCGTATGATGTAGATATCCTGTCACTTTATTTTACCTGCAAAGCAGATTACTGCACGGGTGTGCAGTAATATTTTCATTATTGCACTGGTTGAATTATAGATTTCTGTATAGATATATGCGATCATAGAAGTAGATAATAGTACACTAGAATGGAAGTTTGATATCTTGCCTATGTACAATGATGGAACATGGAAAAATCTATGGTTTGTAGATCAGATTCGATCTAAAACATTGTATCATAGTGAAACTAATTGCCAAGTTGGTTGTGGAAGTTGATGACTGCAAATCACAGGATCTTCATGAAGAGAATTGTAAGTGAGATGGCGGTATTGTATCATGTGAAATAGCCTACTATTCCATGGATTAATATACTGTGTCTATCTGTAGCAGTCATTGGCAGCTATTATGCAATTTTTCAACACTGGAATACGAATTAAAATTTGGTTCACAGAGTCATATTGAAAGTGGTCGCTGTACTGGTTGGAAGAACATCTCAAGAATTCACAGATAAAATTTCTAATTATTGGATAATTTCTCGGTCAAGCGGTTAAGAGACCTAGTGCTTTTCTGGAATAGACACATTGAAGGCTTCTTTACCTACAATCATTTCTCAGATAAGTAGAATGTCGCTGTATCTTTTCAATTAATCATTGAATGACTTAGTAAAATAGTCTGATGATATTTTGGCAGCTGATATTCGAACGCATGCGAAAATTTTGAAAATTGTTCAAATGTAAAGATCAGGGGAACCCTTTAAAGTAAAATGAATACCCGAAGGTTTATTAGCCTCTGATTTCAAGCTGGAGCAATGCATATTCTGTAAATCGACATTACAAGTTGCAGATGTGTCTGATTATACTCTTGATAGATTATAGGAGCGATATTTCAAAATGATGAACGTACAGAACGTTTTAAAGGATTTCCTTCTTTGTCATCCTGTCGCCACAGTATATTGTAAATTCTTTATTGCTTTTGTGTACATGATCTTTGGACAAGGGGCAACAATCTAGATCACAAATTGACTTGATAATTGAAAATGCCAACCCGAAAACAAGAAAGCCAGCTCGCAAAATTTGCTTTTTGCCCCGACTAAGTTCCCCCGGAGTGTGCCATAATTTTCATGCAATTTCCATTCTAGGACTATCTATGGTATTGTTAATTTCTATGTATGCGATGGAATTATATAAAACCCGCTTATTATTTCACCATAGAATTAGATTAGTCATAATGGTCATGATATCGGTGAAAAATAAGATTACCTGCACAACTCGTGCAAAGATATCCATCTTTTGCTTTCTCCTCGATCAACATTCTATGTCATCGCCCTTCGGGCTCGTGCATAGATATGTTGACCTCGAAGAAAGCAATAAAGATGGATATTTTGCACTAGTTGCGTAAATAACTATTATGCAGATTACAATTAATATCACATAATTTCAACCACCTGAAAAACCGGCCGACGGCTGACAGCCCACTGCCAGAGGGTTCTACGTCCCGGTAGCTATATAGATATCTTTGTAGTCCCTAATGAAGAAAGCTATGTCATTTTATTTCTATTCATTGTATAATTCATGAAAATTTTTCAAAAATTATCGTTCAAATTTTCTGCATATTTCTTAAGATTCTTCTCTTCCCATCAACAGCGTTTTTAGTGCAATTTCTCCACTATGGGAGTGAATGCCGGTACATGAGAGTTATTGTAAGATTTCTTCAGTACATACCTCTCATGATGTTGTGGTAAACGTAGTTTTGTAAAGTCTATACAAGCAATTCTCTCTTAGAGAATAAATGTTTACTAGACCTTTCCAGACAGGTGTGAAAGTGTCGCTCTGATGATCATACTGCAACTACGGAGCAACTAAGCGACAATAATTGTATTCTGAAGCAACAAACTCTATTTTCTTGGTCAGATTGAATGTCGATAAAGCTTGTCATGTACGAGAAGTCGTTCACTTGTGTACAATGTGAACACCAAATTCGATGTTGAAATCACAAACTGTAGTACTGCTAATGAGATCTAGTGGGAGTTGTTGAAGATGGAGAGATTCCAATGTTGTTTGAGTGAAGTTGATATTGGATGCACTGAAGAAATTCTATTCTACTTTATTTGACATTTAAATTTATGTTAATCAAAACCGGGACAACTTACAAAGTTGAGGAGATTGCCTGTTGGTGCTGCTTTTTCAAAGCATGAACGTTGTTAACACAAGCAACTGATTTTAGACTAGGGTCCTACCTTGCTGGGCCTTGTCACGATTAACTGCGTCAAAGTCAAATTGTGACGCTCATGGAACATCTATTTTTAATATACGGCTTTTTACTGAATACTTTTATTATTGAATAAAAATTCTATCATTCATCAATCGTGGTCTTGGTGGCACAGTGGTTAAGTGCTTGGCCTAGCGATCGTTAGGTCCAAAGGTCGAGCCCCAAAATTGCCATTGGAAGTCGGCAGGAAGGGCATCCGGACATGAAGTACCACAACGGTTCAGAAAGGTCTGACTATTTTTTAATAGAATTTTTACCCCTAGCACAGCTGCGAGCCATGAACGAAACTTGGGGTTACTCGATGGAAAAAGCAATTAATTGCATTATTTTAAATAAATAAAAGGAAAAAACAGACCTTCTAATCTGATTAAGCTGTCTCCATCAGAAACCTGTTCGCACGCCTCTTGAAAGTATCAAGATTGTATTGGTCAGGGAAAGTGGTTTGGGGAAGCTGATTCCAAAGCTTCGCCGTGCGAGCAAAAAAGCTCTTCAAGGGACTCACAGTACGTGCGCGTTCTAAACTCACATGATAGTTTGTGAGCGTATTAGCTCTGCGTGTGCTTCTGGAGAAGATCTTAGGTTTGGGTGCGCACTCATTTACTGCAGAGCCGCTTCTACCGAAATAGTGCCTGTAGAAGAGACTGAGTGAAGTAACATCCCGTCTGACGGAGAGCGGCTGCAACTTGTCAGCAAGTTTTTCACCCCTAAGATTCTTGACACGTTTCTCAACGCGTTCAAGGAGGTTAAGATGCGATCGTTGGGCGCCGGCCCACAGATGACAACAATGTTTCATCAGAGGACGAATAGTGGACTTGTAAAGATAGCAGTCAGTGGTGGAAGATACGAGCTCGTAGCTGGCACGATAGAGACTACCAATGTGTTGAGCTACCTGTTTGCTGATGGACTGGATGTACGGTTTCCATGATAAGCCTTTCGTAACCGCCAATCCAAGGAAGGAGATGGAATCTTGTTCTCTGATGCTATTGTCTGACAACTCTATGATGATCATCATCTCTTTTAAGTCGTGAGTGCAGAATGCTCTGAGTTTTTGAAGGATTGAAGGAAACAAGCCAATTGGCGCTATGTCAGCACTGATTGATATTATTGCATGCATGCGGATCATTACGCAACACTGCAATGGTCGGGGAGATGCCATTGCATTTAGCAAGGATTCAAAAACACTCATGTGGACAACAATGAAATATTATCAGATTCTCTCAATAGAGGAAAGCATGCAATATAGAACATAGATGCACTGCATCGCATCAGAAAGCCAATTCTCACACGTAGGCCTATACCGGTAATTCAGCCTGGAAATGACAAGAAAGCAATTATTTATTATTGCATAACAAGTTATCGGAGAAGTTACAAATACAATGTATGGATGAATATTTAGCGTCATATCGTCTCACGTGAAAGTAAAGAGGAGATAAACAATTAATAACTGAATACAGATTGAAGCCTGGACGTCACTACTAGTGCAGACACATGCGCACATCAATCAATAGATTGTTGAAAAGACCTTTCATTCTACTCAGGATTCATAGACATAATGTAACTTAAGTTTTGAATAATTTCCAACGTAAATGTATAAATTCTCTGCTTCTGATGATGGCCTAAGTTTTGATTCTAGTCCAATGACAAAGACGCTGACAGGTGTATCTAAGTGAAAATGCGTGCGATTTTTGTGCCACTATTGTGTATTGCATGAAGATTAACTTCCATTCTAGAGGTTTTATTGTTGTCAATTTCTATGTTTGTTGGTGCCAATTTGTAGATAACATTGAAAAATGGAAAATTCATAAAATTCTTTTAATTTTGCCGGCGCTTCGTCCTTTCTAGAGAGACAATACAGCGGAACTGGAGAGTGACAAGATTTGCAAATACATCTTTTGACAAAATGAATCTGACAATGTTACGAAGATATCATGTGACACCCATCATAGAGATCCAACACGCTATCTGTACAATCACTACGTAGAAATGGACAAAATTGAATTAATTGAAATTAACAAGCACGCTGATAGGATCACATGACTGACAGTGAAAATTATGGAAAGTGCTTAGATGAAAGCAGAAAAGATGCATCAGGAAAAGGATTTCATGAATTTTCCTTTTTTCTAAGTTGTTTCATTAATCGAACAAATGAGAATTCTACGGTTTAGAAAGACGAACATGCGAATAACTTCACAGCGACGGACGTTTTCATCTTTCATTCTCTTCGCTTGAATATTTGTTGACCGAACCTGTAGATAAATGCAGTGAAACAAAGCCGCAGGATTTCGCGATCGTTTCTACTCTGTTATTATCTCACCTTAACCAACATCAGGAGACCTTCGACCTTCACCGACCTTAAATCAACATCTCTGAACTGACGATGGTAGTCGTTCTACTTGATCGCGGAGAATTAATGTAGCGTATCCAATTGTGAAGCTGTAACTGTAGTCACGCTTTAGTGAATGTGTGCCGCTAATTTACCGTCTGATGCACAAGGAGTAGGTGGCAGCTTCAGCTTCTGAAAATGGTTGTATGAGAAACTAGATGGAATTATCAACATATCTGTAACATATCAGGACATCAGATGATCTTAAATTCATCAGATACGCTATCTACAACTGACGATGGAATTCACATGGTAAAAAATTTTGTGAATTATGATCATGTTGTAACTACCGGTATGTAAAGCTATCGGCAAAAACTGCATGTCGTTCAAAATTGTTGTTGATATCGGAGCTGATCGGAAAATGATCACAATGAACTCAATTAATTGATGCTATTAAGTAATTGCAATTAATTGATAATAGGGAAGACTGCTTAAATGGCAAGATCGTCACCACTCATTTCGGGGGCGGGGAGGTGAGACTTGAGAGAAAACGCAATCAAGCTGAAGTTTTGTAAGGTTTTAGGCCACAGTTTCCTTTTCTAAATTCATTTTGATTTAATTTTTGTTTCTATGCATGTGTTGAAAAGTTGATACAGTAGAATTCGCATATATCGGCGCCTCAAGGGACAGACGAAAACCGCCGATGTACGCGAACCGCCGATATATGCGAACTCCCTGAATTTTGAAGTTTTGTGAAATCTACACGAACTCTGAGATCATGCCATGCATGATACAATGTATATACGTGTATTGACTCATGAATTATTGCGTTGCTATACTTAAATACATGTACATATTGACTTATTGTCCAACATGTACAGTGCATGCACATGTAATTGTGTCTATGTAATCAATAGATATCTAAAAATTGTGCCTTTCTGAACTGATGCTTGCAACGTAAGTATCGCAAGCCGGATTATGTTTGTAAAAAACTGAGTATGCTTTTTGAATCAAGAAGATTGAAGCTTCTTCATGCCTACATGCTTACCTGCTATATGAAGCACAAAACAAAGAAGAGTATGCATAAATCAAGACGCTGCTAAGAGTCACGTGCAGGCGAAACCATAGAGATTGGGTGGCGAGCCGCTTTCTGTCTAGAGAGAGGACATGCATCGAACTCAACAATGTTTTCGACGGTAGCTTGTGCTCCTTTGATGACGCAACAGTCACTAAGTCAGGTCTGACAATAGCATCGTAGGTGAAGGCGTTAACAATGCAATCATCACGTCGAATGAAAGACTAATTATGTGAGAATTATCAGTGGGATACAGTGGCAAGCCTACTTATCTTTCCTCGGCTGCTGTATTCTACAATTTTGATCAAACCCCCAAACATGATCGAGATGAATTGTAGAAGATCTAAATTTTCACATGCCACTAGAATAGTTATAATCGGATAGTCCTAACAGAATCTACAGCCATCCGCGTCCACATATACTGTCATTCTAGTGACTCTTCTAGGCAAAACACATCGCTTGAGGATTTCCAGGAAATCCGCCGTTATAAACGAATTTTTTTTCTGTCAGGGACAGCGAAAATGTGCCGATATAGGCGAAGCCGATATAAGCGAACTCGATTATATGGAAAAGATAGGAAATTCTGCCGGGACAAAAAGAAACCGCTGATACAGACGAACCGCCCATATATGCGAATTCTACTGTATTACCATAGCCTCAGAGCGCTTGAGCATTACTTTTCAGTCCTTGTTCAACTTTTCAGTCTTTGAGGTCAACACTTTACAATTCGTGAGCTTTTGTACTGCAAAGAATATTTTCGTCATTATTATATTTTTTCCTATATATTATTTTGATTGTAATTACGTTAAATGTCCTTGACAACTGCCTAAATCTAGCATTTGAAACATAGGAGCATTACAATATGCTCAATTGTATTATATCGACCTAATGCATAATCAAAAATATGAAATTGGTAAACGATTTAGTATTAGCACAATTATCAACATTACTGGTACTCTTGTTTTCTGTCAGATAGCTGACAAGATTCGAAAAAATTCACTCATCGATCTTCGTAACCTATAGTACAAGCTTCGTATCTTTTACAAACTGTTATTTTCTTCATCATTTATAGAATGTTCATTTAATAAATGTGACAAATACTGGACATTGATTTAAATTCAAAAAGTCTTCTATGCAATGTTTAGTAGCCTATGTCTATTCCTAGTCCATGGATATCATGCATTTCCAAGTATGCCCATAGACTTCCTAATGTATGGCCGACTAATAGGACGCGAAGATAACTAACATATTCCAGATGGAGATGCATGCATAGAAGCAAATTACCTTCACTCGATCAAAAATTCCTTTTCAGTACTCTGAGCGATATCGCTGTCTTGATCGCTGCGCTACCTCGACAACGACATCGCTCCTCGTACTGAAAAGCTGAAATTAATTATAATAATCTTGGTGAAAATAATTATTATTTAATTTATTTTTGAGATTCTGTTCGCTTTACGTGTTATATTATGTCATATTTTCTTACACTTCATCAACTAGGTTTATTATACAGCATTATTGTTGCTTTCGTTGACGAAAGTGAAAGCGAAAGCCATATCGTTTTTGGCACTTTTGGTTTTAGTTAGCGAAAACGAAAAGAAAAACTGAGCGGACATGTCAAAATCTAACATGAATGCAGCACGACACAGTGTGTATAAATCTATAAAGCGTGATGCGAATCTGACTGATATAGGATAGCTGAATATCTTATCTAGCTTTTGTCTCTTTAAGCCTGTGAATTACAAGATCAACAACAGTCGTCCAACAGCTTTTAAGTCAAGTTTTTGTTGACCTTTTCTTCGTTTTTCGATTTTCTGCTAATCAATGAACTTGTTTCATTGATAACAACAAATTGTGACATGCGATTCGTGCGTGTGCATGTGAGAATCCAGCTGGGATGTTTGTGCGTCACTTCAGCTTCACTATATTTTCCCTTTTCTCAAGCTATGATTTACTGACCGATGCTGTGGCCCTGTGATAGAGTGCTCGCTCTGCGCTCGGAAGACCTGGGTTCAAATATGAGTCAGGTCGAACCTAAGACTGAAGATCAGTGCACTATGCAGTCTTGCTAAGCACTCAGTACAGAAGAATGTGAGGAGGATCAATAAAGCTAGCCTAAAGTTCTTTCGAGCCTGAACAAGGGTTAGTTATTTACTTGCTCTTTTAATTTTTTAATTTTCACATCTTCACAAGTAAATTGAAGTATGTTCTCAGACCTGATGTTACTCTCTCATTCCCTGCTCTCATTTGCTTAGAATTTAGAGAAAAACAGATGCAATTTTTGTAAGTTGACTCTTTGTTTCCTTGTTATTTAATTTACCTTGAAAATGTTGAAGAAATTGAAGATACACTGCTGATATATTGAAGATTGTGACTTCTGGGAGACTTTATTAAGTCTGCACTTACTAATATTATATATAATCTGTTAGCTTGTTTGTAAAGACTGCTATGATTTGGACTGATTTAATGATATTAACTGTGGCTTTTTGAAGAATCTATTTGCCAATCTTTTTCCTAGACGGAAATGAAATGCTAGCGGTTTTCTCATATACTTTTCCGGACACAATTTCGATTGGTAGGGGATATCATAACAGCTGCATGGCTCGAGTCTATTATTAGGTCTATTGATATTTTATTTTAGTGGTCCCCGTGGCACAGTGGTTAAGTGCTTGGCCTAGCGATCTTTCGGTCCAGAGGTCGAGCCCTGAACGTGTCATTGGAAGTCGGCAGGAAGGGCATCCGGACTAAAAGTACTACAACGCTCCAGCAAGTCTGACTATGTCAGCACCGTCCAAGCCCCCAGTATGGGGAGTGACGTCAAAGTTTCATTTTTTTCAAAAGTCTGACATTTTTCATAACTTGATATATTCTTAGGCATAATCCCTTGTGAAGCTCCCAGATTGGCACATTTCCCATTAATTCGTTATTAAGGTGACAAAATGCACACTACATCAGCTAATTGTTATTGACAATTTGATGGTTAATTGCCTTCTTGTTTCTCTTCCAACCCTTTTCTTTGTTATGTAAAATGACTTCAGAAGATAATGATCAAATTCGGTTCGCTTAGTGCAATGCTAAGCTCATCCAACTCCCAGTGATGTAAGAATCTATTGCAGCGGTTTCTGTCATTTTAGATCATTTTCATGGTCAATGGTTAATCATTCCATTCATGCAAATGACATTCATGCAAATGACAATGTGTTGATGATGATAGATTGCGTTAACACGGGACTGGTACGAAAATTTGGGCTAATTGGAATCAGATGATCTACGGCTTTATCAGAGGCAAAAGGTCGATGTTTTGTTTCTACTTCACAATTAAATATTCTTTTGCCAAATGGATCATTGCATCATGAATGAACTAAATACACGACAGCATTGTTTTTAAATGATCAGATCCGAAACTGCACTTGGAACTTGGATTCGTTCTGTATGCAATGAAAAATTTGAGGGCAATTTGTCTTCGAGTCTTAATAATATTTGAATTTGTCCGGCTTTATATCCTTGATTAAAACAACTTTGAGGGTTTAACGGTATGACTTTTCGATTGCGATGTTGTGGATGGATTTCTTAGAAAAAAAATTAAAATTAAGATCACCAAATTGTGGCGCATTTATTCAGGTGAAATGAATACCCGACCGGTTTCAAGGAAGACGAGGGCAAATCACAGTTTCATTGCACAAGCTATTTATACAGAAAACGTGCAAGTTAGTGCCGAAATTGGAATCATTCGTCAGATCGATTACCGATTAATATAAGTTTGCAAATACAACAACGGAACTGTTCTTCGGTTCATTCCGGTGAAGTCGGAACCGCGGTTTCGGTTCCGATTTAGAACCGGAACAGAAAACTGAGTGGATTATTATGAAAATATAATAGCGGAACCGGAACCAGTACTCGGTTGCACCCACTGAGGAATCGGAGCCGTGTATTCGGTTGCACCCACTGAGGAACTGGAGCCGTGTATTCGGTTGCACCCACTGGGGACCCGGAACCGGTATTCGGTTGCACCCGCTGGGGAACCGGAGCCGAGTATGCGATTGCATTCACTGGGGAGCGGCTCCGGAAAAAAAAATCAATTCGATTTTCGGAAAATCAATGCGATTGGATCCACTGGGGACCGGAGCCGTGTATGTGGTTGCACCCATTGAAGAGCCGGAACCGGTATTCGGTTGCACCCACTGGGGAGCCGGAACCGGTATGCGGTTGCACCCACTGGGGAGCTGGAACCGTGCATGCGGTTGCATTCACTGGGGACCGGAGCCGTGTATGCGATTGCATCCACTGGGGAGCTGGAACCGTGCATGCGGTTGCATTCACTTGGGAGCTGGAATCGGTATTCGGTTGCACCCACTTGGGAGCCGGAGCCGTGTATGCGGTTGCACCCACTGGGGAGCCGGAACCGGTATGCGGTTGCACCCACTGGGGAGCTGGAACCGTGCATGCGGTTGCATTCACTGGGGACCGGAGCCGTGTATGCGATTGCATCCACTGGGGAGCTGGAACCGTGCATGCGGTTGCATTCACTTGGGAGCTGGAATCGGTATTCGGTTGCACCCACTTGGGAGCCGGAGCCGTGTATGCGGTTGCATTCACTGGGGAGCCGGAGCCGTGTATGTGGTTGCACCCACTTGGGAGCCGGAGCCGTGTATGCGGTTGCATTCACTGGGGAGCCGGAGCCGTGTATGTGGTTGCACCCACTTGGGAGCCGGAACCGGTATGCGGTTGCACCCACTGGGGAGCCGGAGCCGTGTATGCGGTTGCACCCACTGGGGAGCTGGAACCGTGCATGCGGTTGCATTCACTTGGGAGCCGGAACCGGTATGCGGTTGCATTCACTGGGGAGCCGGAACCGGTATGCGGTTGCACCCACTGGGTACCGGAGCCGTGTATGTGGTTGCACCCACTGGGGAGCCGGAACCGGTATGCGGTTGCACCCACTGGGGAGCCGGAGCCGTGTATGCGGTTGCACCCACTAGGGAGCTGGAACCGTGCATGCGGTTGCATTCACTTGGGAGCCGGAGCCGTGCATGCGGTTGCATTCACTTGGGAGCCGGAGCCGTGTATGCGGTTGCATTCACTGGGGAGCCGGAGCCGTGTATGCGGTTGCACCCACTGGGGAGCCGGAGCCGTGTATGCGGTTGCACCCACTAGGGAGCTGGAACCGTGCATGCGGTTGCATTCACTTGGGAGCCGGAGCCGTGTATGCGGTTGCATTCACTTGGGAGCTGGAATCGGTATTCGGTTGCACCCACTGGGGAGCCGGAGCCGTGTATGCGGTTGCACCCACTGGGGAGCCGGAGCCGTGTATGCGGTTGCACCCACTGGGGAGCCGGAGCCGTGTATGCGGTTGCACCCACTGGGAAGCCGGAGCCGTGCATGCGGTTGCACCCACTTGGGAGCCGGAGCCGTGCATGCGGTTGCATCCACTGGGGAGCCGGAGCCGTGTATGCGGTTGCATCCACTGGGGAGCCGGAGCCGTGTATTCCAGCTATTTCGCGAATCTGCGGTTTATCCAACCCTAGTGTCAACAGATCCTACAGCTATCAGTTCCTGCCCAGCACTTTAGTCTGCTATAATTCAGCGGCTTTGTCCTCTTAGGACGTTCATACTAGGATTCGCTCTCTCAGAAAGTTCAAATCGAGTTCGTATCGTATCAGATATTGATTTTCCTTTCAAATTCCATGAATCAGAGTTTAATCCTTTCTCTCTCATTCAATTTGTCGTGACACACAGTCGCAATTCGCCACATTCTTTCTCATTGTCAAACTTCGGATCACTTCCAGGTTCGATGACCTTGAAGTCAGGATCGCAATTCCGTCTCTGTCTACATGTTTCTCTTGTTGTGGGAAACGTCACCGAAGAGAAGAAACAGTTTGTTATCAGAGGGAAAAATAATTTCCCACTCTTCCATAGCAATCTTAGCGGCAGGAGGCCACGTGTAGTTCTCCCCCTGCTAATTCCAGCCTTCAAGTCACTTCTTATGTCTCACACCCCTTCGGGTGCAAACACAAGGCAACTTTATTGCTCTAAGACGTCAATTAACTATCCATCGCTTGACCAAGTTTTACTATTCGACGACAGTGTGGTGTAATGAAGATATATTATCACCAGCAGATCATTAATGCGTGACAGTGAGGGTAAGGAGTCACAGCTCGCTCAAAGTAGCGTGTGTTCTTGCTGTGGAGTTCGCAGAGGAAATGGTGATATGTTTGCGAGATTTCAAGTGAGTACTCCGGGAAGGGGGTTGGCAGGTATTTTAATGCAGGGGAAGTGAGAGCAGCACTTCCCTATTACCTCCCCCACAATGAGGTGTTTGAGATTTAAAGAGTGAAACAACACAGTGTGTTATTGTATAAATCAGTGAAATAGTGAAATGTGCATTGACAGTTGACTGTGTTGAACTTCCCTAGTAGAATTGAGTGATCTCTAATCTCCAATTCCAGGTCCTCCTTTTTCTTTGTGGCTGGATTTGAACCTCATACCTCCTGATCGTTAATCACAGTCATTAACCACTGTGTCAGGGGATCATTCGCTATTAGTAGTTGTGCATTTGATATCTATCAAGTCAATATTCGTGGCTCAAACTTCAATGACGTAGACTAGCGATCAGGTAGTTAATGGCACACATCTAACCACAGGATCCCAGCTCGTATACTTATCAGCCACCAGAACCTAGACATATAATGTGCTTCTGCTCTATCGATCTCCGACGCTCGAAATTGAGCTCGGAGAAAATACATTAAATGATGCGCAGATATCACAAGGCTAACTCTTTCAAAATGAACAATGACACATCAACATTTGCATTGATTTTTGTGGTGAGAGGGAAGCCCAACACGATAAATGTCTTCGATTTAGAATCTTAAAATCGATGACATCTATCATTTTGGACATCATTCTCACCGTAGTACATTGCATACAAACAATACATATCACATGCATATATGACTGAAAATATGACTGCATAAGCTGAAAATATAATTGGCATTTCGAGGGTCTGTGTTAGATTTCTGGTGTATCACAGAATAACTTTCTCCTAAATGAGCATGAACAGCAGTGAGCAATCTACTTCTGAGATGCAATGAAACTGCACGCCTGATGCTTCGACTCAATACTTGTTTACTAGCTGGTTTACTAGCTGGACCAATATCCCACGGTTTTTCCAAGAACGCATCTGAGGCCTCCGTCAGATCTAATGAAACGGAATCCTGATGGTAGGCCTAATATGCATTAGTTATAGAAAATAGTTTAAAAAGATGTCAATGGTTACTTGCTTAGGCTGTTTTGAGCAGTGAATAAAATGTCTTATTTATGTGAACGTAATTTTGAGTAAAACTGAAATGAGCATTGGTGTATTTTCGATATCTCAATATCTTGTGATAGGAAAACTCGTCCACGAATTCTCTTTTTAGAAAGAGTAGAAGAATGCACGTAATTTGTATAGGGTTATTTTATTAACTTTGATCTATAGGCTGTGATGTTTGTAGGGTAGCCCATCAGGTTCTTCTTGCATGTGATTTTCTTGTTTGTGATTAAACTTGAACTTTTTACCTCCTGATCGCTAATCTGCGTCATTAGCCGCTGAGCCACGAAAACACTTGCAAATCAGAAACTAAGAAATGTTGAATACCACATCCTGACGATGTACGAGTGAAATAACAAACTTCTGCAGTCTGCGATAACAGATAGATGGAGGAGAAGAAGATGTAGATAATCGACAAATCCAGGTGTCAATGCTGTGTTTGCAGAAAAGAAATCATCAAGCTGTGACCCAATAAACAACTGAACCCAATGTATTACTACGGCTTCTTCTGTCATATCATAGTTTCTGGAACAAATGGATAAATAAACTGACGTAGTGACGATTTCTGCGAAAGATATTCCTACTGCGTGATATTCTTAGTTCAATTATCAAAGTGACGTGGTATTGATTATACAGGCAATGAGTCAGAATTGCTCATCGCTACATTCTAAGGAACATTTGTTTACAGTTTTGTATGTCAATGAAACAGTTAGCTATTAATATGTATTCTCACACAGGATATGAACTCTGCATTTCTCGTGCATTAGGACAAGTGACCTTTCGGTAATTTCATCTTCAATCAAAATGATAATATGTTAACGTGCTTCAGAATAGTAATTCCTCTGTTCTCTGTAGTAGCAGCATTGGGGTACTTCGTATCCCCCCCCCCACATTTTTGTTGTTGACACCCGCGATTCACACTACCGTCGGAAAGGCGTTGAGTGTATAAAATTCCTCTGTTTTGTAGAAAATTCACCGCACTTGCTTTATCGTTTACTGTAGACAGTAATCCCACGAAGTTCATGATCACAGCTGTATCTTGTATTCTAACTGAGTATCCAAGGTACCAATCCTTCATCTCAGGATTCAAGTAAAGGGCCTTTCACACGTATGCGAATTCGATTGCGAATCACGGCGAATTAAATTCGCAATCGGTTCGTAGCCATATCGCCGCGGTATGCGAATGGTTTTGGAAATTTCAAAAACTTCTCCGTCAGTTGGCGAACTTTGAAGAACTGTGCGAACTGTTGCGAATTGATGCGAATTGTTATGAGAAGCTAGGACGACTGTTGGCGCACAGGAAAATATTTTAATTCGCCATGATTCGCAATCGAATTCGCATAGCTATGAAAGCCCCTTAATACTTCTCAGTGGTGTTTTACTATCACCCAGTGACAGATCAAGTCTATTCTAAATCCAATGGTACTAAGCTTGACGAAATTTGATGAATTTAGAAAAATTGGAAAATGTGGAGGGGGAGGGAGAAAGTACCTATGACTGCATTGATGGTCACATCTATTTGATGTTTTACAAGGTCATTTTTTAATCTTCAGGCGCAAAAGAATCAATTACAGTATAAAATTGAAATTCACACCAAATGTTATGCAGCATTAAAGTCAACACTGCACAACCACTACCTTATTTTGCAACATAGGCTGATACAATGCAAAACCTTTTGTGTGATTTTAAAATTTCATCCTGCAATTGACTCTTAGCACCTGAAGATAACCAACTGATATTGGTGGAAATTAATTTCTTTTTATAAATTCGAATGGGTGCACGTCAAATAGACCATTTATTGGTTCTTTTCATCCAACTTTATGACTAATAATCGTAATATGCATTATTTCAGTCAACAAACAATCTCCGCCGATATTTTGAGCCTCAAACATGTCAATTGTCAGTTCTTTTTTGCATCCATACACCTTCTCTACTCACTTTCGAAAATCGAGCTGTGACGTTTTCCAGATAGAGTTCCAGCTCCACAGAATGAGATAGCTTGCTCTTGCACAGTCTTCGTTCTTAGAAGGGATGAGTCGTATATCGCGTGCTATTGGAAATAAGCTGTCAGCCGTCTTTTGGATACCAGTCAATGCTCGCGTGATGTATTATCATTTCGGTCACACATCGCTGTCTAATTACAGTGAGGAAGGCTGAGAAGAGGTTGGTGAAATCACAAGGTGATCCAATTTTCGTACATCTGCTATCTTCTTTAATAATGATCGGAAGGACCAACATTATGTAGAAAACTTGTGCGGAATGATCTGAAGTCTTCGAATCTGAAGGAATTGTGGCGATCGAAGCACTTTGATGGAATAATTCGCACTTTGACAGCAATCTGCAAGTGACTGACGACCTTTTTTACTATCTCCTTGAAGGTATTATGAATTCCTTTTTGCCCACTTACTAAGTTCCAGCATGTGCCATCGTTTTGAGTTAGTCTTCACTTCCAGCAAACTGAAAGAATTAAACAATCTACTTCTGTGTCCTGTTCATTTATCCTCAATGACGCTTGTTCGAAACAGGACTTGAACCCCAAATTTCCGGATTTCTAGTTCCTGTCATTACCCAATGAGCCACAGAATCATTGTCCAAATACCACAGACGGAGACCGTCACAAACAATCCACAAACCCGTCGCAGCCGCCATTGTCTGATGCTGACGAGATTAATTTATATAGAAGTTGCGTGCACATGACATTAGCGAGAAAGACATCCTGTAACTAACAGAATATTTCCAGAACTTCATTCCCCCAGAAAGAGAGAAAGAAATGAAGTAGAAAATTCTCCCGTGTTGTTGTTGTTTCAAATACAAAAACTTAGATATCTTATTCCCTTTCCTAGCCGTTGCATGAGATGAAATTGTCTGAAAAACTTATTTGTAGTCTAAATCATGAGTTGAAAATTGTTTTCAGTTGATTTCCTTCTCTATCGACCTTTTTCCTTTGACGAATTCTTTCTAAATACGTCGAATGAGGTTTTGTAACACTTGTGGTTTGGGATTCGATTGAAGAAGTCGATCTGCGGAAGCAGTGCAGTATGACAATCTTGTTCGGACTCGATGATTCACGTCAATTTTGACTCATCTTCCCTTTTACCCTCGCGGCATTCAGTGCAAACTGGTGAAGAACCGCATGAACTCCTCTCCACACGAGTATTGACAAAGTTGTAAATTCGAATTCAAAGACTCAGTCTCATCAGTGTTGAGATGACACTCCAAGCCACTGTCATTTCCTCCGTTCTCAGAGACGAATTCACAATGACTGCAAAATTGCAACAATTAAAATCACAGATAATAGGAAAGTGTAGAAAAGAAGAAAATTGATTGAAGGAAGAGCTTGATCGGAGTAATCTGACGTTGAAATAAAGTGTAGTTGAGAGTCAGAGAATCAACTTCATGAAAAAGTCCCGGCTGTGGCGGAAGTTCCGGACTGCAATAAGTTCTATCTCCGGCGCTGGCTGCCGTCAACAGCTCAGTTTTGCTGTGAAAGGCGATCAACATCCGGGGCATGTAAAATTGACATTGATCCCAATCAATTAAAGTGTTCAATAGATCGACTAAAGCGTCGCTGAAATGGATGAATTCATTGTAAATAGAATAACTAAAAACATCCTTAGTTGAAAAATAGGAACAGGCTTGAATAACTGCTATTTCATCCAATATCAAATTAGATCTCTTCTTACATATTCTTTTGGAGCATTTTGTAACGCCTCACACTTGTTGACACGTCTTTTTCTTCTTGAGAGGCAGGCTATGCGTATCATTGGTTCTGAGGGCTGCGTGAATGACGATCTAATTGTTTGTGCTTACAAAACTTGTGAAAAGGTTTTTTATAATACAGAAATAGATGACCGCCATCTTCCAGGTCAATCTTTAAACCTGTACAGGAACAGAACGCTAGGACTCGTTTTACAAGGACACTCCCGCCGCCCCGTGCAAGAACCAAGCGCTTTCAGAACTCTTTTATTCGTTTTTGTAAATAATTTTCTGTTTGTAGCACTTTTGATTTCTTTTTTATGCTCCTCTGTGGCCATTATCTTTTTCGTAATTTCATCGCAGTTTGCAGAGTTCACCGCATGCAAACAAGTGAACCAAATAAAGAATTATTCTATTCTATTCTATCAAGAATCATCAGCAGGCCTAGTACACATCTCTCTATCTATCTTCAAAACTACCTATTTAAAGTTGCAGCCATGCCCGTAAATTTGAGATTTGAAATCAACAAGTCAGTGAAATTTCGACTGGCATTCATTAAATATCACTTTAAACACACTACTGAAAATCGCCTTAGTTAGTGCGCCTGCAGTCAAGGCCGGTCTGACCAACCCCGAACCCCCGATCGGAGGGGTCCTCGCGCATTGCTGCAATGTTTCTGTTTATATGTTATTATTGATCCTCGTTAATCATGTTGCTAAACATATTGAGGTTCAACGGAAAAAAGGCCACAATTAGTTACGAACCTCAATAGTGAGGTTGTAAAGTCAACCAAACTGTTTTTTGCAGTTTCACAACAAAAACGCCTATCTCGTGGTCGGAAAGCCATGGGACAGGCGAGTTTATGTGATCTTTTCTTCTTCATCAACGCGGTGGGATATATTGGTTGAAAATATATCTATCGTTCTGAAAAACCGCTGTACTGCGTGATGGGAGGCAGATGTGAATTTTCTTAAGCAATTCACGTATTAACTGAAAAAGATGCGATTAGCCTATAACTATAGTAACGACTTCTCATATCTATATATGTATTTATGCATACAAGTATTTATTTTTAGTAGTCCTTGCAACTCAACACTACCCGAGTATGCAACCGGGAGCATAGCAACATAATCTGATGCCAATTATAACGCTTAGTTTAGTATCCACAACTAATGACACGTGAAGCAGCTGTAATTGAAAAAGGCAGTCAAAATTTCATGGTGGGGTGTCCTCGCACAACATAAAACCGGCACTGCCTGCAATAATTGTTAAATGCCTCATTTTGCAAACACAATGTAAATAGAATCATTACATATTCATTTGCATTCTCAATTGAAAATTTGGAACAGACCTTAATAGCTGTCATTTCATCCAATATCAGGAATCATCAGCAGGCCTAGTTTGCATCTCTCAATTTGAGATTTACAGTTAGCAAGTTAGTGAAATTTCTGGATAAATTATTTTGTAGAATGTAGTAAATGAATTTCTCTGCTGAAGTCTGACTTGTAAATAGGTTCAATTTATTCCCGACTTTCAAAGAGCCGGTTCCATTTTCCTGTAACCGGATCCGGTTACGGACATGCAAGCCTGTTAACGTCTGAAGAGATACATCTTTGATGACTGAGTGGACTTTCGAAGGCTTCTGAACAAGCGCAATCACAGGAAAGTGTTTATCTTTTTGTCTGTCTTTTTATGTCTTGAAGTTGTTTTGAAGCTTCATTCTGGCATAAGAAATTTCGGTGCCGATACGAGAATCAGTGCTAATTTTCGTGGAACCGGTTCCGAAACGGTACTGGGATTGAATCCTAACTGTAAACTGGCATGGGTACTTCTGTTCTGCCCCCCGCGGAAGGTGAATTGACTAAGTGCATTGCAAGCAGGACTTAAGACGACCTGAAGCTCCACATCGTAGACATCACAACTCAAGCAAAGTTCGAGAATGTCCACCAAATTCCAGTTGGGGAATAGTAACGATGAAAGCTTTATCATACATCTTCACTCGTATCAGATACTTATCAAACTACTGTTTGAAAGTAATTAATAGAATTTGCGCAAAATTATTTTTAATTCAGAGATTGAAATTTAAATTCAGGATTTCAACTACCAAACTTACTACTTACTGCAAGCAATTCGATCGACAATTTTAGCGGAAAATCTTTCGGGTCTATGATGCAAACATTCAGTATTCTTAGTTTGTTTAATTTGAATTGAACAACATCTAATTTAATTTAAGCAATATTTACATGTTGTTAACGATTCACATATGACGCAATCAGATCGCAAACGAATTATCCTGTTAAGCAGAATTCAGACAACGATTTCAAATACTCAAGCAAGCAATTGAAATGGAATGAGAAATTGTTGAATAATTAATTCAATAGCATTTCAAATAAATTTTCATATTTTTCCTCTCTGCATTGCAATTGCGTAGTATTTATTTGTCAAATCTCAGCAGATGTAGCCACCACGAGACACGAGACATGTTTCGGTCTGTTTGGCCTCATCGCTCGTGGGTAGATTTGAACCAGTGACGTTGGAGAGAGAGGGCGCAAAAGCATGTCCCCTAACCACAAGGCCACCGGACCATCTGTTCAGAACGTAAATTAGTTAGGAAGGCAATGCTTTAACGCAGACACGTGGAAGGTTACTCTTGGTGGTTACATCTGTTGAGATTTGATAGATTTATCGATTGCCAGGTTGCTCGTCTTGACGCGCATTCATTTGTTTAATTATTTCCATTTCACTGTACTATAAAGATGACAAATATAAACAATAATTAGGATAATTCACGAAACTATTTACCAGTGATGATCATCAAATCTCATTTTATTAAACGTATCTAGTATTTTACTATCTAATCTCTTCTTAGTTTTCCATTGATTGAGTAAGGATGAAGTCATCATTCTTGGGAAAGTGAATGATCTCTTCTATTTTATTCATAGCAATGCTGCTATATTTAGTTGCATGCAATGAAGTACGATGCGACAGATCTACGGTGACGGAAACTGTTAGACAAACGCAAAGGATAAGGTAAATCAGAACGCTAAGTATTCATGCATCTGTTCAGCATCTGACACGGCTCACTGACACTGTCTGATGTTTCAAAATGATTGAACATCCGTGATACGTCAAATTCCTGATATCCTTAGCCGTGTTGGTACTTATGGGTTATCTCAAACTCCACGTTTTCAAATCTCTCTAAAATACATAGAAATGAATCAATCGTCACAAAACTTTAAGTACACATAATAGTGAGGATATTTTCTTCCCACATACCAACATTTGTGCAAATCTGACAAGTACTTTTTGATAGCATAACAAAAGAACCTTCACATTAATATTGGCTTATAAAAAAATAACAAAAACATTACTTCAATTTCCTACCTTAATTAAGTACATGTACTTTCTGAATTAGGGGCGATAGCTTGAAGATCAGCGACGTCTGCAGCTTGATCTGACTTCTTTTGACCACCGTCTGAGCAGAAAGGACTTGGGGTCAAAAAAATGTCATTTTCAGACAACTCGTGAAATGATAGTGACCACGCCACATTTCTTACACAAACATTTCTAACTGGAAAAAGGTGTGTTGGGGTAGGAGTCGTGGGAAGATTTCAAATAGCAGTGGATGAGACGAAGAGGGAGAGAGAACAATGCACTCACGAGTGACAACAATGCGTCGAACAGACGCAGTCAGATCAAGCTGTTGACATCGCTACACTTCACGTTGTCATCTCAAATGCAAAAAGTACTTTTCCGATCTGCGTAAATGTTTGCATTTGGATAGAAAATATGCTTAAGTGCGTCTACCGGAGGTTTGGTGACGATTGATTCATTTCTGCAAATTTTAGACAGTTTCGAAAACCTGAGGGTATGATAGGTATGAAGATGCTTGATAGTCCATGTTCTTCGATTGACCGTGTCAGTTTTGCATGTCGCCGATGAAGCTATGATGGTGCGAGCGAAAACTTCGGCAACTGAAAAATAAAGAACGAGTTGTCCATTAAGAAGTGGTATTTTTCTTGTGTTAAAACTCTTTCATGTTGTTACCAGCACGTGTGTTTTCTTTTGGATGAAAATTAGCTTGAGTTTTAACATTCATCACAAAAGTTTTGTAATGTGGAAATGCAAAATACGTCGCTCACTAAACAGCTCCAGATTAGAATATCGAAAGTGTTCAGTTGTGGGTCAGATGTGTTTGGAAAGCATGGTATCCAAGTTCATCACTGAAGGTGGATTTTTTGCGATGGTGGGTCGTGACGTCATTGCAAGGAAATCAGTCAATTGAATGCCTTCTCAGTTACAACACAAACTAATCAATCAAATAATTGCAATTTTTCATAGCAACAATAAATTGATTGCGACCAGTTAATTGCATTGCAATTAACTTGTGGTAACTCCTGCCACGAAGTCAACAATCAATTAATCAGACCAAGTCATCGCTACCTCAGACACAGCCATCAGGCACCCATTTTTGGATATTATGTTCTGGGTACGTATGGGATATCTCCCCCCACGTTTTCAAATTTGTCTAAGATCTGTAGAAATGAATTAATCGTCACAAAACCTTCAGTACACTTACGTGAGGATGTTTTCTATCCACATACAAAAATTTGTGCAAATCAGACCAGTAGTTTTTCAAATAACAGTGGATGAGACGAAGAGGGAGAGAGAACAATGCACACACGAGTAACAATAATGCTTCGAACAGGCGAAGTCAGACCATGCTGGTGACATCGCTACACTTCACGTTATCGTCTCATGCAAAAACTACTTGTCTGATCTGCACAAATTTTTGTATATGGGTAGAAAATATGTTTAGATATCTCTATCTGATATCTACCTCGGTGACGACTGATTCATTTCCGCAAATTTTAGAAAAATTTGAAAACCTGTGAGTGATAACCTATAAGTACCAAGTTGTGTCAAAAGGAATCTCGTTGTACGACCTGTAGCAGCTTTCAACGCACCTGTTCTCAAAGGTCATCAGCTATGTACCCTGGAGTCACCACACCTTCCATGTGAAGCCAGACTTATTTAACAGGAAATCCATTTTCATCAGAGTTTCGTCTCGAAGCTTTAAAATGTGATCTGACTGTTATAACATTTCTCATTAGTGACCTTATATGAGCGTCAGAATCCGATGAATCTTTCAATCTAAAAGCAATTAGCACATCTCTTCATGACGCATTTTGCAAAATTCAATTCAACGATAAGCAGATTTAACGGTGGTAATGAGTTTACATAACTAAAGCGATTTAAGTAATAAAACTTCCAAAGAACACATTGAACTCTTATTATAATATGTAAATCATTCATGCTACGGCTTGTGACAACATACCCTTGAAGATAAGATAAGGCTCAATTCTTTTAATGAACACCGACCAGAATGAATACGAACAAAATCTGATCTACTTCGACGATAACAATGATAATACTGATGACGTAAGACCAAATCAAATGTTTTGAAATTGAGATAGGAACAAACCATAGAAATTGACAACAATAAAACCTCTAGAATGGAAATTAAGCTTCATGCAATGCACAATAACGGCACATAAATCGCACGCATTTTCACTTAGATGCACCTGCCAACGTCTGTATCATTGGGTTAGAATCAGTCACATCAGTAAATCGAAGCTTTTAATTGGTTCTTCATGCCCCAACTTAGTTCCCTCGGATGTGCCGCGACCTTGAGTCAATTTCCATTCTAGTCAACTTCAGATAAACGGTTTATTTCTATGGCGGACATGCATTTCAGAAAAAGATGTAGGGTACTTATGGGTTAGGCCTATCTCCCCCTTCCACTCTTTCAAATCTGTCTAAAATCCGTAAAAATGAACCAATCGTCACAAAACTTCAGAGGCACATACTTCTATTAGCATATTTTCTACCCACACACAAAAATTTATGCAGATCGGACAAGAACATTTTGCATTAGAGACGATAACGTGAGATGTACCCAGTGTTGGATTTGAGGGAGAGAAAGGGGAGAAGTTCCCTGCACAGCCTTGTCTCATCCCCGGTACTGAAGACATGCCCTCCTTTGCCGAGAGGGAAGAATATTTCCGATAGATAAGCCTTACATCGCCACAACCAGATTGATTGAGCATCAATTTATTATTTTTGTGAATATTAGCAACATTGATAGGTGTAGGGCTAATTTCCTCACGATTCTTAATGTAGTTAATTGTCTAATCATCAATAATTAACTTCCTTTGTCCAGAAAGATAAAAAATGATTTCGAGAAGCAGAAAATGCTTAATGTAATAATTAAAAGTAACGAAACCATCACAAAAAGAGTGGAATCCAGAATGTTACAGTTTCTTTCAAGATAGTGTCGACAACGCACACATGGCATTTGATTCATATTAATGTAATTAAATTCTTCACAATCCACAAGATCAGGTTGGGGAATATAGTTTACGTTTCACTCTCTGAATATTGATAAGAGTCCGATTTTTGTGAATTTATTATATGTCTATTTGCAATAAATTGCAGAATGGTCCTCTAGGCAGAATGATGTGTACTGGGATCTTCACATACGTAGACCTACCATAAATTTGTGATTCACAAGGGTATCTGCGGACCTTATTTGAATCATTATTTGACTAAATAAGGGTAGCACCAAATGCATGCATTGGAGAGTCCCTTTCAAGCATCAAATATGATTATCTGGACTCCTTATTCCATTTATGTTTAGTTATTTTCAAAATTATTAGGGCGTTCGAAGTCGATGATGAGAGTGGTGCTATAATAATCGATGTCTTCTTCCTTTTGATCACCACTTTTCCAACTTTGGTTAGGAAGTTTGTTGACCCGAAAACTGCCGGTCGAAAACTTCCCCCCTATTGCTATCAAGTTCAAATCCAACACTGGGTGTAGCGATTTCAGAAGCTTGATCTGACTTCGTCTGTTCGACGCATTATTGTTACTCGTGTGTGCATTGTTCTCTCTCCTTCTTCGACTTATTAACGCTAATTGAAATCTTCCCACGACCACTATCTTGTCACACCTTTTTTGACTTACGAGTAGGTATATTAAAGGAAGGGATGCGGTCTGGGGTCCTATCACTTCAAGAGTTTTCGCGGCATGACTTTGCTGAACCAGTGCTATCTGCTCAGACGATGAGGTCAGGAGAAGTCAGATCAAGCTGCAGAGATCGCTGCACTTCACGTTATCGTCTCTAATGCAAAATGTTCTTGTCCGATTTACATATACTTTATCATGCGGGTAGAAAATTTGATTGAGTACGTGTCTCTGAAGTTTTGAGACGATTGATTCATTTTTACGGATTTTAGACAAATTTGAAAACGTGGGGTTGGGGGGATAATCCATAAGTACCGGATGTAGAACACGATTCTAAAATCATATATCTTACATCATTTTGTAAGAAACAGCATTGTTTGAATTTATAAAAATGAAACCAGGTCTTTAAGAAGCTCAAGCTCTTCTTTCCCCATACATTCAATTTCAAAGCTTGAAGACAGGATACAGTGCCAGTCACATGATTTTGAAAATGCAATATTTTCAGACTTATGAGGTTTCCAGTTTTTGCCAATTTTTTTCTCAATACGTCAAAATTTCTTTTTGTCAAGCTCATATCAAAGAAAAGACAATTTTATTTAGAAAACTATCTATGGACTTATCATGACACCACTCGGGAACTCTAAACATGAGCATGCAAAAACTCAGCGCTCTTCAAAATGTTATAGAATTTTGCATGATGCATTTATCGTGTTGCATCATATTCCAGGATGCGGATGAACATTTGCATAGAACTCGTTGCTTCAAATTAACCAGAGTTTTTTCAGAAAATTCTTCAGTTGTTGTATAGGGCAATAATTCACTAAGTCTGAAAATTGCTGACACATCCTCATATTACCCTATTGACATGAGCTGAAAATAGTAGTAGCCAGAACAGGTTTCGGCAGAGAACGAGACCGAAAATGAGAGACTCTCACAGAATGATGTAAACCCTCTGCCTACTACGAATCTGTACATCTGCCGATTTCTAGTTAGTTCCTATTCTTGTCAGACAGGATCAAAGAAAAGCAATGGGATGCAGATTGATTTTGTTTTGGCAAAAATACGCTAGAATCGAAGAACGATGAGCGTTTTTTGTTAATTCGGAATTAGAGATTTTCTGTGTTTTCTCTTTTCAACTGAAAAGTAAAGATTTTTGACATGATTTTTCTTTTCATATTATCTGTATGTGTTCCCGATCGGTGATCTATGTGAGAATGTGGCTCAATGTCGATAAAAAGTGGACCAACATGTTGGTGTTTGCCAACAGTGGGAGGCTTGCTAAATTTGAATGTGTGTAGTTTCATGGATAATTACTATTGAACATGATCAGAAATGACCTGATGATATTCCATGTCAAAAATTATGGCTCTAGACATAGCATTTTTCAGGTGATAAGAGAAAACATTTGAAATTTCATTTTTTGCCAAAAACTGTGATTCAATTGGATTAACATTCGCTTTTCTTTGATCAAGTCTGACAAGAAGAAGAAGAGCTACCTAGAACCCATAGTTCGATTCGAAGAAGCCATAAGGTGTACATAATGTAGTGAAAGTCTCATTTTCGGCCTTGTTCCCTGCTAAATGGATGTGATTTCTGTCCCTATCTAATCCTTTAACCAACATTGTTGGCCGATCGCTAGCGTTTTCCCGAGGACCACTGTTCTGGTTCCATATTTTCTTTTAAACGATCGACAAACAGGTTCATTTTCATGTTGCAAGTATCACATAGATCAAATAAATGAGGTATAATTTTGATTAATAATCCTCTATTAACCGCGCAACAAAATTAATATTTTGTTTGTGAAAAGATTAAAACCCATTTCCTCCTAAACGGTCGTTCATGCCATTAACCGGTAAGCCACAAGTCACGTGATCACTAATAGGTAAAAACATTGCGGTAAATGTATTCAAGGATAACGTTGACCTTTTGCTTTCCGAAGGGATCCTTATGCCCTAAAAAATTAGAAAAAATGAAATGAAATCAGAGTAAACATATTTTTCAATCCGAAAGTACGTGAGAAATAAAGTAGCTCTGGAGATTTAACATAAACTTTATCATGTTCGGGAACACGATTCTCATATCTCAAGTGTTTTCATAACTCCAACTGCATCCTCCTATCTTGATGTGATGAACAACATTCTTACATATTCCAGAATTTTTATTTTCATCTCGTCACCTCGTGTCTCTCGTTCCCCGAACGTTTGTCTTCTTAATCGCTGCTATCTCTCCTGCAAGGTGACCCATTTGCGGAAGATTATGATGTTTGCAGATCAGGTAGATGAATCTCCCTCTACGAACACGCCCATTTCGGACACGAGTGTAAGGACAAACAGCGAAACCATAAAGATCGCATTTAGACATTTATAGAAGGAAAGATGCTGTTACGATCTTCTAATTGAATAGCTTCCCTGTCAGAATCAGACAATTTAGCAATTGGACTATGAAATATTTTCTTCTTGACCCTTAGTAATTATCTGTGAATGATAGTGAACTTACAAAAACCGTTTGGAAGCTAAAGAAGTAATGTTGGATAAGACTGGAAAAACAGATGGGACAAAACATTTTTAGAAACTCTACTGTAAATGCGTAAAGTAGAAACACGACGATTTTATTACTTAGTAAGACTTTTTGGTACTTATGGGTTATCTCCCCCCGGGTTTTCAAATTTGTCTAAAATCTACAAAAGTGAATCAATCGTCACTAAACTTAAAGTACATGTACCTAAGCATATTTTCTACCCACATACAAAAATTTATGCAGATCAGGCAAGTAGTTTTTGCATGAGAGACGATAACGTGAAGTGTAGCGACGTCAGCAGCTTGATCTGACTTGGTCTGTTCGGCGCATTATTGCTACTGGTGTTTGCATTGTTCTCTCTCCCTCTTCGTCTCATCCACTGCTATTTGAAATCTTCCCACGACCACTACTTTGCCACATCCATTTATAGGTTGAAAATGTTAGTATAAGGGATGTGGCCTGGTCATCATCACTTCAGGAGTTGTCAGGAAATGACTTTGTTGACTTCAAAAGCTTTCTGCTCCGACGGTGAGATCATAGGAAGTCAGATCAAGCTGCCGGCATCGCTACACTTCAAGTGGTCGCTCCTTATTCAAAAAGTACTTGATTGATTTGCCTAAATTTTTACATGTGGGTGCCTCACTTATAATATAATATAATATAATAATCTCACTTTCTTGTGTTTAAAGTTTTGTGACGATTGATTCATTTCTGAGGATTTTAGACAAATTTGAAAACGTGGTGGGGAGATAATCCCTAAGCACCGATTTTTTTAATCACATACTGAGCATCGAACTATAGAGAGCAGCGTTTCCGAACCCTCTGTAGTGCGGAGTTTTTAGACTCATATGGTACTGAATGGTATCACATGATTTTGAAGCAACGACGTCATTTCTATGTGAAGCTTCAGTTGAAACAAAACAGACCTGACAATTTATTCTTGATCATTTTTTGATGTAGTTTTGATGCGATGGCAGCAATCGCAAATACTTCATAATCATAATCATAAGAAGGTAGATATCAGAATCATTGGCAATGTATTCATTAATGGTGTAGACAAAGGTTCGCAACTCAGAAAAGGGTTGGGCAAAAAATGCGTTGTCGTCTTCCTCAAATCAAATAGTTACCCACAGATTTCAAAACCCAACTTCGATGAAAATGATGAGTCAGTTTGGGGAAAGTTCAACGACTTCATTTTGAGGTTTCAAAGCGCATAAGCAATATCCTATCAACCTCAGACGGCCAATTCGCGGGCCTTACATTTGTTCAGCGGACCTCATTTTGTCCACTCAGAACATGAGATATCAAGTGATATTTCAAGTAATGATAAATTGTATATATAATAAATAATATCAAGTAATAAATTTTGATTCAATAAAATGCGTGAAGCTTGAGCAACTGAATGTCAATAATAACCGCATATTTCATTGAATAACTGACCACCAGATAGTTCATTATGTCCAATTGAATATGTGATGTGAACTTGCAGAGCAGATAGTCAGCATTTGATAGAAAGTGAAAATGGTTGCTTAATTATTTCATTTGTGATTGATCTGATTCATTATAGGATTCCGATTGACCGATATAACGATATTCTCACTAAAGACACGTAAGTCTAATGCACAGTTCATACGTAGTCAATTGATAAACGTGCGAGAAGATACCTCAAGGTAAAGCTTGAATAAATATTTCCAATGGCTAATCGATTGCTCGACTTTAGAAATGCATTTGAAAGTACATCTCTTTAATTGCTGTTGTGAAGAAGCCGATTATTACCACAAAATAATAGTCTTTCTAATCTTATCACTTAATTGATGACAAAACTCGGTCAAGAAGAAACCAAAACATTGATAGAAGATTAAGAGGATTAAGAAAGCTAATGTGGCTTCGATAAGATGCTGATCAGTTTTGATGAGATAGGACAACAACATTGCGAAGGCAACCATTTTGACATCACAAATTGTTTTTGATGATCAGAGAAAATGATCAAATTCTTAGAAATAAGGGTATTAGCATGTGGATCCTATCTTGGGCAAAACCGTGTAAAACCGTGTAAAGTTGAATATGACTTGAAATATGAGAGAAATGAAATTCTCATGTGTGATTTATGTTGTAAGCCTTGCTGCTGATTGTTGAATAAGATGTTTGATAGAATTATTTAGATACAAATTTTATTGCTTTTTAAGCAATATTTCGGAGTTATGACTACATTCTCAAGTTATACAAGATAACAAGACAATGCTAGCTAAATACAAAAAGGATATAAAATTTGAAATGCTATATACACAGGAATTAGAAAATCAGGAGTATAAAAATCCGATAGCTCATCTCTGTTGCTGCATAGGCTCACGGAATCTAAGGTTTATTAAATAATGATCTATAATTGACACTAATATTTGTTGGTCATTGGTTTAGCATATCTTGAGATGTTCATACATAGATGAGTCCTTCTATTTGAGAAGTTCTGTGATTCTATTATGCAGTTTTGTTATTGTACTTCCGACGTAGTTTTCTTTGCATTTGCTGCATTTTAATTCGTATATCAAATAAAATATAATTCTGTCAAACATCTTATTAAACAATCAGCAGCAAGGCCTACAACATAAATCATAACTAACCTTAAATTCCCTCAAAATGCATAATCCTGAAAGCTTAAATGCGTAAGGGAAATTGCGGTTTGCTAAATTCTCGCGTGTACTTCTTTTGAAAACTTGGAAGCAGAACCTCGATATAATCATGATTGTGACCTCTATCATCAATTCTGTCATGTATGCATTTCCTATATCATGATGACGACCGGAAACAAATACTCACTTTTGGTACTTTTCGAAATTTTGCGGATTTTCTTGATATTCAATGATGGTCTTCAAGCTATTGCTTTCAATTCAACCTCTTCATGCATTTTACATTCCGCAATGTGAGGACAAATGTTGTTCCTTTATGTCAAGTTACTGATCTTATGCGAATAATCCTATAGTCTGAATAGTGAATATTATATGACTCTCTCAATAAATCACTTTTCTTAAAGTAGAAACGGTCACCTGATACGCAATGCTGTCCGATGACCATGTAGAAGTACAACATGTGCATTTCTGATCTGATAGACGTAGGACAGAATTGGGGTCAAGTTTTCTGGTATCCTGTAGCTCTGAAGTATCCACTTGTTTATGTTCTGTCGTTTACGGTGGCTGATTGACTGTTTTACATGTCGACAATATATTCGTATCGGTATGTAGTCGGTAAACACTTTAAAAATGACTTGCAAGCGGTACAGACATTACAACTCGTCAAAATACCATTCCTGAGCAGTTGATTCAACGAACAAAGAAATGACATTCGACTTCAGCAAAGCAGAATGTAACCAGAGTCAGTCAAGCCATCTGTCTTACAATCAAAATCTTCTGCGATTGAAAAGATGATCTTCCAAAGTACACATTCGAATAAATTCGATTAAAATCTCAATAAACAATGTGACGTTCAATTACGGCAGGAAAACATTCCCAGAAAGATAGCAGTTTGATAAATATTTAAATAAAATCACCAGAAAAATGTCCTGTGTTGAATTGATGAAAAATCTGATCGATAAAAGACTCGAATTAATTCGAGAATGATTGTCTGAGAGCTTGCGTCTCACCGACAATACGCTGATACTTCCGTAGACACAAAAGGAGAGTAAAGAAAGTAATGGGTAGAGAGAGGAAGACAGTCGATCACCAATAGCCAGGAGGGAAGTAAAGATAACGCTGGTCTGATAAGAAATCGGCTACCCCAACGTCAAGAACAGTCTGTAACTGTGTGGGATCGCACAGACGGTCATTCTACGCTGTAGGAGGTTCCATCTCTCATGAACGACATCACAGAGGTGAGGCAACATCTTTGACTTTAGTCTCTAATTTTATCCTGTGCGCCGCCTGTCGTTTCAAGTCGAATCACTGTTTACAAAGGTTTAGAGGGTCACACAGGCTTCCATCCATTAGGCATCCAGTTATCGTTTCAAAATTCAAAATATTATTGTCTGCATGCGACTTTGTTTGTTGCATTCTAAATCTCCTGGAAATTACTCGTGACAAGCTGTAGAGGTAGGATCAGTAGTTCCACATCTTTTGCAGTTTCTGTCGATTAATTAGCTGAAGAGTTGAGAGCAACTATTTTACTTCCATTTTCGGTATTTCGGCAAAATTATTCTATTATTTTGCATTTAAACTTGCGTTTTCTTCTTATCTGTATACAGATTTAAATAATGAAAATCTTCAAATGTAAATTTGTTCAACTAAATCGACGGAAGAAAAATGTTGGAAATCTAATTTTCATACGCTATAAATTATTGCATATATTGCATTATATAAATATAATGCCCGTGTAACTAAGGTAGTTCATTTTTCCACAGAGATATTTAGTGCACATGTACATGTAGCTGATCTTACACGCGGGGATTTGAGTAGTCCCTTA
The DNA here is from genome assembly GCA_907163375.1 of Prostheceraeus crozeri. NCBI lineage: Eukaryota > Metazoa > Platyhelminthes > Polycladida > Euryleptidae > Prostheceraeus > Prostheceraeus crozeri. Next base: position 576,670 of record CAJQUW010000290.1, read on the forward strand.
GCCTGACCTTGACCAGACGCGGCCGTGCAGGACCTTTCATGCTCAAATGTTTTGATATCGCCAACGATCACCGAATGAATTTGATTTGAATTACTAAAATCACTTCATCTTATCATAGATTGCAGGGGAAATATGTTGTAATATACATTTGTATGATATATATAATTATATATTTGTTAAAAATAAGTAAATATATTGCATTCACTCATGAATCTACAGAATTTATAACAGAGTAATCGATCGTAGGACAAATGCGGTTCGAGCGGGTGTGAATATTAGGTCTGAGTAAATAAATATCTCTTACAACTATTAACATTACAAGAACACAACGTCCGATCTTTTACCGGTAATCGCTTAAAACTTAGTCTAGTGTAGACTGCTTAAAGGTGTACTGCGGTCAAAATTCCCGCAAACCGACGGCGCAAATTCAACTTAACTGAAGCTCTAGTATCGATACGGTCCAACATAAAAAATTGACCGGAGTACCTCTTTAATCGAGTATTCTGGACTGCAAGTTTGCTCGCGTACGTAGATGATTAAACTACCCGCACACTATTGTGCAATTATTTTCGCAGTTATCTTCAGTTTTGTCCAAGTAGGATTCACAAACGCGACACGGAAAGCCTGAAATAGATATTGAAACATCATATTGAAAATGGATGACCAAACTGATGGTCTGCATAGCAAACTGTTATACGTCTTTTTATCATGACATGTGGTCCATTATTAAGTGTTGATTGCATGAAATAGCATCAGCTCGCATAGATGCACCTGCTGTTATGTGCTTCTTAAGAAATGTCATCCGAATGTTATCATTAAACTTTTGCAAGCTAGTGTAAGTGCATAAATGCTTACAAAAAAAAATGAAATTCGGTTGAAGCAATTTTTCAATAACTGAAACGATCACTTTATCATTTTTGCAATTCCGCTGACAATTTTCGCTTGTCATTATCTCGTTTGTCCAAATGCTTTTTTATTAGAATGTAGAATATGTAACAAAATCCTGCTTTACCGTTAATTGAAGATTGTATGAAACTGTCATTGTCATATATCCCAGCATATGTTCTTTTGTCTCTACAATGTCTCGAAAAAGGCTTAACATACTTGAGATAGTGACGGAAATATCCTTGAGATATAAGCGAAGCCTTTCCTACGCAGTTCTACAACTCATTTAACCAGCGCAATTGTTACTTGATCCTGAATGCAGTTGCTGTGTAATATACATGTATGCATCCGCTGTTTTGGGACTCAAAGTGGAATGTCATGCTAAAGAGGCTTGTTATCATGAAGAAACATGGTGCTCATTCTAAAGAATTTAATTACGTTAATCAATCCTCTCAGCTGCTCTGAGACATGATGAATTAGATTTCAATACATTTTTATTAATCATGCACCATTTCTATCGCTTCATAAAATACATTTCTATTGCCAGCTTTACTTAATAAACCTATGTTATGTCAGCCGGCATAAAGTATTGGTTTATTTACTATTCCTTAGTTATGTTAGTAATATATGATTGGTTAGTTTAGTATTATTAGTTTTACTATCAATTCAGAGACTTTTATATTAGATCTATGACTCGCTTGTTGTAATGGATAGAGGATGGCCATATCATTCTCTAGGATATAAAGTATACCAGATCACTACATAGTTGTAGAATCGTATCCCTTCTATATCTGAAAAAATGTGTTCCCAGAGAAAATCTTGGTAGAGAGGGATTCTGTCGCGGATATCTATGGTCCTAATAGTCTGTCATACTTTATAGCGGATAGAGGATAGCTATACGATTCTCTGACATAGCTCGTGAAATTATTTGATATATCAAATTGGGGTTCATCAAATAATTTCCCTCTCTGTATCCATGGAATCGCATAGCGATCCTCTATCCATTACAAAGTATGCCAGATCATAGACTGTGAAGTAGGACCATAGATATCCAAGACAGAATCTTTCTCTACTAAGATTTTCCGTGAGAGCAAATTCTATAAAATATAGAAAGGAATCTGAATACGATTCTACAACCATGCAAAAATCTGGTATACTTTATCTAAATGTAACGTGTGAAGGAAAATATCAGTGCTTTATCATACGCATTTTTCCTATATCTTTGTAATTGAAGCAAGTGATAAGATATATAGAAAGCTGAGTAGGTTCATGACGTCACTCAGCTCGCTGTGGGAGTGCAGAAGGTTCAAGGTTCGAGTCTGTCCTCCGGAGGAGGTGTCATCGCTGTCACAAAGGTTGCTGACCACAACCTGGTGACAGATGTCAGCATGTAAAGGTTTCTCCTCTCCTAGCTTACTTGTATTGCCTTGGGTGCGGAAAGGTTGAGTAAAATGTTCTGAAAAATATGTGAACTATGGAAAGTAAATGTTAGTTTCATTAATATTTCAATATTTTAGAGATGAAAGCGTAAAAGTTAAGACCTTTTAACATAAAGGTTATTGATGCATGTTGGATTTCTTTACCCCTCCAACTACTCAGGATTTTTTGATGTATTAAATGCCTTTCATTGCATTTATAATGCACAATATCATTTCAATTGAGGCTTCTTACACCAGCAACATCCAACTCTTTAATTACTTATTCCCCTTAAGAAGCAGCACTGATCCACCCATTTATGAAGCATTCTCATGAGGAGATTGGTACTTCTATTTAATGATGTCATTCAAGAAGAAAACTATAAACTTCATGTCGTATTCAAAGCGAGTTCATTCTCATTTCAGCAACATATTCGTGTCATTCTAGGTATTCTTAATAAATGCCCTTTTTCCACTTGAAGAGGCACTGAGCATAGAGTTGGGTCAAGTTTGAGTTCTGCTTTAGAGAATTAAGGAGCATTGCTGCAACTACAGAATGGTCGGAAGGCGGTCAAATTCTAAGATCGCAAAATTCCATATTGCGATTTTCTGCATTTAACCATTCGATTCGTTGCTATTAAGACTGTAGCAGTAGCAGCATTCAGTTCCTTCATTCATTTACTATTTGTGCAAAGTAGTTGTACTGTTGAATTTGTCGAATTGATCCTAATGCTCATTATCTGGGTGAAACCAAAGGCGTTATTAACAAAGAAAACGTGGACATTAAAATGCAAATTCTACGTGTAAGTAAGTGAAATGTATGTAGCAAAAGATAGGCCAATGAAATTGAATACTTTACAATAGAATTCCAAAGCAGAAATAATCTGGAATTTCGAAGGTAAATGAAAATACAACCGGAAAATACACTTCCTGAAGAGCATCTTTAGATAAATCGTTCAAACTTAATTGTATCTGACCTTGATGCTCAAATTGCTCACACTTATAATATTTGACAGAAAAGAGACATGGGAATTATTCTAAATAGCAAGTAAAATCAATGTTGAAGCGTGATGCGAGAACTTTTTTGAACGATTAATTATGTCATCCCTTGAAATTGGTGTCCTTTGCATTGTTCTTTCCAAAAGTGAAGGAGTCATTGATCAGTGAACAGCCCTTCGTAATGGCGTGCAGGCCCCCTTGTGCATGCAAATAGGCCCTTTGAGACTGATGAAGGAGTCATTGAGACCTGTGAAGGCCTCAGTTCAGATGAAGGTATCCTTGAGATCTGTGACAGGGCCCCTGAGACTGGTGAAGCCCTCAAGAGAGGTCACTATCAGTGACGAGTCTCTGGGAATGGTGGAGGGACCTTCGAATAAAGATTTCCGTTTTCCCTGATTTTATTTGTATAACGCTTCTGATAACAGCTGCAAAAATCGTCGAATCGGGAGGTCTATCTTACTTGAAATTTCAGAAGAAAGAAGCTTCTCTCCGGTTTTACGTCGCATTACTGTAAAGAAAAGAAAATTCTAGACCAGCAAAAGAGGGAACAACCGAGCAACCATAGGCAAATATATCCATGTACATGCAACATTGACTCTACATATGCAACCTCTGACACCACCTATAGAGAGGGAACACGTCGGGCATTTCCGTTGGTCCGCAATTTACTCTTCTCTCGAATAAAGCGTCGCAAAACCAGAGGGAAAGAACCTTTTTTCTTTTAAATGACTTCTGATGATAATAATTTTAATGAAGTATTTGATTTCAACTTATTCAATTAGAATAATTCATCGACGAATGGTGTTATCAATTGCAGAATTATACGATGGAAACTGAATCCACTTGATATGAAAGAAATGAATATGTTGGATTCGATTTCCATAAGATACATGTCTGATGGATACATGTCACTCATTTCATCAAATTCTTCTTACGTCTTTATCATAGCCCATTGATATCGATAATCACTACCACGCCTCTTAATCTCTTCACCTTTGACCTTGGCGTTTCACATGTATCGTATTTCGCCGAGAAGGGCATCATTCATGACAACTTACGCAAATCATGGAAATTTCATCACTTGGATGTTACCTAACAAGGTAAATATAGTGCAATATCACGAAGAGAACTTCCGATTTCCGACCATTCACTATAACTGTCGAAGATGGATGTCCCAATAAGATTATTGACTTCGTGAGATGACGACAGTAAGTGTATCAGAGTGCATTTGAGATGCAGGAAATCTGAGTAGTATTTAGTGCAGTTTTCATGATGCTATCTATTGAGGAAATGTGTAAAATGTGAAAGAATGTCTCTACTTTGAACTGTAGTTCATGCAAATTGATAAGCAAAGTTGTATCAATATAGATTGCACTGAATCCCTCCATGTTAGGGTGATAGCAACTTGTAACTATTTTTAATCGGATGGAAAAAGGATATTTAAAGCATTTAAGGTGTTCCTTATCAAAATCAAAGTCCTTCTCGTAACTGTCGGTGCACAGGAGTAATACTCAAGATGGTTGCATGTGTGCACTGAGTGCTACTGCTACTGTTTCACTTCTATTATTATTCGTTCAAGCTAAATGTGAGGTACGAATGGTCAGAGGTCGGAATCCTGGAGCCATTTGAAAATACCGGAGTTTCATCCTGAGAAAATGAAATTATAGAACTTCAAATGATATTTGCTACTGTTGCTGAGCTGAAGGCTGATAATAACTCATCATTTAAGATTTCATAATCTTAATAAAATCAAAACCGTTGATCATTTGCGCCACCAACTAATTACTAAATTTGACTGTTATTTGATACTAATATTTGTTGACAACTCGGTACTTCTATTCTTTCCCCCCACATTTTTGTAGTTGACACCCGAGAGTTTTGTCAATGCACCCGAGTCTCTCAATGCACGATCTTCTCTTGCTCCTAAGGGCAGTCTCACTACTGTCGCAAAAGCGTCGAGTGTGTAAAATGAGCTTGTAGAACATTTACAGCCTCAGAACTAGACAACTGCTCGTCATTTGTCTGTAGACAACAATCACACGAAGTTCATGATCACAGCTGTACCTGGTATTCTAACTGAGCATCCAAGGGACCAATCCTTCATCCCAGGGTTCAAGTAAAACTTCTCAGTTGTGCTGTACTGTCACTCAGTGACAGATCAAGTCTATCCTAAATCCAATGTGACTAAGGCCTCAGCCACACTGCGAGCTTTTCCAAGCGTTTCTGAGCAAAGCGTTTTGCAGCAAATATAAAGTCATCATTACAGCAATTGTAGAGTGCCACACTGCGAGGAAAGCAAGCGCGAGCGATTGATAGCTTGCGGCGATACGTTTGCTCGAGACGCTCCGGACACTCGTGTTTGCTTTGCTTTCAGTGTGGCTGAGGCCTCAGTTTGACCAAATTTGATGAATTTGGAAAAGTTGGAAAATGTGGGGGGGGGAATAGAAGTACCGACAACTCCTTAAGATTTGTCAAACTTATTATTAAATTTTCGACCACATCAAACCTTCTTCTCCATCTTTTGGTCGTGAATACTAAACCGATGGTGAACCTGACTGTGTGGTGCTCGTTCTTTCAAAGTTGAGAATAATGAAATATGCGTAGTCTTTGAAGAGTGCGTAGAGATTGAGGTAGCTGATTATAGTGAATTGATGCTTGATAGGCTCCAACAGGAATCAGCTAGCGGTTCATAGAATCTGACCAAACGGATGTCTGACTCTTGCCTGTAAAGTCATAATGCTCACAAAAATAATATCTGTGTGGCTCAAAAGAGCAACTCTTGCGTGGCGCATACGCATTCAAAGCGATGAGAAAAAATTGTTTGTTATTGTTAATTTTGTTAAATCTTAATGTGAAAACTGGATTTCTCACGCTCCTGACGATTCTCCTTTTGATATTCAATCGATTAAATGATGAGAGAAAGAATATGCTCCGACATTCCATTTAAAATTATTTACTCACCAAGTCTATTCTGTAATTTCCACTCGTGACAGATACCGAAGCAAGCAAGCAACATAGCGACGTACACGTACTTCGTCATGAATCGTTATAATGTTGAATACTGTTGTCGTTCGACCTATCAGACTCCTTTTTTGGGGAATAATTCCCTATGCATTAGAGAAAACTGAACTGGCAACTTGGTACAGTGCACTTCTCAAGTTTGTGGGCCTGTATTTGTACTGTCTAATTGAAAACGGTTTCTATGTGTGTTCATCATTGATAAAAGGTATTGAGCAGATATACGTTTGTATAAGTTTAGAGGGGGGACAATGAACAATGGCGATCCCACTTCTGAATGTTTTGTATTTGATTCCACTCGAAAATCAATCCATTGGTTATACTTTAATGAATTGGTTATACTTATTCATGGTTGATAACTGGTTAGACACATAAAGAGTATTTCAGGACTCAGGAGTAAACATTCTTTTGCATTCATTTGATACCTCATGTTGATAAGGGTTTTAAGGACACACATATCATTTACACATTTTCATTCATAGGATGATAACAAGGCACAGATGATCATGAAATGGAATTGACGCGCGGATTGACTTCACCAAAACTTGGCTCACAAAATGCCTTTATTTACTTACATTGTCTATTTAATAGTAATCGGGAGCGTCATTCTGTTGAAGTCACATAAGTTAAGAACAATAACTAATTTCTTATCTTCGTTTCCAGTTTGTAGCTCTGGTGTCATGCTATCTCGTCCAAACATGTCTCTAAATCGACAGATATCCTCAGACTTGAACATATTAAGCAAGAAAATTCTTTGGCAACCGTGTACGCTGCTTTTGCCCCTTAGAGTCGTCAGTATGGCTCTGAATGGATTCAGCTTGCTCAGCCATTCTAGGTATATTAAGCTAGTTGGTCGGTCGAAACGCAGCGTCCACGGCTGCCAATGAATTTTCGTCCTTCATTTGTTCAAGTCTGAGGACATCCTTCTATTAGTGTCTAGGCGAATTGGCACTCTGAAATCTTCATATCTCTAAATAAATGCACATTTATACGAATTTCGAGACCTTGTCGTTATAGTTGACCTGAATTCTCTATCATTCCATGTCTCAATGGGCTTAATCTATGAGCTGCGCTATTGACGTCAGTCGGCAATCAATTTTTATGAAATCATTAAGCGTGTCCTAATGATACTATAAATCAATTGAAATATTATTGCTTAATGATATGAAGCTTCAAAATGATGTTTCGCATGAATCAGTGATCTCTTGACAGCCAACTTCTTATCAATTCAGAAATTGTTTGGACACAACGTTGTTGTTCATTCATTTGTATCTTTGCGGTTTGTTGATTCATTAGCTTCCAGAAACTACACCATTTTAATGAATAGGCTTCTAAATGGATTTGAAACTTCTAACGTAACATAAACAATCGTCAGAATTTGACAGATTGAAATATGTAGATTAATGATTGCATTTGAAACAGCTTCAGAATTATCAAGAAAGTCAATTGACTTTTCACAAGTTAAATAGTTTCAGAACTAAGCTATCAAGAAAATAAATTGACTTACAGAAGGAGATGTTAAGAATCCAAGATATGTAAATTCTCTCAGGCCTTAGCAAGTAATGCTCCTAAGAGTAGTAATGCCATTCCAAATTCAAGTGCAGTGCGGTGCAGTGATGAGTCATCGATGAGTCATCAGCCCCCCCCCCTCTGGAAGGTGAGGGAGTTCGCCAAGGATGTGTTGGGAGGAATGGGTCCGTGAGGAGAAAACCGCCCCCCCCCCCTCTGGACAGCTTGCTTCGATTTTGGCTTCCAGTGGACGGATTTTGTCGTGCGATAGCTCGTTTGAAAGCTAAGAGTGAGACAAATTCAGTGAAACAATCGGCTTGTTCCTATCTGTCTTCGTTCAAAAGTTAGAGCGGTTACAAGATTTTAGGTCGGAGCTCGCTTACCTGAAAAAATCCTAAGTGTCAGAGTGACTTTGTATGGGTAAAAATTTGAAAATTTTCCAAAGTGTGGAATTTCGACCTGGATCCGTCACAAAACATTTTTCATCCAATTTCGCTGACCCCCCGCCCCCCCCCCACCGACTCAACTGACCAAATTGGTCGAAAAGACCAAAGTTGTTCAGAATCATGTGAAACAAACTTCTATCAAGGTTTCAGGTTGAAATTCGTCCAAAAAATTTTTTCGAAAATTTTCACTACGGTGGTCTCGACACTTAGGATTTTTCATGAAAAAAAAAAAAAAAATTTTCAAAATGTTGGAATTGAGCTCCGAGACCCATCCCATCGTGTTTGTCGTCAAAAGTTGGGTCGGTGAAGTTTCGGTGAAAAAACCGCCCCCCCCCCCCCCCAACGACTCAACTGACCAAATGGGTCGAAAAGACCAAAGTTGTTCAGAATCATGTGAAACAAACTTCTATCAAGGTTTCAGGTTGAAATTCGTCCAAAAAATTTTTTCGAAAATTTTCACTACGGTGGTCTCGACACTTAGGATTTTTTCGTGAAAAAAAAAAAAATTTTTTTCAAAATGTTGGAATTGAGCTCCGAGACCCATCCCATCGTGTTTGTCGTCAAAAGTTGGGTCGGTGAAGTTTCGGTGAAAAAACCGCCCCCCCCCCCACCCCCAACGACTCAACTGACCAAATTGGTCGAAAAGACCAAAGTTGTTCAGAATCATGTGAAACAAACTTCTATCAAGGTTTCAGGTTGAAATTCGTCCAAAAAATTTTTTCGAAAATTTTCACTACGGTGGTCTCGACACTTAGGATATTTTCATGAAAAAAATAATTTTTCAAAATGTTGGAATTGAGCTCCGAGACCCATCCCATCGTGTTTGTCGTCAAAAGTTGGGTCGGTGAAGTTTCGGTGAAAAAACCGCCCCCCCCCCCCACCGACTCAACTGACCAACTTGGTTGAAAAGACCAAAGTTGTTCAGAATCATGTGAAACAAACTTCTATCAAGGTTTCAGGTTGAAATTCGTCCAAAAAATTTTTTCGAAAATTTTCACTACGGTGGTCTCGACACTTAGGATTTTTTCTTTAAAAAAAAAATTTTTAAAAATGTTGGAATTGAGCTCCGAGACCCATCCCATCGTGTTTGTCGTCAAAAGTTGGGTCGGTGAAGTTTCGGTGAAAAAACCGCCCCCCCCCAACGACTCAACTGACCAAATTGGTCGAAAAGACCAAATTTGTTCAGAATCATGTGAAACAAACTTCTATCAAGGTTTCAGGTTGAAATTCGTCCAAAAAATTTTTTCGAAAATTTTCACTACGGTGGTCTTCAGACCTTAAGGATTTTTTTCGGTGAAAAAAAAATAAATTTTCAAATGTTGGAATTGAGCCTCCGAGAACCATCCATCGTGTTTGTCGTCATAATTGGGTCGGTGAAGTTTCGGTGAAAACCGCCCCCCCCCCACCGATCAACTTGACCAATTGTCGAAAGACCAAAGTTGTTCAGAATCAGTGAAACAAACTTCTATCAAGGTTTCAGGATGAAATTCGTCCAAAAAAATTTTTCGAAAAATGTCAATATACTACGGAGTCTGGTCATCGACACTTAGGATTTTTCAAGTCCAAATGTGAAATGTTCGCTATTTTTTTTTTTTTTGTGCCAACTTGGAGGAACGATGAATTGTGGAGGATTGGAAGTGAATGTAAGAGCTCGGGGTTTCTTTTAGCGGCAAGGACCGCACTTTGTTCTCCTCTACATCTCCTCTTTTTCCAGATGCGTGGACAGGCTCCGTTTTCCAAATGAAGCCTGTTAAAAAATTCGAGTTTTTGTGCATTTGTCCAAAGATTTTGGGAACTTTTTTTGAAAAAAACGACAGAGTTTTTTTCATCTCGGCTTCGGTGCATCGTAGAGGGTCGAGGGATGTCTTATATGAAAGGGAGAGCGAGAAAACGTGACACTCTTAATTTGGAGTCAATCGGAGTCACTAGAAACCGAGATTAGACGGGTTAAAAAAAGTTTTTGGATGATGGGTGTTACGTCATCAGCTGATCGCCACACACTATATAAAGCTGGGAACCGACAGAGACTTGTCATTAAGACGAGAGCGATTGTTCAGAGGTAGGTCGTCCCTCTCTGAGCTCCGATGATAGCTTCGGACATTCCAAATCCCCCCGGTTTCTGTAAGAAACCGACTTAGAAAATTTCATTGCTGAACTCAGCTTAATGGCGTCAGACTTAGAGGTTTCGCCAAAATTGGTGTGGAGATGGCCTTCGTCTCCAGGCCATAAAAGACTCCAAAACTTTAAAAGGCTTGTAACTTTGCTTCTACAAGTCCGTTTGAGTCTTGATTCAAAAAAGGTTGGTTGCTATTGAACCTGCGCTAAGTGATAGACTACACTTATAAAATGTTTGTAAGTAGTGCTAAAAAAGTTTTGAAAAATTTAAAATTCCACCTAGTTTTGGAGGTTTTCTTTTTCTGGGGTTTTCGATCCGACCCTGCTGAAGTCAACATAGATGATTTTTAATGATGTACTGAGCCAGTCCTTCTCATAGGTATAGCTGCTTTTCACTGAAAGCGAGCAAGACACGGAGAGTTTGCTGTAATAGATCCCACTGACAGGGAGGTGTTCCTTCGGGACGGAGCGGACGGATGCCGTAGTGATAAGTGGTGGGCCAAGGAGTGTGTCATAGTTTTAGACCGTAACCCCGGCCCTGGGACAACTCATGTCCTCATGTTGGGCATTTGACACAGTTCTCAGACGTAGCACTTTGAACGCCGAAATCGGTTGAGTCTTAAGCCTTATCTTGTTCATGGGTGGACCTCTAAAACATCTCCATTGCAAAACGCTGGTGAATTCAACTAAGACAGTTACAAAGTTGTCCAAGGCGAGCTTCGGCTCGAGACTTGTTTTCCTGATGTAAATAACCTCCACCGATTTTCATGTCAAAAATCGGGGCCCGGATACCAAACACTAGTGACAATGACGCACAGCTCCTGTCCGCTCGAGGTTGGATTTGTGGGTCCGAGGTCTTGGATTTGGGATAAGATCCCACCTCCTGAGAAAATGCCCTGTGACGGATTCATCAGCTTAACTTGTCTTCTCCCTCTAAGAGCGAAGTTGATGTCTTTGTGATACCAAACGAAAGAAAGCAACAAATTAACAAGCATAGGGCTGGGCGACTATCGATTCTGTCTTTGTATAGCATGGGCCTTCACGACATGAAAGCCCAGTAACTGTCGATGTGTTGTCCAAATTTGTGAAAAAGCGGTTGGTTGTCAAGTTTAAAAGCATGACTAAATTTAGAAAGACCAAGGCAAGGCTTTGTGTTCGGGAGGGTATATAAGTCACTGCTTCTCTCTAGGCTTCACTCCACCTGTTTTCAAGTTGTAAGACGAACGGAGGAGTGCTCCTGGTCGAAGTTTTTGCTATCAAAACTTTGAAATATTTAGAACTCAACTTAGATTATTCTGTCCTTAATGCAGATACAGTAGTAGCTTCATATAGACGTTTTTGTTAAGCTGTGACTTTAGATGAGATCCTTTAAAACGATCTCCTCTTAATGAGCACTAAAATGTGTCTCAATTTAAACCACATTATTTCTTCTCGTTTTCAGTTTGAAAATGACGAAGGAATGCAAATAAAAAATTACAAATTTTTAAGTGTAGTTGCGGCAAATGCCCTTCCGCGGTGACCGTTTTCAAGGCGCTCACGTCTTGGCGAGAGTGAACAAAGGGTTGAGCATGAAGCATGATGATGATGTTGATGGAGATGTATTGTGTGGTGGTGTGATGTTCGTTGTAGTGCGTATGATGTCGAGTTTTGTGAAGGCTCATAGCCAATTGTCCTCTGGCGTTGATTGGGAAGGAAATATAAAGTCCAAGTGTTTGAGTGGTGAGCGGGGGAGCGCATTTGTTTCAAGGCGAACCAGTACGTTTCCCCATCGTGAATGTGGATTTTGGAATGATGATGAAGTGGCGAGTAAAGTAAAGAGGAAAGTTGATTTGTCGAGAGTGAATGATGATGATGACGATAGGCTATGGAGAGCGTTGTAACGAAGAAGGGTGTGTTGAGAAGGCTAGAGTGATTGAGTTGAGCTTGAGCGAGCTGTCGCGTCGATTGAGGCCACTGGCAAAGCCACGGGCCTCAATCGTCGCCGAGAGATGAGCGTGTGATGCCTAATTGTGTTTGTGAGGATGTGAGTCAGTCCGAGATGTGCCGAGACAAAGTGGTGTTGACGACTAGAGCGATGATGCCAGGTATACGTATTGGGGACATGTGAGGAATGAAGTGTGACAGGTTGCAGGGACAAAGTTGAATGCTGCAAAGTGTACGTTGAACAGAAGTGACGTGAGGAAAGGGATCGATTGAAGAGAGAGTCGGAGGACTTTGGCGAGTGTGAAAGAGAGAGTTGTTTGAGGCGAGGCAGAAGTTGGTGAATGAGAGGAAAGTTTAGGAGACGCTTGAGTCGAAGTTGGAGAGTTGTGAGAAGTCGGTTCTGTCGAGAAGCCGTGAGGATTGAAGGAAGAGGCGAATGGAACGAGTGAGAGTGGTTGGAGCGACAGTTGAGTGGCAGTCGGAAGTGTCCGCCTGAAACGTCACCACGCCCTTCACATTCCTGTGGTGGCTATGTCCTCGAGTCGGCTCCATTAATTTAAGGAGATGTGACTCCCTGATACCAACACAAAGAATGTTTTAACTGCATCGGATGTCCGAATGTTATCACATTAAAATCACATCACAAGGAGGACATCCGTGTAGATTATAGGACGCCGCAACAAATTTTCGTAAGTATTATGAACTGGAACATAACATTGTGCCATCTTCCCATTCTTACTATCTTTTCATTGCAGGCCAACTGAAAAAGTCATAAGCCCACCACATCCCACGTCCCGAGAACGACCCATGGGCTCTCTTAGGGCCAACCTTCTACATGCAGCCCTAAAGCGGTCCCAAGGCCCGCCACATATCTACGGAATATGAATTTGCAGAGGGAAGAAAATTGATGAATGGAATGAAGGGAGGACCATTCATAGCGCCACCACACTCGCAACAACATCACAGACTTCTCTCCTCGCTAGTGAACAAGCTCTTGTCAGTATCGTCAGAAACATTTATTCATATTGTACAAAAGTTTTAATTGCAACACAGGTTGATGTAAAGTTAGAAAGTTTGATCAGTGATTTTTATGAAACACACATGTCATAAAAGCGTTAGTGTAGGTCAACTAGTTTTTTACTACAACTCATTGATTTGTGAAAATAAAAGTTCTGATCATTGACGTTGTATGCGTACGTCTAGTCAGATAAGTGTATCATGTTTGTAATAAGTTTTTACTGCAACACACAGGTTGATGTATAGTTAGAAAAGTTTGAATCAGAGGCGTTTTTTATGAAACACAAATGCCATAAATGTTAGTGCTAGTGTAGTCAAATAATTTTACTACGACGCACGTTTTGTGAAAATAAAGTTTTGATCATGACGTTTATTCGTGAGTTGTCACATCAGAAAGTGTAATCATGGTTTGAAAAAAGTAAAGTTTAGTGAAGTCCGAAACTTTATCATGTTTGTATAAAGGTTTTTAACTGCTACCAGGTTGATGTATAGTTGTATGAAAGTTTGATCATCTGACAGTTTGTATTCCGTAAGTCTAATCAAGAAAGTGTATCATGGTTGTACAAAGGTTTACTACAACACAGGTTTGATGTATAGTTAGAAAATTTGATCATCGGCGTTTTATGAAACACAAGTGTTATGAAATGAAAAGGCGTTAGTGTAGTCAAATAATATTACCAGCGACACACGTTTTGTTAAAATAATGTTTGATCTTTGACGTTTTATGACTGACCGAACTCATCACAGCACTAGAAAGTTTTTTATCGAAAATTTTACTGTCACAGTTGTAGATTGTCTTGTAACTTACTTTCACAGCACTAGCAAAAGTTTTATCGAAAAGGTTTTTACTGCCACAGTGTAGATTGTCTTGTAACGGACTTACATACACAATGTTAGAAAGTTTTATTGGACGACAGATTTGCAAATGATTCCCCTATTAGAAACATTCAAACTCCATGACTGTTTAACTCAGACTCGCTTTCATCAGGTTTACTAAAAGCAGTTTTTCGTACTGCAATGGGAGTTTAGGAATGTTTATATGAAAAACCAGTGTTCATCCACAGCACTAAAAAGTTTTTATCCTTAGTTGAAGATCCGGACTGCAGTGTGTAAAATGTTTTTAATGTGGACAGTTCTTTTCACAACCGTGAAGTGTAAATTCAGAGTGAATCCGCCCCCCCCCCCATTCTGTTAGGTAGTCATTAACCTTTGGATGTGAAGTAAAGCGAATCTGTGTACAGAAATGAATTGAATAGTAGACAACGCCTGCAAGGTTTTGACGACTTGAGTGGTTGAAATCAAATCTAAGTTTAACATGTATGGATATCAAAGTGAATGGATAGGAATAAGTGTTGAATGTTTTACTAAAACCCAATGATGTTTGTCACACACGTTGCGTGTGATTCCATGACATTGTCTTCGCGTCTCATTTTCCCTATGTGGTATTAGTTCTTATCGATATTGGGTTGTAAAGTCCAATCATCCAAGGCTAGGCTCCTCTACGGTTGGACTGAGGGTTTTATATTACATGCGTTAACCGATTCGTGTAGAATACTGTAAGCACATGTTCGCCTGTAAATGCAATTGTTGAAATAAGTTTTTGTAAGAAGTCCTTTGACAGGTTGTTGTGAAACTTAGTCGAACGTTGAAAAAGTTTTATGAAAATGTTTTCTGCAGTCACACTCAATTAGCGTACCAGCTTTTACTAAATGTTTTGTTTGCCTTTACAAATTGAATGTTGGTGTGTGTTTTGGTAAATAAAGACAGACAGCTGTTATGCACACCTGCATCGACAGCATACAAGATAGGACCATAACAACTTGGTTGTTAGTCGAAATGCATATGAGATCAGGAAACATTATGTGTGAGATAAAAATAAACCTGCCTAGATGAAGTGAAAACACAAAAGTGTCACTAACTAGTTTACAGGGAAATAAAGGAGAACTGTGACACACGTTTACACTCATCATAGACATATGAACATACAAATTGCGACACTTCAAATGAAAGTCCGAAACATGAAACTGCGGTGTAAGAAACTTTATGTCAACAACTTTATTAAAAGTTGTATGCTGACAGAGACATTAAGGGTTACTAAATTATAACAGCAAAACTCCTAAATCCATGAGATAGGTGCCCCTGTGTTGAAATTTAAGGATTTAACATTTTAAAAGTGTAAGTTACATGGATAAATCACGAAGTCCAAAGTAATAAGTCAATCCAATATGACAAGACTTAGTGCGACTTATATGATCCATGTTAGTAATATCTGCTCGTGTAGGATGTGACGACAATGAGTTGAGTCCAGATAGATGTATCATCAACTTTATTCACTTAGTTAGATGATGGGAGAAAAGTGTGAGATAGAAGTGAAAGCGATCTCGATAAAGTTTATAAAGACATAGTAGTAGCATTGGTAGGAATAAGTAAAGAAGTGAAAAGTTATGTCGCATGAAATTCAGTGATGCAAGATTAGCTCGCATTGAAATGAATTGGTATGTTAAACAAAACAAGCTATGTGAGATTCAGCATATGTGTTGAAGACCAAGGCGCTGTTAAAATGTTTTGAGATGATTGAAATTTTATCACGTCATTTTTCATTCGGATGTAACAGAATGAATGTTTCTACTGGTTGAGTGTATAAGATAGAACACATATCATAGTTTGGTTGCATGTAAACTGGGGAGGTTCATTATTCCAACGAAAGCAAATTGATTGAGATTGCAAAGTTTAATGAATAAGGTAAGTGTAGCAAACTGGTTAAGAACATAGTTAGAAGAAACCCGCAGTAACCTATCGTGATAGTATCATATTGCATTAGGACCTGTTAATTTTCGTGAAAGTAATTCACGTAAAGTTAAACTGAATAGTTTGTATACTTGATGAGACAAGATACTATGATGTGGAACGTAGGAATAGTCATGCAATGGAGTATGCGTTGAAATGAATTTGTATGCCAACTGTATAATGAAAAGTTATTTTCCAACAGCAAATGAGTAACGACGAACGTATTAAGGTGCTACAAGTCTTTCCATATTGATGAGGTTATGACTGGAAGAAATGACTGTTGTCGTAAATGGGGAAGTTCAGCCTACATGTTGAAAGTCAGGTACTGGTGAAAGTTTTTATGATGATATTTGTCAAGATTGAATGCAAAGTATCACATCCACCCCCCAATGTTTATAGATGAAAAGCGGAAGAGAATAAATGTCTTTACAGGTTTTGAGTGTATAGGATAGAACACATGAAACAGTTACACTATGTAAATAAAGTTAAAGGGTCACAGTTGATGAAAGGTAGCTTTGATTAGATTTCACATGGGTTGTTATGTTAGAATGAAATTGATATTCATAAATGGAAGTATGATGTAGTGATAAAGTTTTCTCAAGCCTTTCTTATGAGTGTCCTATGTAAGGCTGACTTTCATAAGTGAGAGAAATGACTGTCTTCATAAGTGCAGAATAAAAGTATTTAGCTACGCGTGCATTATCTTTCAGGGATGATTGAACTCAAGTATTGTTATGCCATGTATGTCTTGTGATGATATTTCGTATTGAACACTGTAATCAAGTCATAAGTAATGTGGTATCGAAGTATAATAGAATCAAATGTTTCGATTCACAGGTTCGAGAATATAGGAGGCCACAAAGTATTGGTTTGTGAATGTCATAGAGGCAAAAGCAAGTAATTTATAGTGACAGAGTCGATGAGTATTGTGAAAGTATGCTAACGTATACATCCTATCCGAGAAATAGAATTAGATCTCTGTGTAGATGTTCCTCAATAACGTTTCATGGTTGTATTAGAATAAATCGGGTCAGTTGGGTAGTTTCCTCCCTTTATTTTTTCTTTATATTCTCTCTCTTCTCTCTCCTATGTTCTGCCTGTGTGTATTTCTTCTTTTTTTTTTTTCTTTGTATCTGTTGGGTGATGGTTGAGACTTTTTAAGTTGGTTTCCCTTTAGAGTTATAGAATAATTCCATTTCGTATAGAATATGATAATAGGAATATATTAAGGGTAGTATCTTGGGTATATTGCATGCAAGAGGTATAGCATCATGGTTAGCAGGGTAGCAGCTCTATGTGGGTTGAATTCCATGCATGTTTGTGTGAGCGTGTCTGT